>OY992539.1:59646577-60109077 GCA_963921195.1 Pegoplata infirma
TATCATATTTATATTGGGTCAAAAATTCGCATTAATATCTTTTAAACTCACCGTTTGAAAACAGAATGAGAACAGAATCAATGTACCGGTATTTTTCAATGGAAAACCAGTTTTAATTGTAATCTTTAAACTCCATTTCTGCAAAATCAAATATTTTGAGTTATGTCGTTTTGCTTTATATTTACAAAATTTTCACTAAAAACTATTAACTTAACTCTTAAAATGGTCTGATTTGATCAAAAGTTTAAATAAAAGTTTGTCTCAAGCTCTTTATTGAAACAGTCAATGGAAAACAAATTTAAAATATTTTTAAAAATTTTAAATTACTTAGGAAACACTATCCATTTTTGTAAATTTTTTGACAAGTTTCAAATAGATTTATCTCGAAAGCCGCTCGACCGATTTCAGAAGTTTTTTTACTATTCGTATTCAGTATTCCAAAATTAAAAAAATAATGTATCGCGACATAATTTTTATTTTTCATATTTCAAAAATCCGAAATTTTGGTGAAAATTTTCCAAAAACCCTTAATTTTGATCGAAGGGCGCCACGAGTTAAAATAATCGTATTTGACTCAAATTCATATTAAATGAAAGTTCGTGTCCAGCTTTATGAAGGGGTCAAAAAAAAATTTTAGATTTTCATTTTTTAATTTCTTGACCGTTGGAAAAAAGAGACAACTTTTGCAAAGTTCAAATAGTGATATCTGGAAAACTGTTCAACCGATTTTCAGTGCATAAAAATTATTAAATACGTAGTATCGCAAGATATTTTTTTAATTTTCAAAATCCAAAACTTTGATTGCCGGGCTTGAACTTAAATTTGTACCGCATAAGTTTTAGGCCTTGAAGAATTCGAAACATTTTTATACTATGAAGTTTATCGACCTATACTTGGACCATGAAATTTAAGAAAGCCAAATTTCTGAAGGGCCGTCCCTGTTTAGGGGGGAAGATATTAAAAAAAATAATTTAAATAGAATAGAATAAAAACTTGTAAAACGACAAGAAAAGCTTGTGCCGTTTTTTTGTTTACCTTCTATTTGACAAAAATTCCTTGTAATTTTACAAGCTTTTAACCAATAATTCTGTAATTTTACAGGCTTCTTACCAAAAAAAATTTAAATTCACAATTTTTTACAAAAGGTTTTGTGACTTAACTAGATTTTTTGCTACCCTGTGAGAATTCCTAGTAAAAATTACGATTTTTTATAATTTTACAAGCTTTTTACCAATAAAATTGTAAATTTAAAATTTTTTTGGCGCAATAAAACTTACAAGGAATTCTCGTGAATTTACAAAATTTTTTTTTTTTTAAATTTTAAAATTTGTAACATTACAAAAAAAAAATTACAAACAAAAATGTAAACTTCGTTCGAAAATGTTTTGTTAAAAAACAAGGAAAACTGTCAAATATTGGTAAAATGGAATTACGAGATTTGTTTCTAGTAATTTAACAAGGTTTTCTTTTGTGTGTATAACATGTAAACAAATTTTTGTTAGAAAATTTGTGAGTTCCGAAAAATGGTGGGTAAAGCTGTGATATGTTCTATGACAAATCGCTATAGAACCGGAACTGGTTGTGTTGCTACGGGACATGTACAGTACGGTGTCCCGTCAAATTTAAATTTTCCAATTTTATTACAAACAATGGCCACGTTAGAAAAAATTTCTCATGGTCATCTTCAGTTGGCATCCAGCGATCAAAGTTTGAAAAATTACGTATTTCGACAAAATTCATGTCCGAATTTTTTGACCAAATCCGGCTCAAAAATTCGGAAATTTGGGGCGCTTTATTGAAAACATTTTTAAACAATTTCCAAACCACGATTTTGGTCCACAGATGCTGATTTGTAAACATAAAAATATTTTCTTTTATCTTAATTGGTCTCAAAAGTGGGAAAATGTTAAGTGTATTATATAAAAAATAATTAACAAGTAAAAAAGTTAAATTCGGCCTTGCCCAATGTAGTGATACCCTCCACAATATCAAAAATATTATTGCATAAAACTTTTTTTAAAAGAAAATTACTTTTGAAAAAAAAAAAAAAAATTAAAAAAAAAAATTATTTTTGAAAAAAAATTTCCGCGAAAAAAAAGTTTGGTAAAAAAAAATCTTCGTTTTTTTCTTTTTTTGACAAAAAATATGTTCGTGCTTGTTTTAATACCATTTGGTGTTCGATTATGTTCACATATATCAACCAGCAGCCGAATTAAAGCATATTTTTAGGTTCCAAGCAAAAAAAGTGCGGAGTACTTCTATTTGGAGTGCTTTAAAACTATAACAAATGTAATGAAATACAACAAAAATAACAAAAAACACACAAACAGTTTTTTTTACTCCATAAAAAGTTGTTATTCAGCACTTAACTCATTACCTTCCGCGACACTCCCATACAAAAGTAAGTAGATATTCAGTAGATAAGAAGTACTCCGAGCTTTCAAACAACTTCCAACTACTTCCCTGGAGTAGTTCTTATCTACTGAATATCTACTTACATTTGTATGGAGGTGTCGCGATAGGTAATGAGTTAAGAGCTGAATATCTATGTATGTATTCTGGAGTAGAAAAAATTGTTTGTGTGTTTTTGTCTTGTGTTTTTTGTTGTTTTTGTTGTATTTCATTACATTTGTTATAAATTTAAAGCACTCCACTGAGAAGTGGTAATGACTTTTTTTGCAGGGTTGTGCTGAATGTACTAACATTTTTGAGGTGTCCTTACATTTTCGTTCATAACTTTTGAACCGCTGAACCGATATCGCTTAAATGCAATAACAAACTTCTCGGAAGAACTTCCAATAAATATGTTAAGTTTCAGTCATCTCTGTGTAATATTTTGACCGTGATCACCATTTCCACAGACAGATGGATAGACGGACATCGCTAGAATGTTTTAAAATCGATCGGGGATCATGAATATATATACTTTATGATGTCCCAGACCGATATTTCGATGAGTTACAAACGAAATGACAAACTTATATAACAAAACATGATTTTGCTCCGAAAATGCTGATCAGCATCTGTGGACCAAAATCGCAGATCAGCATTTTTGAACCAAAATCGCATTTTTATATTTTTTTAATATCTTTTAGATGACACAGTAAACATTTTCCAACTTTTGAGACCAATTTGGATAAAAAAATTAATTTTTATGTTTAAAAATCATGTTCAAAATCGCGGTTTTTGATTTTTTTAAATATTTTTCTAATAAAGTGCGCGCCAAACTCCGAATTTTTGAGTCAGATTTGGTCAAAAAATTCGGACATGAATTTTTGTCGAAATGAATTTTTGCCGACTGAAGATGACCTTGCGAAACTTTTTTAATAAATTTTCCCACCATCAGTTCTAACGTGGCCACCGTTTTGCAGGTATTACGACATGAAATTTGAAAATTTAAATTTTAAGGGACGCCCTAATGTCCACTGACATGTATTGTTTTTTTTAAGGAAATGTTTAATTTTTGAAGCATATTTTTAAAATATAGTTTTTTTTTTAAAACTTTTGATAACACCTCCTGTCAATCTATTTTTTAATTCAATTAAAATATCAACTATCAAATTTTATTTTATTAAATATTTCTTTTTAGAAAAACCTTTTAAAATAACACTGTTGACTTAATATACAATGTAATACCGGGAAGTAAAAACAACAATAATAACAACGAAAAAATAGAAATTAACAATATAAAAACCTTCACTACCATAGCAGGAATAGTTAGATGTCAAAGTCAAAGACAAAACAGGCTTAAATTGATTTATTGGTAACACAAAACAACAAATAGTTAAAGAAAGAAATGTTAAAAAAAAAAAACAAAAATAATAGTAGTAGATTAAAAATTTCGTTACATTACTTTTATTTAAAAAAAAAAAAAAAATATAAAAAATAAATTTAAACTTGAAGGGGTCTGGATTATCATAAACAACAATCACCTTCACCATGACATGTTTTTTTTTTTGCTTAAGAAAAAGCCCCCGAAATAAATGTCAACATAAAAACACCCAAATGAAATTTTTGGTTTTAGCAAAATGTTGATTTAAAGTGTCTTTTTTTGGTAAATTCAAAAAGGGTTTAAAAACAATAAAGATACAATTTTTCAAAAAAAAAAAAAATATTTAACAGATAAATACACATTTCTCCATTTATTTAAAAGTTACAAAAATTCAACTTTCGATTTTATTTCTTTATGAATTTCATGTTGAGCCAGTTTTTTTGTTTTTTCTGTTGATGGTGTCAATAAATATATGATCTTGTTGTTGTTGTTGTTAATGTTTTTTGTTTTTAATATTTAATGTCAATTTGACATTTGTAACTATGAACAAAAAATGGTTTTTTATAGTGGAACTGAAATTTACTTTATCATTTAAATTAATCTTTCAAGTTTATAGTCTTTTTCATGAACTTAAACTTAACCTACCTAAATAAACGTCATTGTTTATACCGTTTACCTGCCATAACGATTTTTAACCAGTACCTACCTTAATTTAAAAACCCTTTAAACGCAATTTGAAATTATTACTGTCTTTTTTAAGTTTTATTGTTTATTTTTTATTTCACTAAAAGAAACATTCAAAATTCCCCCACTTCTCCAAAAAAGAGAGTAATTTTACTTTCATTAAGGTTAACAAATACACACACACGAATTTTTATTCTTTATGATTACCCAGTAAACAATTTAAAAAATAATTGGGTTTACTTTACATTATTTAAATAGAAAATTTCTGAGATTCTTACAGCTTTTTTTACAGGCATAATTTAGTATTGTATAATTTTGTCATTTAGTTTGTAACTAATTGAAATATCGGTCTCCCCCCCCCCCCCCCTCCACCACTCGAAGCGATTTCGACAAAGAAGAAAAGAAAGGGGGAAAGGAAGTAGAGAAAAAGTGAAGAAAAACTACACACAAAAAAAAAAATAAAAAAACAATTTATTAAAAAAATTCCTAAAATTAATTAAAAAAATAATTAAACCCGGACCAATCACTAAAATGCGCATATAAATTAAAAAATTTGTAAGTCAATTAAAAACTTAATACAATTAATTAAAAAATTTAATTAAAATTTAAAAAAAAAATAAATAAATAAATTTTTAATTATATAAATTAAAAATATAATTAAACAAATTTTTGAAACCAATTAAATTTTTTGTTGTACAAATTAAAAAAATTAATTAAAATAATAAATTAAAAAAAAAAAATAATTTAAAATTATTTTTTTTTAATAAAATAGTATAAAAAAAAATATTTCTTTAAACTTACATATATATATTACTATGGGGCATTCCATGTCAAATCGGACTTTTTGAAATTTTTTTTTTAGATTTTCCCAATTTGTTTACAGTTTTTAGTACCCTTCGGAAACTCCTTCGTGGTAAATTTTCAGATTTTTTTGATGAACCGTTCAAAAGATATCGAATTTTTGAAAATTGGTAGTTTGCTCCTTTACTCAAACCTTTTTTTACTCATAACTTCTTCAATAATGGTCCAAATTTCAATTTTTTTTTTTTTAATTTTTTGTTTTTTTTGCGTACTTTCTAAAAAAAATCCCAAAAAAATCTTAAAAGCGCTCTAGTATGCGGTTTATAAGTTTTAAAATTTAAATCTCATTTTTGAAAATGTTTGTACTCTTCGATTTTTTTGAAATTTTTTTGTGTAAATTTTCTATTGATTCTACAACTTTTTTGCCCAGGAGGATCGTGGGATAACGGTTATTACTATTTAAAAAAAAAAATATTGTAATTTTCCAATCTTAAAATCATTTCTACTGCTCCAATATATTGGACCCCCATTAATTTTTACGTCCTAACATTTCTTTGGAACAAATTTATACCCTATCTCCAATTTCTAAGGGGGCTCCCACACAAAACGACATTTTTTAAAATTTGCTCCAACCGCTCTAACTGCCCTAATAGTGCCCTTAGAGCAACAAAATGTATGATCGACCCACAATATTTAGTCCAAACATTTTCTCTGAACACACCTACCCTCTATCTCTAATTGTTAAGGCGGTCCCCATACAATTTTTTTTATTTTTTGTAAATTTGTTTTATTTAATCAGCTTCTACCGGTACAATGGTGCGTCCGAGAGGGGTCATTAGTGACACCGACCCCCATTTATTTTTACCCTCCAACATTTTTTTAAAACATACCTACGCCCTATCTCCACTCCCTAAGTAGGCTTCCATTCAAAATTACATTTTTATAAAATGTTCTCCTACTGTTATTTGTATGGAAGCCTACTTAGGGAGTGGAGATAGGGCTGTGGTATGTTTTACAAAAATGTTGAAGGGTAAAAATAAATGGGGGTCGGTGTCACTAATGACCCCTCTCGGGCTCACCATTGGACCGGTAGAAGCTAATTAAATAAAACATATTTACAAAAAATAAAAAAAATTGTATGGGGACCGCCTTAAAAATTAGAGATAGAGGGTAGGTGTGTTCAGAAAAAATGTTTGGACTAAAAAATATTGTGGGTCGGTCATACATTTTGTTGGTCTAATGGCAATATTAGAGCGGTTAGAGCGGTTGAAACAAATTTTAGAAGATGTCGTTTTGTGTTGGAGCCCCTTTAGAAATTGGAGATAGGGTATTAGTTTGTTCCAAAGAAATGTTAAGACGTAAAAATTAATGGGGGTCGGTATTATAAATGACCCCTCTATGACGCACCATTGGAGGAGTAGAAATGATTTTAAGATTGGAAAATTACAATAAGATTGTTTAAAAAGTAGTAATAATCGTTATCCCACGATCCTCCTTGGCAAAAAATTTGTAGAATCGATAGAAGTTTTACAGAAAAAAATTTCAAAAAAATCGAAGAGTACAAACATTTTCAAAAATGAGATTTAAATTTTAAAACTTAAAAATCTCATACTGGAGCTCTTTTAAGAATTTTTTGGGATTTTTTGTTTTAAAGTACGTAAAAAAAAAATTTTTTGAAAAAAAGAATTGAAATTCGGACCATTTTTGAAGAAGTTAGAGTAAAAGAGTATAGGAACAAACTACCAATTTTTAAAAATTCGATATCTTTTGAACGGGTCATCAAAAAAATCTGAAAATTTACTACGAAGGAGTTTTCGAAGGGTACTAAAATCTGTAAGCAAATTGGGAAAATCTAAAAAAATTTTTTTTCAAAGTGTCCGATTTGACATGGAATGCCCCATATATATTAGGGCGGCCCGTCAAATTTAAATTTTCGAATTTCATGACTTAATACCTGCGAAACGATGGCCACGTTAGAGCTGATTGTGGGAAAATTTATAAAAAAATTTTGCAAGGTCATCTTCAGTCGGCAACCAGCGGTCAAAGTTGGAAAAAATTACGTATTTCGACCAAAATTCATGTCCTAATTTTTTGACCAAATCCGGCTCAAAAATTCGGAAATTTAGCGCACTTTATTGGAAAAATATTAAAAAAATTCCAAAACCGCGATTTTGGTCCCCAGATGCTGATTTTTAAACATAAAAATAATTTTTTATCCAAATTGGCCTCAAAAGTTGGAAAATGTTAAGTTTGTTATCTAAAAAATATTAAAAAAAAATATTAAAACACGATTTTGGTCTGAAAATGCTGATCAGCATCTGTGGACCGAAATATAATTATACGATTGTGATTTCGTTCTTAATGTAGCTTTCCTTATGATATCAATTTTCCATATCAAATTCCCAATATGTTATCGTTTTCGCTATCGATAATTCCAGCCATAACGATAGTTAAATCGGCATTTTCAGCATTTATCGAAAAACTATCGTTATTCCTGTCCATAATGATATCATTGCAAAATAAAAATGTGATATCGTTTTTGCTATCGAAATTTCAAGAAATGACGATAGCAAAATCGCCTAAAATTCGAAAATGTTATCATAATTTCTAATTAAGGTGATACCGTAATCGCTAGCACTTATCGTTATTTGGTTTATTGGGTCTTTATAGTTTTTACAAAAAAAAAATATTTTAAAACCACATTTTGTGGTTTATTGGGTATAAAAATCCTCTACAAATAACAATATCATCAACAAAAAAAAAAATCACAAAAATATTGTAGACGTAATACTCGTCGATCGTAATTTTGATATTTTTTTGTTGTTGTTGAATTTTTGTTGTTTTTTCTTTTTTGTTTTTATTTGTTGTTTAAATGCCGGCTTAGCAACCTTCCCCAATTTTTTTTTTGTTTGTTCGTCTATCTGCTTTAGAGTGGCATTTTTTCTTCAACTCTTGATTTTTCCAAGTTTCCGGGCAAATTTTTATTCTAAAAGATCTAAATACTCGTAGTATACGGTACAAATTTTGGCCCAATTGGGTTAAATTAATTTTAAAATTCGATTAGAGTATTATTCTAGCTCGAGGCCCAAAAATATTTCAATTTATGACATTTTTAAATCAGATTATTTGTTTTTTATACCATCAAAAAAATTTAAAAAATCTATTTTTTTCCTTTACCTTTTTATAGAGCTTGTGCCAAATTTTCATATAAAATTAGTTTGAATCAATTCCATAATTTTAACCCATGATCAAAGTTTTAATTTTTAGAAAATTTTCATCAAAAACTCTAAAATTTGATCACAAGGTGACATGGGTTATAATGGCAGGATTTGGCTCAAATGAAGTTTAAATGAAAGTCTCAATCTTCAAAAAGAAAGAATTAAAAAAAAATCCAATTTTCAAAAATCCATAACTTTGATCGTCAGGCGCCACGGTTAAATTTAACCCGATTGGTCTCAAATTTTTTAGATAAAACAAATTGACCGAACATTCAAAATTGGATGAAAAAGTTTTTTGCCATACAAAAAAAAAAATGCCGCTCTAATCTGCATGTGTGTCGGTGGTTGTCTGATATGAATGACTGTAATGCTGAAGAGACAAAAAAAAAAAATACGTTAAACTTTCACTTTTTTTCGGCAACTTTATAAATTTTTTTTCTCATTTTATATATTAGTACAAAAATGAAATAAAAATACAATAATCATTTATTTGAAAGTAACATATTTATGTTTATTACTAGGATTTTTATTATTTTTTTTTGGCAAATTTTTATTGGTTTTTGTGTTGTCTATTAATTTATTGTAATTGAACTGGTTTAAAATGAGATTTATAACATCAAATATTTAAAAGCGCGGCAAAAATGTTTTTCAGATGTAATTTTTTCTAGGTTTGAAAAAGCTGCTAACGCTTTACGTCAGCACACATTTGAAAACAAAGTTTTTAAACTTAAAATAACAAAGTTTTTAAAAATCAAATATTTCATCATATTGTCAAAAATTTTTTTCAACATAATGAAAATTTTAATCGAAAAAGTTTTAAACATTTTAATGAACAAAAAATTTATTAATTTGTATACTCTCCACTCTACACTAAAAAAAACTTGTAAAATTACAAGAAAAACTTTTTTTTTTTTTTTTATATACACTTTATTTTGGATATTATTGAATCGCCTTTCTTAGGCCTAACAATAAGTATTTAAATCTTAAAACTCTAACATAAAATAATAGACACTCCAAAGGAGCCATTTTTTTATATGGGCCTCATAGTTACAAGGGCGGCAAGTCTGCACGACGCAGTCTTGAAAGTCCCTGGGTTCGTGTCAAGACTCTAGCCAAGGGGTTTGGGTGATTTTCCAGTTTATCAGAATATCTTGCCCTTATTGTGATAAACTCATCCTTAACAAATGGTATGTTAAGATCCCTGTGTATATTCTCGTTGCGAATAAACCATGGCGCACCGGTCATAGTTCTGAGAATTTTTGATTGTGCCCTTTGTATAAGTTCTATATTGGATGCGCTTGCAGTACCATATAGTTGGATACCGTAGGTCCAAATTGGTTTTAATATACAGTTATACAGGGTGACTTTTGAGTCAAGGCTGAGTTTGGAATATTTGTTAATTAACCAGCGTAAATTGCTGGATTTCAGCTTCATTTGAAGCCTCTTGGCTTCTATATGCTTTCGCCATGTTAATCGCCTGTCCAAATGAATTCCAAGGTATGTAACATTCTCAGATTGTGGGATATGTTCTCCATTTAGGGAGACAGGAGGACAAGTTCCTGTTCTTAGTGTAAAAGTAACGTGCTTGCCTTTCAAAGCATTGACTTTTATTCGCCAATTTTTAAACCACGTCTCCACAAGTCTTAGATGGTTATTAAGTTCAATTGATGCAACGGATGGATTCGTGTGTGTACTAATAATTGCTGTATCGTCTGCAAAAGTTGACGTTAGCAGACGGTCGTTAGTTGGCAAATCTGATGTAAAAATCAAATATAAAATAGGACCAAGTACACTTCCCTGCGGAACTCCAGCTTTCATTTCAAAATCTCCAGATGTAGTATCCTTATATTTTACCCTGAATTTTCGGTTAAGAAGATAGGATTCAAGTAGCTTATGAGTACAGGTGGGTAAAAGACCTTTTACCTTAATTAATAGACCCTCGTGCCAGACTTTGTCGAAAGCCTGCGCGACGTCAAGAAAAATCGCTGAACAATATTTCTTTTCCTCGTAGGCCTTTCTTATCTCGCTTGTAATGCAGTTTACTTGTTCTATTGTTCCATGCTTTTCGCGGAAACCAAACTGGTGAGCAGGAATAACGTTACAGTTTTCCAGGGAAGGCATAATTTTTTTAAGAAAAACTTTCTCAAATAATTTCGACAGACACGGAAGCAAGCTAATAGGTCTATATGATGAAGGTAAAGTTAAATCTTTTCCTGGCTTGGATATCATTTTAATTTCAGAAATTTTCCACATATGTGGAAAATATCCTTGAAGCAAGATCGCGTTAAACAGTTTTGTGAGGGTTATAACTGCTATGAATGGTAGGTTTCTTATCATTCTCGGCGTGACGAGGTCACATCCAGGAGCTTTTTTAGGATTTAAATTATCCTTAATTATAGTCTCAACCTCGTAAGGGTTGATTATAAAATAAGTCATATCAGCTCTGTTAGGCGGTTCAGGGAGCGTAAAGTCATGATCCGGTGGATTTAGTTCAAAGACTGAACATAAATGTTCGGCGAAGGTGCACGCTTTGTCTTCATCACTCCGTGCCCAATTTCCACTTTTATTTCCATGTGGTGGCTCGCCCTCTACCGGTGTTTTCATATTTTTTGCAGCCTTCCACAACGAATAATTGGCGGAGCTTGAATTTTCCAGTCCCTCTATATAAGACATATTTCTACGATCCTCTTCTAAATGAAGGGCTTCTCTCAGTTTTCTTGTAGCCTCTGACAGCCTCTGCTTTACAGCAGGTGATCTACAATTTTGCCATGCTCTTCTCAGTTTTCTTTTTTGTGTTATAAGTTTTTCAATCACAGAATTTGATAGATATGAATCACGCTTTGAAGTTATTTCACTCTGAAGAGTCGAGTGTTCAGCTGCTGACCTCATAATGAACGTTAAGTCCTGTACGCATTCTTCAATATCCCGCTCACACTCCAATGCTAGATCAGTGTGGATGTGACTACTTATATATTTCTTATATTTTAACCAATTGGTTCAATAAGACGTTAATACACAGGGTTTTATCAGCTCCTTAGGATCATTATAATAATTTACTATGACAGGAGAACGGTCGGAAGAGAGGCCGAATGATGTTTCAAGTGATACTTTATTTCTATCAATATTCTTGGAGACTCCAAAATCTATGAGATCTATCTATCTATTTACTATGACAGGAGAACGGTCGGAAGAGAGGCCGAATGATGTTTCAAGTGATACTTTATTTCTATCAATATTCTTGGAGACTCCAAAATCTATGAGATCTGGGATTTTCCTAGGATCAGAAGGCCAATAGGTTGGTTTACCAGGTGATATAATATCGAACCTGTTTTTTCGATCAACTAGCAAGTAGTAAAGCTGTCTTCCCCTGGGGTTTATAAGACGTGATCCCCAATAGGTGTGCTTAGCATTATAATCCCCGCAAGCCAGGAAACGATTTCCAAGTGTTTTAAAGAACTCGTCGAATTGGTTTTGTGTAACCGAAAAACGTGGTGGGCAGTATATTGCTGATAGAGTAAGGCCACCATGTCCACAATAAATGTGAATTGATGTAGCCTGAAGGTAGTTCTTGGAAAAGTCTTCTAAAGCATGATGTTTAATTCTATTCCTAATAAGAATACCAGAGCCACCATGTGCCTTGCCGTCAGGTTGATTTGTTTAAGAAAAACTTGTAACTTTTTTTTGTTTGCTATCTCCTATTTGACAAAAATTCCTAGTAATTTAACAAGATTTTTACCAATAAAATTGTAAATTTACAAATTTTTTGACACGATAAAACTTACAAAGAGGTTCTGTGATTTTACTAGATTTTTTGCTACCTCCTATTTTATGAGAATTCCTAGTAATTTTACAAGCTTTTTACCAATAAAATTGTAAATTTACAGTTTTTTATCGCAATTAAAATTACAAGAATTCTCGTGAATTTACTAGATTTTTTGTAAAATTATCTTGAAAATTTGTAAAATTACAAAAAAAAAAATTGTAAAATTACAAAAAAAATCTAAATGTCGATATGTCAAGAAACAAGGAAAACTGTCAAATATTGGTAAAATGGGATTAGGAGACTTTTCCTAGTAATTTGACAAAGTTTTTTTGTGTGTACCAATAATTACGAGGTTTTTTCGTAATTTCACAAGATTTTTACCAATTAAATTGTAAATTTACAAAAATTTTTTGCGCATTAAAACTTACAAGGAAATCTCGCGAATTTACTTGATTTTTTGTTGTAAAAAACCTCAGACATTTATAAAATTACAAAAAAAAAATTGTAAAATTACAAAAAAAATTAAATTTCTATCGAAAATTTTTAGTTAAAAAACAAGGAAAACTGTCAAATATTGGTTAAATGGGATTACATGACTTTTTCTACTAATTTGACATGTTTTTATTTTTGTGTGAAATATTCTTCTTTAGAAAAAAATTATAAATTCTTAAAAAAATAAATTACGCAATTAATGTTTTTAAAAATATTTCTATTAAAGTAAAAATCCCTTATCGCCAATTTAATTGCCAGTTTATTAACAAAAATTCCTGCTTTTGTGAAGAAATACGCGCTTGTACATTTAGTACGTGTTTAAAACACCTTTATACCTTTTTAAAATTCTAAATCACCTATAAAATAGTTTTTTTTTTATACATTGTTTAAAGTTTTGCCTAAATTTAAATATTATTAACTACAAAAAAAAATAGTTAAAAACGTGTGTGAAGCCAATAATTTAGTTGGTTAAATCAAAAAAAGAAAAGAAAGAAAATACAAAAAAATACAGCAACTTAAAATCAAAAAATACACATTATTATTTCATACACATATTACATTATAATTGTATATACCGCATACAATACGGCAACGGTTGCGCAATCGCCAAAGAAGAAATGCAACGAAACGTGCAAAAAAAAAAAGTTTAAACAACAGGTACATTTGGCTAAAAAAAAAATCAAAACACAGCAGTATAAAGTGACTAAACAACAAAATCAGTGAAAGTGTAATATTTTTTTTTTTTGTTTTCATATTAATGTTGTTGTCATTTAGCACAACCTATATGCATATTTACTTATACATACAGACTTATAATAATAAATATATTAATATATACAAATCTTTAACCCTCTAACGGTATTAAAGAAGAAAATGGTAAAAAGAAGTTAAAACGTTTAATTCTACTTGGCCGAATTTATTAATTCTCTTCGCAATGACCTTATTTACACTCCAAAAAAACTTGTAAAATGACAAGAAAAACTTGTAACTTTTTTTTTATTACCTCCTATTTGACAAGAATTTCTTGTAATTTTACCCGCTTTTTACCAATAATTTTGTAATTTTACAAGCTCTTTACCAATAAAATTGTAAATTTACAGTTTTTTGGCGCAATTAAAACTACAAGGAATTCCCGTGAATTTAATAAATTTTTTTGTAAAATTATCTTGGAAATTTGTAAAATTACAAAAAAAAATGTAAAATTACAAAAAAAAAATGTAAAATTACAAAAAAAAAAATGAAAAATTACAAAAAAAAAAAAAATTTAAATTTCGATCCAAATTTGTTTGTTAAAAAACAAGGAAAACTGTCAAATATTGGTAAAATGGGATTACGAGACTTTTTCTAGTAATCTGACAAAGTTTTTTTTTTTTTTGTGTGTACTTGTTGTTGCCCCGTAATGTTTGGTAGTTCAAAAGCTGTGAACGAGAATGTAAGAATACCTCGAAAATGTTGGTACATTCAACATAACCTTAAAATACAAAGTGCTTTAATTCGGCTGTTGGTTGAGATATGTGAACAGAATTGAACACAAAAAAAATCGCAGATTTTTTTTCATCAATTTTTTTTGCAATTTTGCATTTTAATGAAATGCAGACTTTCATGACTTTAACTACCGAAAAAATTTCAAAAACTGCATATTTTAAAATCTATCGGATGTGGGCGTGCTATTTTTCTAAGAGTTTCTCTCGTTTGCTAAAATCTTGAATATGAGGCATTCAACACCAAAAATCTCGCTATAGAAAAATATTTGTCCCGTGAATTTCTGAATAGTTTGTATATGGAGCATTCCATGTCAAATCGGACACTTTGAAACAAAAATTTGTTTAGATTTTCCCAATTTGTTTACAGTTGTAGTTTTTTCCTTTACTCAAACTTCTCTTCTTCATTTTTTTTTTCAAAATTTTTATTTTTTTACGTACTTTTTAAAAAAATGTAATTCTTAGGGAGTGGAGATACTTAGGGAGTAGAGATAGGGTGTAGGTATGTTTTGAAAAAATGTTGTTGGGTAAAAATAAATGGGGGTCGGTCTTACTAATGACCCCTCTCGGACGCACCATTGGACCGGTAGAAGCTGATTAAATAAAACAAATTTACAAAAAATAAAAAAAATTGTATGGGGACCGCCTTAACAGTTAAAGATAGAGGGTAGGTGTGCTCAGAGAAAATGTTTGGACTAAAAAAATATTGTGGGTCGGTCATACATTTTGTTGCTCTAGGGGCACTATTAGGGGAGTTAGAGCGGTTGGAACAAATTTTAAAAAATGTCGTTTTGTGTGGGAGCCCCCTTAGAAATTGGAGATAGGGTATTAGTTTGTTCCAAAGAAATGTTAAGACGTAAAAATTAATGGGGGTCGGTCTTATAAAGGACCCCTCTATGACGCACCACTGGAGCAGTAGAAATGATTTTAAGATTGGAAAATTACAATAAAATTTTTTCAAAAAATTTAAAAAAATAGTAATAATCGTTATCCCACGATCTTCCTGGGCAAAAAATTTGTAGAATTGACAGAAGTTTTACACAAAAAAATTTCAAAGAAATCGAAGAGTACAAACATTTTCAAAAATGAGATTTAAACTTTAAAACTTAAAATCGCATACTAGAGCGCTTTTAAGAATTTTTTGGGAATTTTTTTTAGAAAGAACGTAAAAAAAAAATTTTTTGAAAAAAAAAATTTGAAATTTGGACCATTATTGAAGAAGTTATGATAAAAAGAAGTTTGAGTAAAGGAACAAACTACCACTTTTTAAAAATTCGATATCTTTTGAACGGGTCATCAAAAAAATCTGAAAATTTACCACGAAGGAGTTTGCGAAGGGTACTAAAAACTGTAAACAAATTGGGAAAATCTAAATAAAAAAATTTTCAAAGTGTCCGCTTTGACATGGAATGCCCCATATATAGCCCTAACTAAGAAAATTGCTTTTTTGGTTTTTCAATTTTTCAAAAACTGGGCGTGGTCAAATATTGGAAACATGGTAAAGTTTGTGTCGAGTTGCCTTGATTAAATATTCATCAAATTAATACGGAATGCACCACAATCTCAAAAATTTACAGTCTTGTATAGTTTTGTATAAGCTATCGATTAGATTTTTTATTTTTTAATAACTTTTCAGAATCCTTTCTGAAATTATCCATTTTTATATTAATTGTGTTTATAGGGTTAACAATGGGAAAAATACAACTCTGTTAAAAGTTAAGATGGATTAAGTTTCTGCCAAATGAATACAACACGAATTAATGGTGAATACGGGTTATTCAACACAAAGAGGAGTAATTCCAATTCTTAATTTCTTCAAAAGTTTCATTTAAATGGCTAATTTTAATCTGACACACATTAAGTGTGTGGCAATCGAAGAAGTGCTGATGATGGAAGGGTGGCATCTTCCGAAAGCTGTCGACATCTCCACTTAGCCTGTGTTGTCACTTGATTTTTTTTTCAGATTTTCTCATTGTACAACAATTATTATTTCTCAGAAATAATTAATATGGACTCAAACCGAACTAAATAAAAATTCAGTTATTATCCATTTTTTTAAAAAGTCGAATTGTCAAAAATTCGGCGACTTAAAAAAAAAAAATTAAAACTTTAGGTGTTTGTCTACCCACACAAAAAATTCAGACATCCCAGCAAAACTTTGGTAATGGGTAGTGATTATATAACACATTACCAGGTAATGTATATACCTTATTTGTAGCATTATTTTAGGATGTCTTACCAAACATTTGTTCCACAACGTATTATTTTAAAGTGAAAAATAATGCATTACTAATAATTTGCTACGTAATGTATGATTATTGGAAAAAATGTATTTCATATTTATTATTTCTAAACATTAAATCATGGATGACTTATATTTGGTTACATTATGTGTTATTTGAAAGTTTGAAATAATGCATTATTTATAATTGGATGCATAATGCATTACAATAACATAAAAAATAATTATTTTATAAAAAATGCATAAGTTAAAACTAGAGATGGGCTCACGACAGGAAATTTCTAATGACACACACTCACGAGCATATTTTATCTACTTATACTCACTTACAATTACGTGAGTAAATTTAATACAAAATTAGTTTTTCACTACTCGTAACACCTTATATATTATCTTCTGGTATGCTATATTCTTTCATTACTCGTAACCTATAAAATATCATATATTTTACACCTTACTCGTATTCTTCGTTATAAATTTATGACTTATTTTATACCTTACTGGTATTCTTTGTGATAATGTGGATGCATTACTTTGAGTCTCATCGCCTGTTAAAATCATCAATGCTGCAATGTATAAAATAAGAGATCCTATACCTTATTTTATACCTTATTTGGTAATCTAAGTTTTGCTGGGATGTGTTTTTCGTTTTTTTTTTGTTTCGAGAAACTCGCATTTGAATATTAAATTTCATAACAATTTTGTAATTTGCTTGTATTTTCTTGTTACAACATAGCGGATGAGTATTAAATATTTGCATAAATGTTACTCATACGCTATGTTGAATCAAAAAAATACAAGCAAATTACAAAATTGTTATGAAATTTAACATTCAAAGGCGATTTCTCAAAAAAAAAAAAAAAACGAAAAACACATGTCTGATTTTTTTGTGGATAGACAAACATCTGAACTTTTAAAAAAAATTAAAAAAAATATGGCTGGATTTTTAATAAATTGACTTTTTTTAAAAAATGCAAAATTTCAGTACGGGTTCTGAAAATTTTCCAAAAAATAAATAGGTAGCCCATACAAAACTATACAAGAATGTAAATTTTTGACATTGTGATGCATTCCGTTTTGATTTGATAAAGATTTAATCCAGGCAACTGGAGTGATTTTGATGATTTTTTTTTTTTTGATTTGGAGATTATTAAATTCTCGTGGCCATTTTTGAAATTTTGACCTAATTATGTTTTTTGTGAAAGAAGAAAAGTAATTTTTTGTAAATTTTTATGTTTTTATTATCATAATTTCAACAAAAATCAATACTTTTCAAAAAATGGCCACGGTAAATACTAGAGAATTTAATAATCTACAAATTAAAGAACAAATTCATCAAAATCGGTTCAGTAGTGTTGCTGTACAACTGAATAAAGTGACCACTAGTGGTCACTTTATTCAATTTACGCATTCAGAGTAAAATTACACAATTTATAGTAGGAGTCCAGTTTCCTACTATAAATTGGGTAAATTTCAACAAATTTTGATTAGAGTGTATTTATATAAAGCTGTTTAAAAATTTCTCACTTTACGACAGTTTTTTTTCCTTTAAGCCCCCCTTAAGTTTTTAAAGGAATGTTTAAATGTTTAAACATTGGATGGTTAATTTTACACGTAAATATTAAACTTAATTTTATTGTGCTACTGTAATTTAATTAAATTTTTTTTGTTTAATCAAATTAAATGGTATAAATTAAACAAAGCACGTTATACATATATTTTTTTTATGTTTCAATTTTTTGTATATTCAATTTATAAACATATTTTATTATTATTACTGTACTCATGCGAATAATAAGAGTGTGTATGTAGTTTTTTTTTAGTAATATAGGTTTTTGGTGTTGATAGATAAAAAGATACACCGATAGACGGACAGACAGCAATGGCTTGATGTATTGCATTTATAAAATCAACTCTGCTTTACAAATAATAGCATGTTTTATAAAAAAAAAATCATTTTATAAACATAAGTCTCGTTTATAATTGCACTGCTATTTTTTTTTAGTTGTTTCTTTCTTTTTAAACGAGGGGTTGGTTGCTTGTAATTTTTTTTTTATTATATTTGGCAGCAATTTTCTTTTCTTTTTTTATTAGCAAAAGTAAAACAATTTTTATAAAATATTGGTCACTTCCTTATTTTCTTTTTGTTTTATAATTAGTTTAGTAATGTTAGGTGTTTTTTTTTGTTGTTTTTGTAGTTTAGTTTATGTTTTTTATAAACAAAGTTTGTAATTATGGTTAGTGGATTTTTTTTTTGTTGTTTTTATTAAAAAACTGGGTTATTATTACATTTCTTTCGATGTTGCTTTAAGGAATCGAAAATGTTGTCTTGAAACAATCTGTAAGCGTTACTAAAAAAATATATAAAACGATCTGGCAACGAGGCAACCACAGAAATTATGCAACAAACAAGACTATTTTGCTACTTCTTCAAAAATACTACTTCTTTAAAATACTACTAAATAAACAACGCTGATTTTTTTCCGCGTCCCTATACTTATCTGGAAGTAGAGCTTGTAAAGAATTTATTCCTTAATTTAATTTTCAGTTCGGAATTTAAGAACGAATTCGTATTTATTTTCGTTCAATGACCCTGGAAAATAATTTAATTCCTTTCTTTTGTTATTCTAATTACGTTCAAAGAATTCATTCCCTAAGAATTAATTCCTTTTAAATTATTCTTTACAAAAACAAAATTTTTTTGGGATCATTAGGACTTTTTTTTAGAAAAAAAAAACAATGAAAAAATAATTGAGAATAATTAAAAATTTTAACTATACAGATATGAAAAATGTTTCAGAATCTGTAACACAGATAAAAATGAGTTGTTAGATCAAGCACGAAATACACCAGGTTGAGCATTATTTTAATTAAAAGTCATCTAATGAGGAAAATTGTTGGATAAAGCACGAAAATTGTAGGTCAGTCATTGACTGTTCCTTGATTAAACCAATGCTTGATTTGAGTAATTTGTTAATTGTTATTTTTCTGTAATTTTTGATTAAACCAATGCTTGAGTGAGCGGTTAATCAATAATTTTGTGTTATTTTTGAGTAATCCAATGCTTGATCTGAGTGAATGGTTAATCATTATTTTACAGTTGTAGTGTTTTTTGTCAGTCTTTTCAAGTCTTTTGTTTAAATTGTGTTTTTTTGTGCTTTATATTATTTTGTTTTTTTTCGTCTTGTGTGCGTGAAAGTACTTTTCTATTTGACGACTAACTAAAACTAAAACAAAAAACGCAACAGCGTTCATCGCATTGTTACTCAAAGCCTACTATGATGAGTTTTTTTGTTTTTATGAATTTTTTTGTGAATTTTTCAGATTTGAGCAAATGGTTAATTGATTCAAGTAAAATTTAATTAAATGTCAAATTTTAAGCTGAGCAAATATTTAATTGTTTTTTTCCATTGAATATTTTTTTCTGTGTAACTTTTACTGTAGAAAAAATTTTAATTAAAATTTGAGACAGTTTCTACAGAAAATATGTCTTAGTGTCTGGACTTTTTTTTTTAAAAATATCTCAGAATCTGAAACAGTTTCTATAGAAAGTATGTCTTGGAAACAGATTTGCAAATTTCGCACAATTTTCAAAAATGCCATAAAATTTTTGCAATTTATTTTTTATAAACCCGCCAGTGATTTTTTTATGTAAACTCCTAAAAAACTAGGTTTACGCAAGAGTCCACCAAATTTCGAATGAAACCGCGAATGTGCCTCGCGAAAAACTGGTATTTAAAAAAAATTACGTTTTTTCTTTCGAACTTTGATCTGCTGAAACTCCTTAACTATTCGTGGCACATTAACGGGATTAGTTCCAAAATGTTAAGAATTACAACAGCTACCAACTCTAGTTCAACTTTTTTCATTTTATAGAGGGGGCCGAAATACCTGATCAAAAAACCTCGAAAATTTAAAAACTCTTAATTTTTGGTTTCAAAACTTAACCGTCTTATAACTTCTTACCAAGCGATGAAGCATCTATCAAGCTAACATTAAAATTATCTCTTATATGTACTGACTTTGTGTTATGCCGGAAAAGATAGAAATATAAGGAGAACTTAAAAAAAAAAGCGAAAGAAGGTAAAAACTATGGATTATTTCAAGCCATTTTTATCGATTTTTCAACTTTAACCCTCTGTAACTTTTACGGATAAAGTGGGGTAATCCTTAGACATTGCTCAGTGATGGTTCAAGGTCTTGTTTACACAACTGCATTTACAGTTTTTCTAAATTCCAAGACGGTTTTTGTAAACATTTATTTCAGTTTCACCGAGTTGAAATTTAAAAAAGATTTCATGTTATATCCGTTCAACTCCTTTTTTTTTTTGTTTTTTTAATAACTTTTAAAAAATTCATTCACCAAGAATTAATTCCTAGTAAAGTTATTCTTTACTGTACACTCAGAAAATTATGTAAGTTACTACATATTAGTTGTTTGTATATTTTACAGTAGTAGTTAGTTGTTTTCAACTACAAAGTCAGTTATTTTTTAATGAAAAATATCAAACAACTTTTTCTGTAAGTTATTTAAAGTCGTTTTTTTTAATAACTAACAAAAAAGCACTGTAATGTAGTAACCGTTATTTAAAGTAGTTAATTTTAATTCTTTATCTCCGAAAAATTTTCAAAGTTTTTTTTCCAAAAAATAAAAATAAATTTTTGTTTATTTTATTTTTCACAACTTAAAAAAAAAAAAAATTTGGTCTTCAATTATTTTTCTGAAAATTAAAAAAAAAATAAATAATATATATTGTTTGTGTTTGTTGTTTTGACAACTAATGTAAGTTGTTTTTACTACATAAGTCAGTTGTTTTTTGTCAGTTAAAATAACTATCATTGTTAGTTTATTTAACTGAAAAAGTAGTTGACCCCAAAACAACTTACAAAGTAGTTATTTTAACTGACATTTTCAGTTGTTTTTACTAACATAATTTTTTGAGTGCAGAACAATCGGTGGGTGCCCTGTAAAAAAAAAAACGTTATTTAAAGTAGTTAATTTTAATTCTTTATCTCTGAAAAATTTTCAAAGTTTTTTTCCAAAAAATAAAAATAAATTTTTGTTTATTTTATTTTTCACAACTTAAAAAAAATAAAATTTGGTCTTCAATTTTTTTTCTGAAAAATTTTTTGAAAAGAAAAAAAATATATATTGTATGTGTTAGTTATTTTGACTACAAATATAAATTGTTTTTACTACATAAGTCAGTTGTTTTTTGTCAGTTAAAATAACTACCTTTGTTAGTTGATTTAACTGAAAAAGTAGTTGACCCCAAAACAACTAACAAAGTAGTTATTTTAACTGACATTTTTAGTTGATTTTACTAACATACTTTTTTGAGTGCAGGGCAATCGGGGGGTGCCCTGTAAAAGACCTTCCTTTTTAGATCGGGCCCATACACAAAGTGTTCGTCAAAGATTTTGCTCCCAAATTGAAAATCGCGAATAAAAGCGGGAGTTTCTGGAAATTAATTAAACTGTAAATGGTAATATCTAAATGGCTCCATAGAGTATCTATCTACATAATATAAAAAAAAAACAAGTACGAAAATTATAGTCAGTCAAGACCGACCATATAATAATATAATAATAGTTTGATCACATGATCAATTATTTTTATTTTTTCTTTTTAATTTATTTACAACTCATTTTTAATAAATTCAATCTAACCGAGAACTGGTAACAATAACCGTCGTCTCGTTGTAGCGAAAAAACCAAGGGCTCTGGTGGGAATCGAACCCACGACCCCCACGTTGAAAGGCTAGCACGCTACCAACTAGCCTACGGGGACCCCTATAATACCCTACACCTGAGTTTCCCGGAAAATGGGTCCCATGAAAATGGGTGACATGGACCGATTAGATCGTTATTTTGTCAAATCTTTAATAAGAGTAAAAAACACTTACAAATCAAATTTGAGGGAAATAGGCGGCTATATGTTGACAATAAACCGCTTTAACTGAATTTCCGGTGAAATTTTCACATGGGGCCTAAGTCCAAAACTGATCCGATGACAATCAGATTAGATAAGGTTATTAAAGTACGTGTTTAACATACACAAACAAAATTTTAATTAAATATTTTCTATTTTCATGAAATTTTAGAAATTAATGTGTAAATCGGAAAGGTGGTTTGTATGGGGACTACAAGAAGAACTGCTCCGATTTCTTTAAAATTCGGAATGGCGATTTGTGAAGACAAAACACGTTTACTTGCCAAATTTCGAAAAGATACCTATCATAATACGGCTATTAGAGTCATTTGAACCAAAACTAAAGGGGACCTTTGTATGGGGGCTAGGTCTAAATATGGACCGATTTTTTCCAATTTCAATAGGCTTCGTCCTTGGGCCAAGAGAGCCTTAAGTTTTAAATTTCAAGTCAATTGATTAAAAATCTGACCCGTATTTTTGCGTTTGAATAAATTCCTGCTAGTTCGTCTTTAATATGGATTTTCTCGACAGCCCTTATTTTTTCATCAGGTGGTAACCCATTTTTAAATTGGAGATCGGCAGCTAAAAAAAAGCAAATAACTCTTATTTTTCTCCCCTCATTCCAATATTTAAGTTTCAGAACAATCGGTAGGTGCCCTGTGAAAAACTTTCCTTGTCAGTGCGTTTTGCTTTGGCACTTTTAAGCCAACTGTATATAAATTTTGAGGCTAAGGGCGGATTACTCAAGTTCCAGTTAGCTGCTAACTTTCGATTTAACGGAGCTTTATGTCAGAATTTGTATGAAAAAGTTAAATCTAACGGAGAGTTATTTTATAACGGAGCATTGAGTTTTAATTGAATGTAGAAGTTGCGTTTTAACTAAAAAACAAATATTTGGGGCCTGTGTGTATCTTGTTTAATAGTAGTGCATTTTGAGGAGTTTTGCTTAGTCGGTTATTTCAGTGAGCGAACATTATAGTTCAGTTCATCAAAAAGACCTTGTTCGATCTTCTAGTTCACTAGTTCATTTTGAGCTATGTTTAACAGTTTGTTCAAAAGAACGATGATCTGTATTGATCAAACAAAACCTAAGACGCTATGCGGGATTAGTAAAAGTAGATGCCAAAACGATGTGATTAAAATTTCACAAAGATTGCACTTCATCTTGGGGTTCCCCTTCAGCGCTGAATTTTCAATTTTTCTAGCATTTTTTAAAAAAATTGTCAAAAATTTAATTTTGATCAGATCTTTTAAATTTTGAATTTTATGAGGTCTAGTTGATCACATCTATTTAGTTTTTAAATAACAGCTTTATAGATTACCGGTTACCTTAAAGACCAGAGGTGAAAAAATATGCATACACTCAAAATAATCACTCTGTTAAATTACATAGATACTCTGCTGAGCCAGCAGAAAATACCATAGATTTCCAAACAGCAAGATTTTATGTTATTTTACGAAGAAAACTCTGTAAAATGATTTCGATAAAAAAAACTGTAAATTTACAGAATTATTGATAAAACCGAAAAGAATTTTAACAAAAAAACTCTGTAAATTTACAAAGTTGTAGTTCAATGCATTTTATGAGTTCAAAATTAAAAAAAAAAAAATACAAATTTACAAAGTTTTAGTTATATCCATTTTATGAGTAAAACTCTCTGCTTCAAAAACATTAATTAAAATTTAAATTTTTTTTTTAAATTTGCCAGCTTTAATGCTTCCAAATTTTAAATTTACTTTTTTATTTTTGTGAAAATTACGAGTTTTTAACAAGTAACTCCAAGTTTAAAACATTTAGTTTTTCGGTCACAATAAAATACAAAGTATTTTCTTAAAATCTGTATTTCGGCAGATAACTTTGTCGAATATCTGTCGAATTGAGATTACAGTCATTTAACAGAGTATTTAACAGGGTAATTATTTTGAGTGTACATTTTAGGAATACCCGAAAATCAACTTTTTGCAATAATATAAAAAAAATCACAAAAATATTTTACAACGTATTTTTTTTTATTCATATTCACTCAAAAATATTTTTACACTAAAAAAAATACACTCGAAAAAAATTTTACACTCGAAAAAAATTGTACACTCCAAAAAAAATTTACACTAAAAAAAAAATTTGTAAATTATTTTTTTTTTTCAAAAATTACTTAAAAAAAAGTTTTTTTACACAAAATAAAATATTTCTAATCAAAAATGTAATTTTTTTCACGTTAGAAAACTAACTATCACACAAAAAGGGCATTGTGGAGGGTATTCATAGATTCGGCCAAGTCGAATTTAACTTTTTTACTTGTTAATATATGAATCCCAAATCCATATTTACTCAAACAACATTTTGTCACAGATTCAAAATGCAAACAGAAAAAATCCTATATAGATTCCCACAAACAATTGTCGTCAATTAAAAAATAAAATAAATTTATACAGAAACTAAATATTTTTAGTTGTTGTTGTCTTTTTTTATGTTGCTTTTGTTACCTACAAATGCGGAATATAATTGCAATATATATAATTTCATTTTTCAATTTCATTCACAACAAACTAAAAACATGATTATAGCATTACATTTATTTATAACAAAAAAAAAAAAAAACGAATCAAAACTGCATAATAATAAAAACTATGCAACAACAATAACAACAATCAAACCATCAGTAACAAAAACATTGAATGAAAGTGTAACACTTTCTGTTTCGGCTAAACAAACAAAAACAACAACAACCGCATGCATACATGCATGCATGAATGACTAGAGAAATGAATGAAATGAAGTAATACAAGAAACAACAAAATATAAATAAATCTTTACAAGTATGTGTTGCTGTAATAATTATTATTATTATTTTTTTTATTACATAATAATTTATTTTTTCTTTTTTACAAAAACAACAACAATATCAACTAAAACAATTGCATTTTTATGAATAAACATAAACAAAAAGAAAATGAAAAAATTTTTAAAATTCACTCATGTGTGTTGTTTGTGGATGATGGTAAATTAATGTTACGCATACGCCATGTATGCCAACATAGGCCAAGTAGTGCATTTTTAACTAAAGAGAATAGCAAAATTTACAAATACTCTTGCGTTTTACCTGATAGTCTAACTGACTGTAAATAAACTATTTTTCATAGTTGTTGTTAGAGCTTTCAATTGTTTTATTTGCTAATATTGCCTTGATATCAAACGAGGCTAAATCTGATCACGTTTATTGCATTACAACATTTTGCAATAGGCAATAACAGACAGAATTAAACTGTAAAATGTAGTTCATGCGCATGTGCATCGTATTTACAGTAGTTTTTTTTTTATAAACACAATAGAGTGGATGGCGGTTTTAAATGAAAACAAATAAGAATGCTGTGCTTAGAGGATTTAAACACCCTACTCGGTGTAAAGAATGTAAGGAAAGGGTACTATACTGATAATTTGATGTGTAATATTAGATCAGGCGCAGATCCACGCGGGGAAATAGTTTCCCACCCCTCCCAAACCAAATTCAAAAGAAACAAGTAGGAAAGTTAAATTCAACTTTGCCGAATCTATGAATACCCTCCACAATGCATTTTTATAAAGGATAGTACATTTTTTAACGTGAAAAAATTAACAATTTTGATTCGAAATATTTTATTTTGAGAAAAAAAACTCGTTTTTTGTAATTTTTTTTTAAAAAAAAGAAAAATTACTAATTATTTTTTTGAGTGTAAAATTTTTTTCGAGTGTAATGTTTTTGTTACTGTAAAAATATTTCTGAGTGAATGCACGTACGTATGTACACAAAATATTGTCATTTTTGTAAAAAAAAAATAATTTTTTGTGTAAAATTTTTTTTGGGTGTAAAGTTTTTTTCGAGTGTAGTTTTTTAATTACCAATGCTTTTAAAACTAAACAAGTTTAAAAAGCATTGCTTTAAAATTAAACAAGTTTGAAAAGCATTGTTTAGTTACCACCAATGCTTTTAAAACTTGTTAAAACACGTGTCATTTTAGATGAAACTAATCTGAAATTCAGGGTTTTGCTTATAACTTTTGAACCACTGCACCGACTGCGCTAAAATTTAATACCAAACAGACCTGGGGAACGGCAAAGATACATGTCAAGCCTCAGCAGTCGCATTATTGTCTTTCGAAAGTTATCGTGTTTTTTATCTCGTAAATTCGCGAAACACCTTTGCCGAAATTTACTCTTTTGCTCATAACTTTTGAACCATTGGACCGATTTGGCTGGATTGCAATACCAACCTGACCAGGTAAATGACCAACATATATGCCAAACTTCAGCAGCCTCTGTGAAGTCTTTCAAAAGTTAGCGTGTTTTCTACGGACGGACAGACAGACGGACGGACGGACATCGCTAGATCGACTTAAAATCGATCGAGGATCATAAGTAAATATATATACTTTTGGGGTCATAGACCAATATTTCAAGGTGTTACAAACGGAATGACAAACTTATATTTACCCTCTATCACTAGAGTGGAGGGTATAAAAAAGAAAAAATTGGAAAAAAAACGATAAAGTAAGGAGGAAAAAGCAATAATTTGAGATTTTTTAACATGATAATGTTAGGCTGGTGTCTAATTTTAAAAATGATGCAGGACGACACCTCAGTTTGACTATATAAGCTTACGAATAACAAAAAAGAAAATAAAAATTACTATTTTAATTGCGTGAAACCAGAAAGGTTTGCAACTTCGATTAGTAACTTGGATAATAACTCACCTGCTGGTGAATAAAAGCGTTTTCACCAGATGGTGAATAAAACGTAACATAATTATTTTTCATAAATTTTTTATTTCATCCAATTGTTTTTTTTTCAAAAATTTTTTTTTTTTTCAAAAAATTTTGTATTTCATATTTTTTTTTTTTTTATCAAAAAATTTTTTTTCATAAGAAAAATTTTATTTTCATAAGAAAAAAATTTTTTTTTTCATAGGAAACATTTTTTTCTTTCATAAGATTTTTTTTTTCCATTACTATTTTTGTATACCCTCCACTCTAGTGATAGCGGGTATATATAAGGGTCTAAGAATCTCAAAATTTTTTATAGAAAAAATGTCCTGGAATCTTAGAATTTTTCTTTAGGAAAAAACTCTTGAAATATTAAAACTTTTGTCTAGTTTTGTCATTATTATAGATGTTTTAGAATCTGAGACTTTTCTATGCTTCAGAATCTAAAAAAGTGTCTTAAGATCATAAATCTTAAATTTTTTTCTATTTGAAGAATTTTTCAGAATCTAAGATTTTTTGTAGGAAAGTTTTCTCAGAATTTTACACTCAGAGTCACAGAATCTGATACTTTTTCTATAAGAAAAACGTCTCAAAAAGGTACTATTTCTAATGGAAAAACAAGAAAATTTCTCAAAATTTGAGAATCTTTTTTTAGAAAAAATTTCTCAGAATCTGAAAATGTTTAAAAAGCTGAGACTTTCTTTAGGAAAATGTTTCAGAATCGGTAGTGATGGGATTCTACCCGGTATTTACCCAATGCATGGGTAAACACCGCGTAAATAAAAGATAAATAAATACCTTTTTTGGGAATTTATTTGGGTATTTATAAAAAGCATTTGAAATCGAACATATGTCAAGCTCTGGTTGTCAATAAGCTGAATCGTCATTTGAAATGAGTAATTGTTTCAAAAATAAATAAGTATATGGGCCATTCCATGTCAAATCGTTCACTTTGAATTTTTTTTTTTTTAGATTTTTCCAATTTTTTTACAGTATTTAGTACCCTTTGAAAACTTCTTCGTGGTAAATTTTCAGATTTTTTTGCAGGGTAAGGAATGGCACATGTGGTGTATTATTATTAAAACAAAAACATCTGAAATGTGCCACGTGTGCCATAGCATGTCAGATAACATGTCAGATGTGTCATGTGCCATGCTACTGGCACATAGCACATTAAAAATGTATGCCACATTTCACATTTGTAATGTGCTGTGTGCTATACAAGGGCACAGCACATGCTCCGTGTGCCAGTTATGGACTCGTGGAACATTTCAGATGTTTTTGTTTTAAGAAATAAAATACTTTTTTAAGAAAACATAGTAGGTACTTTTTTTTTAGAAAAAATAGTGCTTTTTTTAAAAAAAAGTACTTTTTTAGAAAAAATAGTACTTTCTTAGAAAAAAGTACTTTGTTAGAATTAATAGCACTTTTTAGGAAAAAAAGAAAAAGTAGCACTTTTTTGGTAAAATAGTACTTCTTAGAAAAGTAGCACCTTTAAATAAAAAACGTACTTTTTCTGGAAAAAGGTACTTATTTAGAAGAAATTTTACTTTTTTTTTGCTAAAAGGTATTGTTAAAGATAATTTATTATTTTTTTTTAGAAAAAAAGTACTTTTTGAAAAAAAAGTACTTTAAGAAAAAAATGTACACTGTTTTCCAAGAAAAAAGTGATTTTTCAGGAAAAAGTGCTTTTTAGGAAAAAAGTGCTTTTAGGAAGTAAATGTTATTTTTTATAAAAAAAGTGTTTTATTTAGGAAAAAAGTACTTTTTTTTTAGAAAAAAGTATTTATTTTCAAGAAAAAAGTTTTTTTAAAAAAAAAAAAAAGGATTTTTTTTAAGAAAAAGTGCATTTTTTTATAAAAAAATACGCTTTTTTAGATGAATCATGTCTTAAAGCCTTAATCTTATGTGGTACAAATTTTAGGCCAATCGGATTAAATAGACCCGTGGTGTCCGGCGATCAAAATTTTGGATTTTTGAACATTTAAAAAAAAATAAAGAAATATATGTATATCTTATGATACATTTATAAACTTTGATGCGCTGAACACAAATATCACAAAAAAAAAATTAAAATCGGTCGAACGGTTTTCGAGATATCGTTATTTTAAATTTGAAAAATGATAGTTTTTCCACTTTCCAGAATTAACAAAAAAATCTAAAAATTTTTTTCCTTTGACGCTTTTCCACAACTTTGATCAAAGTTTTGGTTTTTTTGGAAAATTTCCACAAAAATTTAAAATTTTCGAAAAATAAAAAAAATATCTACACAGAGAGCAATAAATTTCCAACTGAATTTTTCAGTAGTATCAACTCAAAATTCGGTTACTATTACTAAATTTAGCTATGGAAGACAAATTTTTAATTTGTTTCAGTTAAAAGACAGTTGTATTAACAAAATTTAATTGTTACTACCGATTTTTAGTTGTTACATCCATAATACAAATGCATCAACCGGATTTTTGTTGCAACAACTGAATTTCAGTTGGAAAATAGCAAATTTGTTTTCTGTGTGTAGCGATACATTATTTTTATTAATTTTGACTTGCTCAATACAAATATTAAAAAATTTCTGAAAGCGGTTTAGCGGTTTTCGAGATTTTGCCATTTGAAATTTGTCAAAAAATTTTCAAAAATGACGTTTTTTTCTACGTTTAAGAAATTAAAAAAAAATATCACTAAATGTTTTTCCATGGACGATTTCATAGAGATTGGAGCAAGCTTTCATTCAAACCTAATTTGAGCCAAATCAGAACATTTTAACCCATGGCGCCCATCGATCAAAGTTTATTGTTTTTGATGAAAATTTTTTAAAAAACCAAAACTTTGACCGAAGGGCGCCACGGGTTAAAATTGATTTGGCTTTATAAATGCACTAAAAAAACTGTAATGTTAGCAAAAAAAGCTTGTAAACCTACAAGAGAATTTGCTGATTTTGAACCCACAATTTTTTTGGTAAAGTTAGCAAAAATGTTTTGCCAAAAATTAGTTAACTAAAACTTTTTATTTCGACATATTTATTTATACATATTTGAGGACCCATTTGGGATCGGACCCGATACGTCCACACCCCAATGGGCCTAGACCTAGTTGGGTTCCTTAAAAATCGTCATAGTTTTTAATCCAAAATCTTTGTCCGTTTCGCTCAACCTTGCTTACACTCAAAATAATAATTCTGTTAAATACTCTGTAAAATGACTGTAATCTCAATTCAACAGATATTTGACAGAGTTTTCTGTCAAAATACAGATTTAAAGAAAATACTTTGTATTTTGTTGTGATAAAAAAAACAACATTTCCTCTGTTACATTACATTTTACTTTGTAATCTTAATTTTACAGATAATTAACAGAGTTTTCTGCTAAAATACAGATTTAAGCAAAATACTTCGTAATTTTTTCATAACAAAAAAAGTTTTCTGTTTTGAGTAGATTTTGTTTTTGTTACCAAACATCAAAATTTTATCTGTAAAGTTTAAAAAGTAGCAAAAAAAATATTTTCAGAAATCTTATAAAAATTTTACAAAATAACATGCATTTAACTAAACCCTGTAAATTTACAGATTTTTTCTGTATTTTTTTTTTTATCAAATGCATTTTACAAATATATGTAAATTTACATAGTTTTCTTTGCTAAATGGTGGTTTATTTAACCAATATTTTACTAGAAACTCTGTAAATTAACTGTTTTTTTTTGTCCAAATCATTTTACAGAGCTTTTAAGTAAAATTACAGAGTCTTCTCTGTCAAAAAGCTTTTATATTTAACCAATATTTTACTATAAACTCTGTAAATTAACAGTTTTTTTTTTGTCAAAATCATTTTACAGAGTTTTTTAGTAAAATTACCAAAAAATGTTGTTAGCTGGAAAAGTATGGTGTACTCTGTTAAATTAGCAGAGTTTTTCTGTAATTTAACAAAGTTATTATTTTAAGTGTAGTTTTTGAGATAAGAGAATTAAAAAACTCGATAACTTCAAAAATATTCCTCGGAGAGCATTTAGTTATTTTGTGATCTTGTTCTACGTGTTGAGAGCTACAAAAATGATCTTGGACTTTTTATCGTGTCGGCAATATTTACCCAGATATGAGCATTTAAAAATTTTCGGGAATGTTAACTTTTTTGGATACAAAGTTAGGACCCATTAGGGTATGAAGAGGGCCGGCGATACTAGATCCTAGAGCCCGAGAACTAAAAATGGCCTCCATTTTGCTCTATCTGGCTTAGTTTCCGAGATAGCGCCATTTTTAGTTTTCTTAAAAAAAAATTTACAATTTATTTTTGCTAATATTAGCAAAAAAGCTTGTAAAAATTTGGTCAACTCAATTTTAAATTTAGCAAAAAAAATTAGTTCAAATTTTGTTAAAAATTTCTAATGCGCTAAATGAAGTTTACAAGATATTTTTGCTAATCTCAACTAAAAATTTGCTAAAGATTAGCTTACTAGCATTAGCAAAAAAAAAAATTAGTAAATCTACTAATGTATTATTTTGAGTATGGGTCAAGAATAGGAAATTTTAAAATTTTATTTAAAAAATTTATTGAATATTGGAAATACAACAATTTTTTGCAAACTTCACATTTTGATATTTGTGTTCAGCCCATATAATGTGTCGCAAGACATAATTTTTAATTTTTTATTTCAAATTAAAAAAAAAACCTTTTAAGTCTTTTTTACATTCCCGAGTAAAAAAGAGTTTTATATAGCCATGACAAATTAGATCCCAAATATGGTGGACACAATTGTTTCAAATATTATCCTCGGTTATCCTACAAGATCTGAACAGATAGTCTTATATATAATAAGATACGCAAAATGGGTCTACCCGACTAAAAAAAAATAATACGGTGCCATATAACATTTGATCCCAAAAATGGAGGATCCAAAAATATATGATTATATCTTATTAGATCAAAATTTAGATAATAAGATATAATTAGATCCCAAAAATGGAACGGTAAATATTATCTAATTTGATATTATAAAAAATTAGATTTAATAAGATCTAATAATATTTAATTATATCTTATTAGATCCAATATGATCTTTAATATCAAATCAGATGAAATTTACCGTTCCATTTTTGGGATCCAATTATATCTAATTATATCAAATTTGATCTAATAAGATATAATCATATATTTTTAGATCCTCCATTTTTGGGATCAAATGATGGATCTATTTATATACAATTATATAAAAAACTATATGATTATATCAAAACTTTTTTACTCGGGTATCTGGTTTTATCAGTTTGATCCGGACTGATACAATATAAAATAAATTGAGACTATAAGACATAAATATATATGGTTAGATATTGTTCTACATAAAGAACATATTTTTGTATATAACATTATATAAACTGCATATGATTATATACAATGTTATCCAACTACTTAATATGAAGTTATAAGGAGCAATATATGATCAGTCATAATGGTTTTAAATTATATTTAATCGTATCAGTTTTCTCCAACTGATATAATTATATAGACCCAATTCACGTATCACATTATATATAAGGTTATCCCGCTAGAAAATAAAATATATCCGTGGATAATTATTGAAGTAATTGTATCCGCCATATTTGGGATATAATTAGTCATGAACTTTTTTTCTTTTTTTACTAGGGTTAATAAAAAAATAATTTAGATGTTTAGGTTTTTTATAAGTCAGCAGATTCTTTTGCTACAATCAGCAATTTTTTTTTTTTGTAGTTTGACTGATTTTCTCTAATGGCTTAAAATGGGTATTTTTTTCACCAGTTTTTTTTTTTGTGCTGATTGGACAGATGATTTATATTGCGTTTTACTGGTCTAGTTTTCGGAAACCTTCTCGTCACTTGCATTTTCTACGGAATATTCATTAAATGTATAAAAGAAATTGATTAATTATTTCTTAAAACAAAATATAGGAAATTTTATACCATTAAAATTATAAATTAATTAGCAAAAACTTTGATTATTTTTAAATAATATACATACCAAATAAGTGAAAGTTTAATTTTGCATTCTTTTTTTTTCACATATTTCGACATGGTTCAGTAAAAATCAAAAAATTCAAAAATTTATAAAAAAAAAAAACTAATAGAAACAATGATTTTAACAAATGACCAAAAAAAAACAAGAGTTAAAACTATAAAAAAAACTAAAACTGATTATTTAAAATAATAATAAAATAAAAAAACGAAAAAAAAACACAAATTAAAAATAACAGCTTAAACATAAAACAACACATTTAAATTAATGTTAAGGTAGTCCCATGATCATCAGCGAACTGAAAAGAAATGATGATTTACGGTTCTAGTCAATGAAAGTGAAAACTGAAATTAAAAAAAAAAAAATCAAAAGAAAATAAACAAAAACCGGTAACAAAAAAAACTAAACTTTAACAAAATTATGTAAATTATTGTTAATTATTTAAAACAAAAAACCAAAAAAAATAGTATTATAATTTTAAACCGGTTATAAGAGAGAAAAAAATATTTTAATACTATTAAAAATTCCAAATACACTAAGTTATTAATATTCTTTTAACATTTGCCTTATTTTAAATATACATTTTTGGTGTGAGATTTGTTTTAGTAGTTGACCTAAATTAAATAAGACTTGAAAGATTTTAAGTTGAAATTTTGTATATTTTGTATACAATTTTTTTGTAGGCCTGCCTGCCTGCCTTACTTTCTTTAAAAGGGTATTTTTATTGAATCTTTTGGTAGATTTTATGTTTCTTTTTTCGAATGCTAAAAATAAATTTATGTCATTTCAATATTGTCGTTTTTTTTAATACAAATATCGTATTTTCTTACTCATTTTTAAGATCAGTTTCAGTTTTTTTGTTTTTTTGAAGAACAATTTTAAATTTATTGGTATCTCCCTGTTTGGGGGATTTTATTACGATATTTAATTTTTTATTTAGCATCTTTGTTAAATTTTTTTTTTGTATTTTTTTTTGCCTTACTTCTTTTTAGTGAAAGTGTTATTAAAAGTAAAAGTATAACGATTTCGGGTGCGTGTTTTTAGCAAATTTATATTTTTTGTTAATTTATTTTTAAAACCCTTTATCATTAAAAACCCAGCAAAAATTTCCGTCTGTTTTTCAAATAATAACACAGCTTCACAAAAAAAAAGATTTTGAACCAAAAACCAGACCAACAAATATTAATGTATTTCGAACCCCTGAACTCGAATTTCCCATAAAAAAATCGACCATTGAGTTGTTCTCTAATCTTACAAGGAAGTTACCCAAAGTGAGCATTCAAGATTTTTTTAAAATTTATACACTACACTGAAAAAAAAATTAACTAAAATTGAGAAAATTAACTAAATTAAAGGAAAATTGTTAAGGATTTTGCTCCATTGCCATGATTTTCTTCTTTTTTAGTCCATATTTTTCTTAAAAATAAGCGAAGAAATTTTTTTTTAATATTATGCCAATTTGAACTAAAAAATTGGAAAAAAACATTATTTCAATTTAGTTCATACACATTAAAGGACCCGATTGACTGAAGATCCCATTGGGTTCGGACCCGTTAGGTTTAGACCCAGATGGGCCAAGACCCAGTTGGGTTCGTTAAGAATCATTATAGTTTTTGATTCAAAATTGTTGTCCGTTTTTGCTTTACCTTGCTTAGTTTTTGAGATACGCGAATTTAGGGGACGACTTAAAAAAACTCGATAACTTGAAAACTATATCTCGGAGAGCTTTTGAGTATTTGGCGGTCTTGTTCTGCACAGAAAAAAAATTAATTAAAAAATTTGTAGATCTAATTAAAAAATTAATTAAATCAGGACCAATCACTTAAATGCGAACATAAATTAAAAATATTTATGTGTCATAAATTAAAAATAAATTAATATTTATATAATTAAAAACTTAATATTTTAAATTAAAAAATTTAATTAAAATTAAAAAAAAAAAAATAAATAAAAATTTAATTCAAAAAATTTTAAAAACAATTAAAATTTTTAATTCTATAAATTAAAAACAAGTGAGAGTGTTAAATTCGGCTGTGCCAAATCTTTTATACCCTCCAATACCTAAAAAAAAAAAACCAGGGGCGTATTGTTTTTTTTTTGGGGGGGGAGGGGGGTAAAGTCGGTTGAAGATAACCTTCCTGGATCCAACTGCAAGACTTTGAACTTCTTTTGACATAACATAGTTTCGTTTGCTAAGCAAAAGTACAAAAAACCTATAAAAATGGCTTTTTTAAGAGTTTTTCTTAGTTCTTAAGAGGGGAACTTTTTTCCCCCTGAACCGATTTTGCACATGTTCAAACTTAACCAGCCCAATACTATAAGACATATTCGTGTCAAATTTCAGGAGTCTAGCTCTTTTACTTTGGACTGTATCGTGTCTTCCACAGACGGACAGACGGACGGACGGACAGACGGACATCGCTAGAATGTCTTAGAATGGATCACTGATCAATAATATATATACTTTATGGGGTCCTAGACCGATATTTCGATGCGTTACACACGGAATGACAAAGTGAGTATACCCCCATACTGTGGTTGGAGGGTATAAAAAAAAAATAAAAACGATACATTTTTATACCCTCCACTCTAGTGATAGAGGGTATATATAAGTTTGTCATTCCTTTTGTAACACCTCGAAATATTGGTCTAGGACCCCATAAAGTATATATATTCATGATCCTCGATCGATTTTAAGACGATCTATCGATGCCGTCTGTCCGTCTGTCTGTCTGTCTGTATTGCAATCCAGCGAAATCGGTCCAGTGGTTCAAAAGTTATGAGCAAAAGACTGAATTATGAGATAAAAAGCACTATAACTTTCGAAAAGCAATTCTTAGGATGCTGAAGCTTGGCATATATATTTGGTCCAGTGGTTCAAAAGTTATTAGCAAAACCGTGAATTTCAGATTAGCATCATCTTAAATTCACGTGTTAACCCAGTTTTAAAAACATTGGTAAGTCACAAAAATATTTTACAACGTATTTTTGTCACTCAAAAATATTTTTATACCAAAACAAAAAAAAAATACACTCGAAAAAAAATTTACACTCAAAAAAAAAAATTTACACTCAAAAAAAAAATAAATTATTTTTTTTTTTTTCAAAAATTACTAAAAAAATTTTTTTTTACACAAAATAAAAAATTTGTTATCAAAACTGTTATTTTTCACGTTAGAAAATTTACTACCACTTAAAATGGGCATTGTGGAGGGTATTCATAGATTCGGCCAAGTCGAATTTAACTTTTCTACTTGTTTAAAAATAAATAATTTAAAAAAGACATTTTTTTTTTAAATAAAATAGTTTAAAAAAATGGTTCTTTAAATTTAACCAAATATATTTATGCCGTAAAGACAAAGTCATCAAAAAAATGCCAAACAATTTTGTAAAGGGGACTTAGAAAATTTGCAAAATTTTCGAAACTTAGACAATTTTTTCGAGACTTGGAAAACTTTTTAAAATTTCAAAATTAAAATGTTTTTTTTTCTAGAACTATTTTTGATGAAATTTTTTACTACAAAACACAAAAAAATGTGTCTGGGACTCAGAAAATTTTTAAATTTTGTTCGGGACTTGGAAAAGTTGGAAAATTTGGTGTTGTCCTATAGTCCCCGGTCACTAATATCAGTCAAATTTTCATCGGACACGTGATAGAAATTAAAGATGGTATCGTAACTAATATTTTGAGCCAAATTGCAGCACACTACGACGATTAAAAAGGGATGCTAACTGATCACATGTGTTTGCAACCTCCGAAGAAATCTAAAAAAATAAATTTCCAATCCTAAAAATTACTACATGGAATGGTATCGCTACAAGAGCAAATAAGTCACATATGACCATTTTACACTAAGGTTGCCTACAAAGGTCAATAAGCACATTTTAGTTTCGATTAGAAAAAAAAAACAAAAAAAATGTCTTTTGATATTATGCTCAAATTAAAGATATTTGTATTATCTTTCAAATGAACTTTATCGCAACTTAATGGTCCGCATAGTTTTTGAGTTACAGCGGTTTTAGTGAAATGCAGGGTTCCGCTTTTTTTAATATGTATTTTTTTTGTTTAAGGACAAACTTAGGACAAAATGGCCACATGTGAATTATGTGCCCTTGTTACGCTAGCATTCCATATGGTTATTGTTAAGATTCCATTAAAAAAATTTTAAGATTTCTTTGGAGGTTGCAAACACTTATGATAAGTTAGGATCCACTTTCAATCGTTGTAGGGTGCTGAAATTGTTCGTTACGATGCCATCTATCATATTTTGAGGTACGTTCAGTTGTGAGTTATACTTGGTATTTTTCCATATGTTTATGGGCCACACTAGTGTAGGGTGGTCCTCATCCTTATACAAAAATTAAGTACAAATCGACGGCCCCCTAAAAATGAGTTTTGTCCACTAAAAAAAATACGTGTCTAATGACTTTTTGTTCCATATTTCATGAAGATCGGAAGGTGACTTCCGTTGTTAGTTCCCAGGAAAATTTTTCAGAACCGATTCTGACAACACTTGTTCTAGAACAGCTTCTTCGGTAACCATACACTATTAAACTTTAATTATTCAGAACAAGTTAAGTGAAAATTATTGTGAAGCTTGTTCTCTGCAATCAAAGTTTCATAACATTTTGGTTCCCAGGAATTAAAAAAAATTATGTGTCAAAAAAATTAAAAAATAAATATCAATTTATTTTTGGTAACCAAGAAAAAACATGAAATTCTATTTAAATAGCAGGATATAATTGTGAAAATCGTTGAAACAAAGGTGAGTAAATTAAATTTTCGTTGTCTGGGTCGGGTCAAATACTAATTATATTATGTTTTTTATTTTTGTTTGAAGAAAATCCATGTTCTGGTATATCATTATTGTAAGGCCCTGCAACTTTGGAGGCGAAAAAGGATTAATGTATATTAAAAAAATGTAAATATTCCATGTTATATATGATTGTTTTTATCTTTGTTTAATAAATTAATGTAATTCAAAATATTTCTTTAATTCTCATTTCTGTTCCAAATTTCACTTCTAGAACCGATTCCGAGGAACAAAAATATGTTCTAATTTTGCTTACAAACACCTGTTGCTTTTGGGACAATCCCTTTGTAAAAAGAATCGGTGTTGCACAAGAATTAGAACAGGTTCTAGGGAAGTATAAGTTGTTCCACAGTCGGTTCTTTGCAACCGAAAATTTTGCTGGGTTAGGCAATGTTTGCTAATGTGTTTTTGTAAAGACTCAAAAATTGTTATTGCATAAAAAATCCTTTCGTTCTCTCTCGCAGCTTTTGGAAGAGCATACTGACATACAAACTCTAAATGTTATAGCACATCGATTTTGATTAAAATTGTTTGTCCGTTTTGCGTTGCCTTGCTTAGTTTTCAAGTAAGGGAAACTAAAAGATCCAGTTGTGTATTGAGAATTTTAGAAATTGGAAAAATCAAAAGCTTTAACTTGGAAAAATTTGGTCAACGAGTCGCGATTTTTGTGGTATCGGAAGTATTCACTCTTCCGAATTTCCTGATCGTGTAACATTTGTCATGGAAAATATATATCTAATTCTGAAATATTAAAAAAAAAAATTTGCCATTCTTGAACTTTCCAGAATCTTTAAAATTTATGTTGGAAATAATTTTAAGAATGTGAAAAATTTTCAATAAAAAAATTATTTATCCTAGAAACTTTTTAAAATTTTGGAAATATTTTCTTGCTGAAAATTTCCATATACTGAGACATTTATTCTTTATAAAAATGTTCAGCTTTTAAAAAATTGATAACTTTAAATAATAACTTTATATATTAAGTTGCTGCTATAAATTCAATATGAAATTCACTTCACCTTTTCATCATCCCAGAGCATGCAAGGTTTAATTAAAAAAAAGCTATAAAATAATGCAATAGCTTATTCATGTTTTTTTGCTGTTGATCATTAACGTTTTGTTCCCTGATTATTTTTTATGTTTTTTTTTTTCTTCATTGTTCTTTTATTTGCGCCAAAAAATTATTTCATAATTTCTTTAAATTTTTCTTTCGTTACTTATCTTTTTAAATTCTTTTTTTTTGTTTTCCAGGCAGGAAATCTCCATTTTTGGGGTTCATTTGCAAAACAAACGGTAAATTTATAATTTTCTTGTGTTTGAGTTTATTTGTTTGTTTAATGATTTGCTATGCTTTTTTTGCGGTGTTTTATTTTTGTTGTATTTTTTCTAATAGGTTTTAGAAAAAATATTAATTTTAAGTAAAAAAATATATTTTTAACCCAGCAATTTTTTTTTTAATAAAGTTCAAATCTCTGATCTTAAATAATAAGCTTTTAAGTGCAAACATACACTTAAGTATCCAAAAATTCATAAAAATTGAATTACTTAAGTGTTTGCGATCATTTAACTCTGAACAAGAAATCCAGCCCAAAATTTGAATTTTTTGAATTCGATTTAAAACACTGTTCAATTGTTTTGCTGGGTATATTTAAGAGTTTGAAGCATGTTATATTTAAGCCTTGAACGTCGTTGGTCGAGCGCTCTCGTCCACTAAAACGCATTTTAATGCGAAGGCGAACATACTCGGCTTGCAAAAAAAAAAAAAAACAAGGGACCATGCAGCAAAATACGAATTTCAAATCCGCTTAAGTCTTTTTAACAATTTCTGAGCAGGATGTGTGTTAAAAGTATTAAAGCTTCCAACTTCTTCCGTTAGATGTACATAACAGCTCCCTAATACATTATACTCCACTGTCAATGGTATGTATGATCGTAATTTAGGAGCACATTAAGACCATATGAGTGGGAACAGAGCCAAGTACTATACGTTGAATGATTGCAGTTGTTAAAGAAGAAAAAAAAGAATTGATAAAAAAATATTTTTTTTTTTTATGACAAAATCGCTATATATTGTCAATATCATTAAGTTGGCATCACTTTTTGTTAAAATAAGGCAATACTAAAGTGATAAAAGAAGATTGAGAGAGTTTCTGTAGCACGAATTTGTCAGACAATAAGGAGGAAAACAAGTAGAAAAGTTAAATTCGACTTGGCCGAATCTATGAATACCATCCACAATGCCCTTTTAAGTGATAGTAAATTTACTAACGTGAAAAAATAAAATTTTTGGTTAGAAATATTTTATTTTGTGTAAAAATTTTTTTTTTAGTAATTTTTGAAAAAAAAAAAATAATTTACTAATTTTTTTTTTTGAGTATAAAATTTTTTTTGTGTGTAATTTTATTTTTGGAGTGTATTTTTTTTTATTGTTTTAGTGTGAAAATATTTTTTAATTGACAAAAATACCTTGTAAAATATTTTTGTGACTTACCAATGTTTTTAAAACATGTTTAACAGGTTTTCAACACGTGATTTAAGGTAAAACTAATCTGAAATTCACTGTTTTGCTAATACCTTTTGAACCACTGGACCGATTTGACTGAAATTTAAAACCAATCGGACCAGAGGAACGGCAAACATATATGCTATGCTTCAGCACCATCAGAATTGCCGTTCGAAAGTTACCCTGTGTTTTATATCGTAAATTCCTGAAAAACCCTTGCCGAAATTCACTCATTTGCGTATAACTTTTGAAGCACTGGACCGATTTCGCTAGATTGCAATAAGCACCTGACCAGGTAAATGCCCAACATATATGCCAAACTTCAAGAGCCTCCGTTAAGTCTTTCAAAAGTTATTGTGTTTTCAACAGACAGACGGACAGACACCGCTATATCGTCTTAAAATCGATCGAGGATCATGAATATATATACTTTATGGGGTCCTAGACCAATATTTCGAGGTATTACAAACGGAATGACAAACTTATATATACCCTCTATCACTAGAGTGGAGGGTAAAATAAATACGATATATGACCTTGAATTAATGTGCCAGTTGACAAGATTTTGTTTTTCAGTAATATGACACCTATCCGGATCTCCATGATCACTAGAGTTATTGCGTATTTCTTTACCGACTAAAATTTCTTGATGAATCGGACATTTTATTGCCGCAGACATGTTTCCGTATCGACAAACATTTTTGGTAAATGGTTCATTGTTTTTAACAATTTTCCCTAACTTGGGCGCCATTTTCTATGTGTTGAAATCCAAGAGTATTTTTTAAAAAAAACTATGTAAAATAGCATTAGAACCAATTGAATGCTCTTTAAAAAAAAATGAAAGATATGGAAGCCATAAATTGATGCTTGCTGCCTGCCTTAGAAATCTCTTTTTCCGAATTTGAAACGTTCATGGATTTAAATAAATGGCCCCACGTTGGGCGCCAATTTCTGAGTGTTTAATTATTTAGGAAACCAAACTTATTTTTTGCGCAAAACTATCTAAGAGGATATTGTGCAACAATGAATGCTCTTAAAACAATCCAAGAATAGCGGTCTTGCCGAAAGATGTGAAAGCCATAAATTGACGCTTGCTGCCTGCCTTAGAAATCTCTTTTCCCGAATTTAAAACGTTCATGGATTTAAATAAATGGCCCCACGTTGGGCGCCAATTTTTTGAATATTTAGAAATCCAAACTTATTTTTTGCGCAAAACTATCTAAGAGGATATTGTGCAACAATGAATGCTTTTTATACAATCTAGGAAAATACAGGAGCCATGAATAGTGGCTTGCCGTTTAGAAAGGGTCGGTTTTTTTCTGGAAATATCTCTATGTGATTTGCAAAGGAGCTTCTTCAAAATCAATATCAAATAGAATTTTTAAAATCCAATTTATCTCTTTTAAGTCTTCGTTTAAATTGAATTCAGTATTAGGTCCGGCCAATTAGGGTCGAGTTTGATACACAGCTCGGACATAAAATAAGTTTTTGTTGCATATAGTTGTGTACTCACCAACCACAGTATGGGATACTTACTTTGTTATTACGAAAAATTGTTATTGAAATGTTAGACCGGCATTTTTTTGTCAACTTTCGATTTTCCCAAGTGTCCGGGCAAATTTTTCTTGTCCTAGGTCTAAAACTTATGTGGTACAAATTTGAAGTCAATCGGATTAAATTAACCCGTGGCGGTCAAAGTTTTGGATTTTTAAAAAATTTTTAAAAATAAAATTAAAATAATATTTATTTTTCGACACATCATATTTGTTAATTTTGGTGTGCTGAGCACTAATATTTAAAAAAAAAAAAAATAAAAATCGCTCGATCGGTTTTCGAGATATCGCCATTTCAAATTTGTAAAAAATGGCGTTTTTTTCCTACGTTCAAGAAATTTTTTAAAAAAAGAATTTCATTTCGCCAACCCTTTTGTAGAGCTTGAGACAATATTTCATTTAAAAATAATTTGAGGCAAATCCGATAATTTTTAGACGTGGTGCCCATCGATCCAAGTTTTGACTTTTTAGAAACTTTTTACCAAAAACCATAAACTTTGATCGAAGGGTGCCACGGGTTAAAATGATCTGATTTGGCTCAAATTAAGCTTAAATAAAAGATTGTATCAAGCTCTATAAAAGGGTTAAAATAAAGAAATTTTTAGAGCTTTTTTAAAAACAAATTCTTAAACGTAGGAAAAAACCTTCCATTTTGCAATTTTTTGCCAAATTTCAAATGGAGATTTCTCGAAAACCGTTCAACCGATTTTATAAATTTTTTGATATTCGTATTCAGCATGCTAAAATTAATAAAAAATAATATATCACAAGATATTTTTTTGAATTTTTTCATTTTCAAAAATCCAAAATTTTGGTGGAAATTTTCCAAAATTCCAAAACTTTGATCGAAGGGCGCCACAGGTTAAAATTATCGAATTTGGCTCAAATTAGTTTTAAATGAAAGATTGTCTCAAACTCTACAAAAAAGTCGGCGGAATGAAATTTTGAGCCTTTTTTAAAAAAAGTTCTTGAAAGTAGGAAAAACCGCCATTTTTTGCAAATTTCAAATAGCGATATCTCGAAAACTGTTCGACCGATTTTAATTTTTTTTTTGATATTCGTGCTCAGCACATCAAAATTAACAAATATGACCGCCAGGCGCCATGGGTTAATTTAATCCGATTGACCTCAAATTGGTATCACATGAGGTTTAGGCCTAATAGAATAAAAAAAATGTCCGGACTTTGAAAATCGGAGAAGAAAAAATTTTGCTATACAGAAAAATGCCAGTCTAAGGTCGCAATTATCAATTTATTCTCAATATATCTCTCAAAACTCAAAAAAAAAAAAAAATTATTTGATAGAAATTTGGTTTGTACACTCAAAAAATTATGTTAGTAAAATCAACTGAAAATGTCAGTTAAAATAACTACTTTGTAAGTTGTTTTGTGGTCAACTACTTTTTCAGTTAAATCAACTAACAATGTTAGTTATTTTAACTGACAAAAAACAACTGACTTATGTAGTAAAAACTACTTACATTTGTAGTCAAAACAACTAAAAGTTAGTAAAAATAAAATAATCAATAAATAATTTTTTTTTTTCAAAAAATTTTTCAGAAAAAAAAATTTGAAGACCAAAAAGTTGTGAAAATTTATTTTTATTTATTTTTTGGAAAAAAAACTGAAAATTTTTCAGAGATAAAAAAAAATAAAATTAACTACTTTAAATAACTGTTACTACATCACAGTACTTATTTGTTAGTTATTCAAAAAAACTACTTAAAATAACTAACAAAAATAGTTGTTTGATATTTTTCATACAAAAACAACTGACTTTGTAGTTGAAAACAACTAACTACTGCAAAATATACAAACAACTAACATGTAGTAACTTACATAATTTTCTGAGTGTAGGTGTGAAACATGTACTTTGGTAACCTTATTAAATCTGATTATAATTGTACCATTCAGTCCCGATATTCAGTTAAATCGGTCTATAACCAAAAAATGAAGTCAATTTCGCTCAGATTTGGTTCGCGTGTGATTTTTACACTTATTAAAGGTCTAACAAAAGATTTATCTAATCGATCCGTGATTGGACTTGGGATCCATAAAACTGCTGTCAAAGGTCAGGCAAATTGAAAAGTTCAACTTTTGTCACCCTGTGTAATTTAAAGTCGTAATATTAAAAATTTTGATTAAACAAATTTTTTGGGCTTGAAAATTAATAGAGAGTTGAAAGTTAAATGGTAAAATAAATATATAATGATTTATTTTGATTATATTTAAAAATATTTGCAAAGCTAATATTAGGCCCCAAGTTGGGCGCCATTTTCTGGGTTATAGGCAAAGATGGTAAACAAATTTCTGGCTGAATTCTAACTTTTATTTGTAGACGTATTTTTACTATTCGATTATAATTAACCAAAAAAGTCAACCAAAAATAACTTCTTCCCAAAAAAAAAACATCTCAAATCAAATTCTATGCTAAATTATTTACAAAAAATCCCCAAAAGCTCACAGAACAATCACAACACGAGTGTTGGCAAATATCTATTGAATACAACAAAACGTGTTGTTTAAATTTAAATAATTAAACAACGACATGTGTTTAGAATCAAACAACAATTAAAGAAGACACAGAAAATAAATATCAAAACAAATTAACCAAAAAAAAAATCGTAACATTTGTCAAAAAAAAACCGTAGTCAAAACAAGTCCTAATTTCTATAAAAATTATTACTTCACCTCAAACACGTTTCAAACAGACAACAAATATCAGCCTCTACCGCTACCGCTACTCACTACAAGTCAGCAACAACAAACAAAAAAAACGTATAAGTGATTATTACTCAATTGTTGTTAATAAATTCTGCACAGCAATAACAAAGAAATGGCAACAGCTAAAGAAAAGAAATTTTTGCAAAGTTGCAAAGCATAAAAATAAAATGAAACATAAATATGACATAAAAAATATACTAACGCTAGAGCTACACTAACAAAATATTTCGCAATAGTTTTTTTTTTTTGTTTTTTGCTATATAAAGAAAGCACACATAATACTACCAAAATACACACTCACAGAAATAAAGTTTAGCCAAATGTATGAAAAAAAAAAATCACTACAAACATTTAGTTGAAAGTAAGAGTGAATAAGAAAGCGGAAACTTTCAAAAAGATCTCATATAGATACTAAAATTACATGAAAAAGTCAAGCCATGATTTGAGTATATTTTTTTTATTACTTTATTTTTTAATGTTGTGTCTGTCTGTCTGTTTGACTGGCTGGATGACTGCTCAGGTTATCATCGTCATCATTATCATCACCATCATTAGCATGCAATGAGAAGAGACTTACAAAAATAATGTTAAAGAAAACTTTGGTAAAACTTTTTGTTTTAGTAAATTTACCCACTACCGTTTGCACTAGAAGGGGATATTGGGTATTTAAAGTTTATGTGATGGGAGGTAACTTGGAATGTCGGAATCCTAAAATCCCGAGATTTTTTGAGACAAAAAAATTAGTTTAATTTTGTTTTTGTTTAATTAGTTTTTAATTTTTAAAAACCTCAACAACTATAGCTCGGAGATCTTTCGGGTGTTAGGCAAAAATGTTTCTCATATGATCAAGTCTATAAAACTACAGATGGAAAGCTTTCCTTGCATGATCAAGTCCGAATTTATTGCTTTCGAATTTTTTGACACATCGGCAGTATTCACCAAGCTCTACGCGCATCCTACATTTTTCGAGACAAAAGATGATATTTTTAGAGCTAGATCTTAAGAAAAATAATCCGGAAGTTTTGAACTTCCGATTACTTCGGCTGAACGCTATAAGCTACAAAATGGTACCAACAGTTATTATTGAAAAATAGTTTTAAACTTTAACAAGTAAGAAAATTATAGTCGGTTAAGAGAAAGGATATCTACGAAAGGATATCTACTATAACACGGTTGTTAGAGTCGTTTGAGCCAAAATTAAACCGGACCTTTGTGTGGGGGTCAGGTCTAAACATGGACCGATTATTTCCAATTTCAATAGGCTTCGTCCTTGGTCCAATAGAAGTTTAAGTTTTAGCCAAATCGATTGGTAATTGCGACCTGTATTGTGATTACAAGGTTTAGATGGACGGACGGACGGTCATATCTCATCGTTGATCGGTATACTTAAAAGTGGGTCTAGGATGTGCTTGGAATGAAGTCATTCATTCCATGGAAGCTCATTTCCGCTAAAACAAGGGATAATTGTTGGTTTAACCAGACTTGCAGGAATGCAGTCAGATCCAGGAAGGAAGCATTCAGAAATTGGCGTGGTAATAAAAGCGCTAATACTGATCTGTTATGCAAACAGGCGAGATCTAAATGTGCAAGAGTATTTAGTCATGAAAAGCTTCTTTACGAACAGAGACTTTGAGCTAAAGTTCTTTCATCACCTGGGGCAGTAAGAGCTTCTGGTCGTTTGTTAAAAGAGTCAAGGAAAATGGTAGTTCTTCTATCCCGACTCTTTTAAAAGACGACCAAGTATTTTAAAAGACCGGGAACGGATGGTATACCAGAACTAGTGCTGAAACAGTGTTCATCCGCGTTCACCTTTTTATCTTGTCTTTCCGAGCCGGAATCTTTCTCCATGCCTAAGACCTACCCTCTCCGCAAAAGAAAGCTTTTCTGTGTAGTATGTGTTTTGAAAAAAAATGTGTTAGAAAAAATCTTTTTTTATTTTGGGCAATTTTTTATTTCTTTTTTGGGCTTTTTCGTAATTTTGGGCGAAGTTTCGTATTTTTCTTTTTGGGTCATTTTTCATACTTTTTGGGCGATTTTTCATAAAATATTTTGGCGATTTTTGCCTACAGCAATAAAATTTACAAGGATGTTTCGTAATTTTACTAGATTTTTTGCTACTTCCTATTTTACGAGAATTCCTAGTAATTTTACAAGCTTTTTACCAATAAAATTGTAAATTTACAGTTTTTTTGGCGAATTAAATTTAAAAGAAATTCTCGTGAATTTACTAGATTTTTTTTTGTAAAATTATCTTGGAAATTTGTAAAATTACAAAAAAATTGTAAAATTACAAAAAAATATAAATAAATTAAAAAATCCAAATTTGTTTGTTAAAAATCAAGGAAAACTGGCACATATTGGTAAAATGGGATTACGAGACTTTTCCTAGTAAAGCTTTTTTTTGTGTTTAGAATCTGAGAGCTTTTCTATAGGAAATGTCTAAGAATCTGGGATTTTTTAACCCTCCTACAGTATGGGGTATATACTAGGGTTTCTATTCGGGAAAAAATTCCCGGGTTTTCCCGGGAAATTTTTTTCTCAAAATCCCGGGATTTTTTCATCGGGAAATTTCGGGAATTTGTCAAAAACTTTTTTTTAAAAAAGTTAATCAAATTACCCATTTTTAATACAATTTTATGTAATTTATTAAAATAAAATTAAAACTTGAATAAAATTTAAATTATTGCAGAAGACATAGTTGGGACACGCTTCAGGTTGCATAAAAGTATTTTAAACAAACCAGCTTTCTAGCCCAAAAGTTCCATTTTTTTATGATGAATATTTAAATTTAAAGACTGATATTTTGGCACGGATGTCTTGAAACGATCTTTAAAATAAAATCCCGATTATGATTGGTCAGCATCATTCGAATTTACCAAAAAGCTTTTGCAAACACAAATATTTTAAAAATCATAAATTCATGAATAAAACCCATTCTGTATGGAGTGAAAAAACGGCAAGGCAATTACGACAATCCTAAAAGGTTCAATACTTCCACAAAAATTAGAATTTTGGGAATTTTCTACGTTTAAAAAAGAAGTAAAGATAACTATTTTACAAAAAAAGACATCTGGTGGTGTTAAAATCGAAAAATGCGGCTATATTTTGAAAAATACTATTAGATACATGATAAGATTCAGACTTTGTTTTAATCTAAAAATTCCCGGGAATACATTTTTTTTAAAACGCTTTCCCGGGAATTGAAAAAGTCCGGGAATTTAGAAACCCTAGTATATACCCTCCTTTGTCATTACCTGTAACGCATTGAAATATCGGTGGGGGACCCCATAAGTGATTGATTTTAAGACATTATACCGATGTCCGTCCGTCCGTCCATCTGTCTGTAGTTAACACGATGAAGTCCTCAAGTTTAGTAAGAATATGTGTAATGATCCTAGACAGGTTAAGTTAGAAAAAAAGCAAAATCGGACCAGGGAAAAATTTCCCCACTGAAGAACTAAACCAATCTCTGAAAACGCAAATTTTTTAGACTTTTTTTTATATTTTTGTTTAACAAATGAAACATTTTTATATTCTCAGAAATTCAAAGTCCTGCGCTTAGATCCAGGGGAACAAAAAATTTTTTCCGGCCCGCCCACTTTTAAGGGCGTGTATAAAAAATAATTTAAATAATAATTAAATTATAATACTTTGGTGCACAAAGCAGAATAAATTTAACTTGTAAAAATTTACCGGGAGTGCAAGGAGTCCCCAAACTCACCGCCCCTCCCTCATCAATTTTTTACGTCCGGACGTGTCCTAACGGATCAACGAAAAGTATAGGAAAATTTAACTTTTAAAACACATCAAAATTGTGTCATTGTTCTAAAATTACGGTAGTACGACTAGCAGTCAGTGTTTTTTATTCTTCATATGATGCTAAGTTAGCAACAACATTAAATATGTAAATAAATGACGTTACTGATGATGATCATAAGGTTTGAGCCAAAACATTAATTTTTTTACTTTTTGAATGTTTAACGAGAAAAAAGCTTTAAATAAATGTTTATACTATACAAATTTTCTTTTTTTGTCTTCTTTGTTAAGTTTTTTTTTTGTTGATATTTTGGCATAAATCAGTTAAAAGAACTACTCGTTTTTGGTAAAAGACACAGACCATGTTAACAACAGATAGTCGAATAATACAGACAAGACCAAACGGGCAGACTTACAAATAATAAAAATTTCACTTTCGCTTTTAAATTTTTTTTTGTTTTTTTGTGAATACAAGTTTCTTTTTTTATATTCTTCTTTTTTGAATTTCTTTGAACGAGTTGTATCTATAGACTATGACTTAACTTTTTTTTTTATGTTGGTACGAGAGTATTATGTTAACTGTTTTAAGTATTACATTTATACTACCAAATTTTATTTGTTGTTGTGGGTTTTTTTTTTTTATCATTGGGATAGACAGAGCACAGTGGAAGATTTGAGGAAAATTTGTGGGAATTTTTGAGATATTTTGTTAGTTGTTGGACACAGAGTTGTACCTAGCAGGTTCCAATGAAGTTGCAGAATGGGATATTTTAAATGAAGTCAGTTGGGTCCATTTTATCAAAAATCTAGTTGTCTCTAAGGTGTAATTTGTAAATGATCAATTGATTTCTTTATATCCTCCAACCACAGTATGAGGGTAATTTCTTGTGTAACGCATCAAAATATTAGCCTAGGACCCTACAAATAATATGTGTTATTGATCTCTGATCGATTGTAAGACATTCTAGTGACCCGTGTAAAAATCGATTGGATCTTATCAGATTTGCTTTGACCTGATAATTGCATCTGATAGTATATAATTGTATCTGATCAGATATAATGAAATGTAAAATTTGTGCCAATGTTGACCAAATCCAAGATATAGTTATATCTCGATTTTGGTAATTTCAGATACAATTATATGCAATTAGACATGATCGAATCAGGGAAAAAAACTTAATAACTAACCCAATCTCTGAAAAAATATGAAAATGTTTAATGTCAGCAGATGTTCGATGTCCTGTACCTCGACTTGCAATTAGTGCAGCCCCGCCTGCATCAGTATCATGTTTATTAGGTTAGGTAAGCAGGCAGCCGCCTATTGGTCAGCTCATATGTGTACTTCGATCAACGTGGTCCCGTTAAACGTGTTTATCCAACTGACGTACATACCAGATAAACATGTCAAGTCCGCAAGTATCGGGCTGCCAAAAGGTTGGGACTTCCGATGCGCATATGACGGGCATTAAAAGAGAAAGTGCTATGCTGTATTTTTCTCCTATACGTCCTAACATCCCTCGCAATATTCGTTTTGAAACTGGCTACGCTGCAGTATTATGATCTTACCCGTACGCCGGCGTTCATATGAGGGCCACCCCATCCTTGTGTTAGGTTAGAGGTGGTGGAGCTCAACGTCTGAACTCTTCTCATAGACCGTTTGGTCCATAGCTATAACACATGTTCCTTCATTGAAGAGGATAAAACGCGTTATTCCAAGTTGCAAACCGTTTAGGTGACATAAGTTCCATAACTGCGATTTTGTCCCGATTTCCGAGTTGTGCTTTGCCTTATATTCGCTCGCTATGCCTGGTCAATGCGGGGCATATGTTAAACTGTTCATCCGTATTCGGTTTATAGCATCTTCTACAGTTGAAATTAGAGATGAGTCCATTCGTACTTGCGTGGAAAGCGACATTCCCTTCTGTTAAGAGAATGTAAGTAGCGAGTTCATAACGTGGCCAGATTATTTTAGTAATTCTGCTTGTAAGTACATTTCCTATTTCCTGTTCATTTCCTCTTCATTTCCTGTTTACCGTGGAAATTCATTGGCAATCACTTCTCGATCTGACGAACTGAATCGGGAGTTCAATATAAACAAAAGCTCCGGCACCCAGCTTTGTAAGCTCATCCACTTTCACGTTCCCGTCTACTTCCTTATGTCCTGGTACCAATATTAGAGAAACGAGATTGTTTCCGGATAGTTTCTGAAGATTCTCGTAAGCCCTCATGTTAGAGCACGTAGATCCACGTTGCCACTTCTTGATGGCGATTTATAATAGCAAAGTTTCGCTATTTATAGAGAAGTACCCATATTAAAGAAACGAGGATATTTCCGGATAGTTGCTGAAGATTCTCGTAAGCCCTCTTGTTAGAGCACGTGAATTCCCGTCGCCACCTCTTGATGGCGATGTATAATTGCGAAGTTTCGCTATTTATAGAAAAGTCACCTGAGAGATTTTATCGACAACATAGTTGCCACCCTGATGAGTATCGTGATGATTTTCAGATTCGAATGTCTCGCCATCTTATTAAGAGACGCCCAGCATTCTTGGATAATTCTAGATGTGGTTGTAGCCACTTGTCGTTGAAAATACAGGTATTTCTGAATGATATTTTTTGGCATCCTATTCTATTTTCAGTACGCTTTATATCTTTGATCTCGACCTGAAATAAGCTACACTGGTCCGGTAGTCGAAAGAAGAGTTGGTAATCCACTTGACTCATACAAACGGCAAACCCCCCTCCCCCGCCCCTCTGCCAACCATTTTGTAGCCATCTATGAAAATCTCAAGTGTCTTCTCAGGTATGTCGAGACCCTCTTTCCAATCGGGCCTGTCTGTAATCCTTGTTTTAAAAACGGTTTCGATGTAGGGGTGCAATAGTCAATGTTCGCTGCTGCGCCATGATGCCCCTGGATTCTTTCCTGTCAATATGGTTTATACGTCCATGCATTTATAGCCGTAAGCCTAGTGGATGTATTTCTAGCCAGTTGGCTTGCGAGAAGGTCCACTGGTAGCCACTGGTAGTAAAGCATTACGAATAGACCTTTCATATGAGTGGAACAAAGTGCGCACGTCATGTTCAACGCACTTGTCCTAAGGATCCTATTGAATGCCTTTTGATGAATGGCCACCCAACAAGGGACACTCCACACATAAGTATGGGTCTGATGACCGTGTTAAAAAAGGTCATTGCTTCCAATTACCTTCTTACAGCAAAATATGGCAGCATTAGCCTTTGCAACTCTTGTCTGAGTGTTGATGTTCCATTCTAGCTAATTGTCAAGAATGATTCCTAGATATTTATCACTAACGGACACCGTGAGCTCGGGTAAACGTGGGACTCTTGTTCCTGTTGGAAAATACAACAATATCACTTACCTGCATTTACCCCCATACCACTATCTGAACACCATTCAGATAGAAGTTTTAGGCATAATTCCAGGCGTTTAGATAGTTTCCCTAGTTATCTTTCGGATACTGCAACGGCCATGTCATATGCGTGGGAGATAGTGATCTATTTTGACAAGTAGGATATTTATGGTAAGATTCCACAGAAGCGGGGATAAAACTCCCCCCTGTGGAGTAACACGTACTGCAGCCCTGGTAACCACTGACCTTCCAAGGGTTGACCTAGGTTTGTGACAAGTCTGGTTATGGTATTACCCACTTAAGTTGTCCAGGGAAAACGTTATTACCTCAGGCTTTACATTGTTAAAATAACCTTCTATGTCAAGAAAGGCAGCCATAGTATATACCCCTTGTTTTCCAGGGACCCTTTCAATATGTCCGACAAGAGTGTAGGGCCGGCTTCACTGACTTGTCCTTATTCCAGGCTTTCAGGGAGGTAGAGAGTAACTCCAGATTGATCGACATCCTACGGAATGAATCTGTTTTCCTTCCAGATTCGTCAAGAAAAACGAATAAAGACTAATCGGTCTATTGTCCTCCGGTTTCGTGAGGGATATCTACCCTGCCTTTTGAATGAAAATGAATTACCATTGATCTTTTAAGAATTTAAAATGATGTCTCTCGAATTTCATTGATATTTTACATTAGAAATTAACAAATTTCAAATAAAGTTTTCTAAAATATTTGAATATTAAATGAAATCTTCGAATTACAAATATCTGTCAGCAGATTTTTTACGTGTTAAAATTGTGTAGTTGGATAGTGCAAGAAAGAGTTGTCAATTGGACGTGTTCAAGCTTTGACCACTGTTCACAAAACTTTATTTTATTTTTAATAGACCAATACTGACGCAAAGAATTGTGTTGGCGGGAAGAAGTTAAGTTTAGGAATGAGGGAAATAGGTATTTGTATCTATTGATATTTGACTTAAATTTGTTTACGTCATTAGTGACAGGAATGATATCTTCTGGAAGTTTATATAGTTCTATTGAAGAACAGATTTTCTCTTTAATGCGTTGTGCTGTCCACTGGTCATCGATCACAAACGGATGTGCTCTATTAGATAATCGAGTGTTACGAACAAAAACTCGGGTTACAGAAATGAGTTCGCTTATTTCGTAGGAACACTTCCCATTATAATATCGATACAACGAAGTCACACAACACATATTCCGACGATGCTCCAAAGAATCAATAGAGTTGGATATGCTACTGTCGTTGATCAGCCCCACACACTCTTTTGACCACGTTCCAAGAGCTCCGAAATAAACTTTGAAGAAAACAGTCAGGAAATCGGCTGCAGTGAAGTAATTCTTGCACCGGTTTAGAAAACCAAGACATATGAATGCTTCTTATGACACTCGAAAAACGTGGTTGTTCCAGCGAACATCACACTGTATTCGTAAGTCCAAAACATCAAGCCTATCCGATTTCTCGGTATTGACATCGCTTATTGATACAGATGACAGTGTTGGCTCCATGCGTGGCCGTCTGTGGGTTAACATACAACTCTGGGTCATGCCAGGTTTTTACTCTTCTTTATTGAGTGTGTCATTCATATAATGACGCAGGCCTCCAATCTCAAAAGGCTTGACCTATGATCGAAAGTAAATTGATCGAATTGAATAAAGATATGGAAAAGAGTGGGAGAAAGAACCAAACAAATGCAGTGTTCACTGCGGCAAATATTTAAACCTACAACCATTGTGAACCATCGATTGTCACCACCTCAATTCTATTAGGACAATAACATTGTCATTGTGACAAACATAATACCATCAGCTTCGATAATCCTAAAAATGAGCTGTATTATTTTCGGTTATAGTTCAAAGATCGGAGAGATGCATTTGGTAGTGGAGTGTTTTGAATGCGTAATATTTCGCAATTCCGCTAGGCACTATCAAAAGTAGTAGTTGCGAGACTTCATTTAAACGTAAAGAATAGATGAAGCGATTTCGAAAGATTTAAGGGAGCATATTTATGATATATGTATGCGAGCGGTTCCTAAAGCCAATGGAAAATCGGTAAACATCTGTTTTTATAAAGTTAATGTGTTTTTTCAGAACATTTTAAACTTGTTGGCCATGAGATGCATTAAAAAATAATCAGTTATTCCTATAAGATCGGTAAGAATCTAATCGCTTTAAGTTATGGGGATTTCAAATGGTATTCTTTTTAGCCACAACTTGGTGCTGGTAAGCAAACTTTGACTATTTTCAAAATTGTGCTTATATCTCCCACTGTGCAGTGTATACATTATTGTTGTTGTTTTTACATCAGTAATGCTTTCTTTACCTTCCTTTAAAACAAAAAAAATCTACTCAAAAATGAATGAAAAAAAAATAACTGGTTTCTTAAGTCAATTTTCGTATGTTTGTTTGTAAGACGCGGAAATAATGTGCAAAAATTTTATGACTTTTGGACTTTTTGACTTTTCTTATGACTTTGCATGTGTATTTATTTTTTTTGTTGGTAGTATTTACACAGTGTAAAAAGGGGCTGGCGGGAAAGGTTTTAGGGTAGAGGTGGGGTGTATTTTTATTACTGTATGTCATATTACAAATAAGTAGTTAGTGTATTGTATTATCAGTTTCGTGTGTAGTAAATAGTGTTAGATTTTAATACTCGAGTGTCTATTATTTTATTATTATTTATTTATTAAATTTACTTTGCGTGTTACGTTTTTTTTGTTCATATTTTTTATAGGCTATTGTTTTGAAGTTTATCTGTCGTTTTTCTTTCTTGTTAGAAAAAAAAATATTTTCGCATTGTTTTTTTAGCAACAATTTAACCCAGTTTTTGGAATGACTTATTAATATGAATAAATAATGTCGGAGGATCTTAATAATAATGATTGTTGATCTCATAAGGATAAATGACAATTTAATTGGATTTTCTGACATATATGAAACAATAGAGTGACATTTTTGTCTTTAACTTTTGATTTTCTCAAGTGTTCGAGCAAATTTGTATTTTTCTAACAAGGAAGGTCTTTCACAAGGCACCCATCGATTGTCCTGAAACTTGCATATGGTCAAATCCATGCACTCAGAAAAATAAATTTGCAATCGAATTTTACAGTTATATCAACTTAATAATTCGGTTATCGCTACTATTTTTTGGATGTGCCAACCGAATTTTGTTGTTGTTTCAATTAAATGTTGTATCAGCCGAATTTAATTGAGACTACCGATATTCAATTGATACGACCTATATGAAAATGTATCAACAGATTTTTAGATGCATTAACTGAATTTCAGTTGGAAATTTGAAAATTTGATTTTTGTGTGTGGGAAATTTAACTGACGGATCACCCTTTTTGTTTATTTTTGGTTATTTGATAGAGCTTCGTAAATGATTAAAAACTAGTAGTATAAATATTTTTTTTATCAATACTTTGGAAGATATAGGCGTTTAAAAATTCGCTTTTTTGTCAATATTGACTTTTAGAAAGTTTTTTAACATTTTTGTACTCGGAAGCCGTAAGCCGTATAGAAAAATATATAAGTCGTACGGAAAAATGTATAAGAACAATATTGTAGATAAAATTATAAAGACTTTAATTTAAAAAAAAAAAAAAAAATTCCAAAAATTTTAACAAAAAATTTTGAAACAATATTTAAATGTCCTTTTTTTCCTGGGAAGGACACCATGGATTTCCAAAAGCAAAATTTTATTTTAAAGTTTAGAATGCCCTTTTAACGCTGTTAAAATTTCAGAGAGGTGTTTTTCGTATTGTTGAGCAATAAATTTTCAAAGTTTCTTAGAGAACCAAATATTTGATTTTTTTTTAATTTTGGCAAAAAATCAAATAGTTGGCTTTAGACAGTTTTTTGTGCTTTTTTACTCGGAAACCGTTAGTTGTACGAAAGAACTTTCTGTGACAATATAGTTGATAAAATTATGGAGATTTTAAATTTAGAAACAAAACAAAAAAATTAAAAAAAAAATTTAAAAAAATTCTTTAAACAATATCCAATATTGTTGTCCTTTTATCCTATCAAGGACGCCATGGATTTCCAAAACCAAATTTTTGTATTAAAGTCTACACCATTTACAGATGTAATTCGTAAAAGATCAATTGTAATTCGAAGATTCTACTTGTAATTCGAAGATTCCATTTGTAATTCGAAGATTCCATTAGTAATTCGAAAATTCTACTTGTAATTCGAAGATTCCATTTGTTATTCGAAAATTCTATTTGTAATTCGAAGATTCCATTTGTAATTCGAAGATTCCAATTGTAATTCGTAAAATATCAATGGAAATTCATTTGATATTTTTCGAATTAGAAATGGAATTTTCAAATTACAAATAGAATCTTCGAATTACAAGTATAATCTTCAAATTACAAATGGAATCTTCGAATTACAAATGGAATCTTCGAATTACAAATGGATTCTTCGAATTACAAGTAGAATCTTCGAATTACAATTGGTGTAGAATGTCCTTTTAACGCTGTTTAAATTTCAGGGAGGTGTTTTTTTGTGTTGTCGAGCAATACCTTTTCCAATTTGTGATAAATCTAAATTTTTGATTTTTTGTCAAATTTTGAATTAAGTCAAATATTTGGCGATCTAACAAACTTTAAAAATTAATTGCTCAACAATACGAAAAACCACCTTTCTGAAAATTTAACAGCGTTTAAACGACATTCTAAACTTTAATACAAAATTTTGATTTTGGAAATCCATGGTGCCTTTCCCAGGAAAAAAGGACATTCAAATATGGTTTTCAACATTTTTTGTTGAAATTTAAAAAAAAAAACAATTTTGTTCCTAAATTTTAAATCTTTATAATTTTATATACAATATTGTTATTATCTATAAGTATTTTCGTACGACTCACGGTTTCCGAACGCAAAAATGTTAAAAACTGTCTAAAAGTCAATATTGTCGAAACAGCGCTTTTTTAAACGCCCATATCTTCCAAAGTATTGATAAAAAAAAATATGGTTTTTAATCATTTACGAAGCATTTTCAAACAACCAAAAATGAAAAAATCGGTGATCCGTGGAAGCAATAAAAGTTACCTGTTTTTTTACGAGAAAACGAGATTTTTTCGTTTTTTGAGGATTTTTCCCATTTCTTCAAAAGAAACTATATGAACATTTAATTTTTGATCCAATGATCGTTTTTACTAATTTTTCCAATTTAATTACAAATATTTTTTTTAATAATTTAAACTAGAGTTGTCAGTCGATTAAGAATAATTCGATTAATCGATCAAACAAAACCCAACTCTTGTTCGAATAATTCAAAAATGACGATTTTCGAATAACGAATAAATCGATTAATAAATGTCTATTAATCGAACAATGTTTTTTTAATTAAAAAATTAAATAAATGCTTAGAATTTGATTTATTTTCATAAATTTTGAAAGATTTTATACAAAATGTAGGAAAGTTAAAATATATTGTAGCCATAGCCCTGGATAGCACATCCATTATAGAATTAGAGGGAGTTATCAAGTTCTTAAAAAATAATTTAGAAAAAATTAATAATTCTTTTGCATCAGAATTACTAAAACGTATTAAAATAAGAATTAATGAGAGACGTAAAATCTGGAAATTTTTCGAGCAATGAAAGTTTCTTAAAATATTCTCCAAAAAGCGAAACAAAAGAATTTGCAAATGAATTATACTCCAGATTATTTTATGTTGAAAGTAATCACAATAATTCAGATAAAAGTATTGAAATAGAGGAAGTTATTAGTAATGAAAATAAAAATCTTTTATGCGAGTTTAATAATTCAATTCAAAGTATTAAAAATTCAGAAAATAAAAAGGACTCCAGCGATATATCAGACGATATGGTTTATTTGGAAAAATCTGAAAAAAGAACAGAAAAATTAGATAAACTTTTTTATGCTCTTCTTACTTCAACAATTAGCGAAAGAGTGTTTTCAGAATCTAATTTAATAAAAACAAAAACCAAAATCGTTTGAAAGCAAAAAAATTGAGTCAACTTTTATTTTTTAAAGATTATTTCTTAAGAACAACTTAAATTGTATTTGACAAAAATTAAAATCATTTATGATATATTTTGTCTGAATACTTCAAATAATAATTTGTATTTGAATTATTTCTCAACAAGTATTAAAATCGACATCCATTAATTAAAAGTGATCTCAGTTACTCAATTTTTAACTTTTTTCAACTTTTAACTATTTTATTTTTAAGTTTTGTATGCATTTTTTCGTTAATAAAAATTTTAACTTTCTTATTTTAAGTTTTTTTATATGAATTGTTTACTTTTTTTGCTAATATAAATATTTTTTAAAATAATTTTTTTATTCGTTATTCTCTTCGAATAATCGAATAAATTTTTATCTTTAATCGTTTGATCGAACGAGGAAAAACAATTATTTGAATTATTCGAACAAAGTTGAAAGTCGAATAATTGACAACTCTAATTTAAACCTAAACGACAACTGGTAACAATAACCGTCGTCTCGTTGTAGCGAAATCGACCAAGGGTTTTTGTGGGAATCAAACCCATTACCCCCTGTTTCATAGGCTACCACGCTACCAACTAACCTACAGGGCCCAATTTAATAGAGATCGAAATGTTTTTTGAAGGCCTATCCAATGCCGTACCGGTCGTGTCCAAATTCGCCTTCCTTAAGTTCGTTATTTTCAAATATGTAAAAACGTTGGGGTAGTTTATATGAAGATGTAGGATATATGTACGACTTCAAAATCATATATAATAATCTCTATTAAAATTAAACTGACCAGTATATTTGCGTTTGGCGAAACTCCTGATAGTTCGGATTTTAATCGGATTTTCCCTAGAGCCGATATTTTTTTATAAGGTTGCAACCCTTTTTTGAATTTGAGATTGGGCAGCTAAAAAAACAGGTAACTCTTATTTTCCTCCACTCTTCCTAAATACTAGTTTTAGGAGAACCGATAGGTGCCCTGCGAAAGACTTCCTTGTTAGTTCCTATATAAAATTTTACCCGGGTAAAAATGAAATATATATGATCATATATGAAGATATATGGATCATATATGAATTTATATACCCATATATTATCATATATGAACATATATGGAGGCATATATGATAATATATGGTTATATAAATCCATATAAGACCCATATATCTTCATATATGGTCATATATATTTCATTTTTACCCGGGTAGCCCGATATTCAGTTAAATCGGTCTATTGGCAACGAAAATTTGACAACTCCACTCAAATTTGGTTTGTATGTGTTTTCACACAAATTAAAGATCTAATAAGTATAAAAGTTAAATTCGACTTAACCGAATCTATGAATACCCTCCACAATGCGCTTTTTAAAGGATAATAAATTTTTTATTGTAAAAAAAATTTATCAATTTTGATTATAAATATTTTATTTTGAGTAAAAAATTTTTTTTGTCATTTTTGTAAAAAAAAAAATAATTTACTAATTTTTTTTTTTTTAGTGTAAAATTTTTTTCGAGTGTAAATTTTTCTTTTTAGTGTAAAAATATTGCTGAGTGACAAAAATACTCTGTAAAGTAATTTTGTGGCTTATAATTGTTTTTAAAGCTTATTTTTTAAAACTCGAAAACTCGACACGTGAATTTAAGGTGAAACCAATCTGAAATTAAGGGGTTTGCTTGTAACTTTTAAACTACTTAACCGATCTGCCGGAGATTTGAAAAAAACTGGGACAGAGGAACGGCAAGAATATAAGCCACACTTCAGCACTCTCAGAATTGTCGTTCGAAATTTACCGTATGTTTTATCTCGTAAATTCATGAAAAACCCTTGCCGAAATTCAGGCTTTTGTCCATAACTTTTGAATCACTGGACCGATTTTGCTGGATTGCATTACCAACCTGACCAGGTAAATGCCCAACATATGTGCCAAACTTCAGGAGCCTCCGTAAAGTCTTTCAAAAGTAAGCGTGTTTTCAACAGACAGACAGACGGACGGACATCGCTAGATCGTCTTAAAAGCGTTCGGGGATCATGAATATATATACTTTATGGGGTCTTTATTTCGAGATGTTACAAACGGAATGACAGACTTTTAGATACCCTCTATCACTAGAGTGGAGGGTATAATAAAAAAAAGTCCAGTCGTTCCATATTTGGACTTGGGATCCATTTTCCGGAAGAAAATGTCGGGTTTTTTTTTTGTTTTTCTATCAGAGAAATTTCTGATTTTGAAAAAAAATGTTCTTTCTATAATTTCAGTTTCTGATGAATTTACCCATAGAAACAGTTATAGCTTCTGAAAAATTTCTCATAAGAAATTGATTCTAATGGAATTTTTTTCAGTAAATGCGTGAACGTAGGTTTTCATATCGAAAATTTTTCTGACTATGGAACAGTGAGGCAAGGCAGTTGAAATATTATTACCTTTAATTTACGAATAACTAACACGGTTTTACTGAAAAACTTTTCTGAGTGTCTGCTATAAGCCTCAAATTTATCTATCTTAACAAAAATTAAATAAATGACATGAGAGTACTGATAAGAACTATTATCAAAAAAATATGTATTTATCTATTTATAAATTTTGCGAAATATTTACAAACTATTAAAATTGTAATATGGCCACTTAAATTTAAAAATAAGAAAAAATATATTGTGCAAACCCAGTAAAATTTACGGGTTTAAAACAACTATTACTTGCTGTTCCCAGAGTCTATTATTAATAATATCGAAACTTTTTTTAAAATTATGCTACTTAGACAATGCAATAACCAAAATCGAAATGGGACAAAACCAAGAGTAAATGAAAGTTGACATATACAATAACAAAACCTTCAAACCTTTTTTTCGTTCAGAGCTAGATTTTTTTGCACGCATTTAAAGTTAGTGAACTTTTTTTATAATTATAATAATAGAGCTAAAACACCTCAATTCAACCGATGAGTTGACCTCACCTCCTCCAAATATAATGAAATTCGGTACAGGGGTTTAGTTTAACAATAAATGGTGGCAATTTTTTAAGCTTCTGGTCTTTCTTGTTTTCGAGATATGGGGTCTTGGAAATTGGGAAAATCGTATATATTCGACAAAAGTGTTTTGACACAAATAAAAATATCTCAAAAAGTAATAACGAGGTAATAATACAGCCTTTAAAATGATATTCTCAAAGATTTTCTTCTGAAAAAGGTCAAAGGTCATTATTTTAGCCTTATATTTTGGAGAGCTATATCTCAAAAAACAATATTTTTAAAACTTTGAAAAAAATATATGTTATTAAGGATCACCTAAGCTACTTAAGTTTAAATTTTCAGGATGGAGACTTCATTGGAACTTTTAATATTAATAGAAAGGTAGTAACAGGTAAGAAAAAAATATGGTTTTTCCCCCCAAAGAAAAAAAAAATTTTTTTGTTCTTGAGATTCTGGTACCAAAGTTCACTTTTCTGAATGTTTTTGACGCGCTGAGTCCAAACATGATCTTTGAACTGGCCTATCGCTATTAGTTTTCGAGATATCAGCATATAAATGTGTGAAAATCGCTAAAATGCTGTTGCAGTGTTTTTGACCATTAAGGTGCAGATATCTTGAAAAGTAATAGCGGTAGGTCAGTTCAAAGGTCATATTTGGACTCATCACGTCAAAGACATTTAGTAAAGTGAACTTTGGTACCAAATTCCCAAAGAAAACAAAAATATTTTTTTTTTCTATGGGAAAATACACCGCTTTTTCCATGTTTCTATTAATAGTAAAAGTTCCAATGAAGTCTCCATCCTGAAAATTTAAACTTAAGTAGCTTAGGCGGTCCTTAATAACATAAATTTTTTAAAAATTATATAGCTCTCCAAAATATAAGGCTAAAATAATGACCTTTGACCTTTTTCAGAAGAAAATCTTTGTAAATGTAATTTTAAAGGCTGTCTTATTTCCTATTATTTGAAACATAAACGAGATCTGTATCGTTATTACTTTTTGAGATATCTTTATTTATGTCAGAAAAGTTTTTTTAATATGTACGATTTTCACAATTTTCAAGAACCCATATTTCGTGAAGAAAAACTACCAGAAGTCCAAAATTTTAGCACTATAACTATATTCCAAGTTTCATCAAATTCAAAAGAGGTAAGGTTAAAAATGTTTTTACTCAATAATTGCTTGAAAACTGTATAAGTGGCGTATGCTTAATTTTGTAATTGCATTTAAATAACAATCATACGCAACGGTGCACAGTGGCTTGTTTTTAATAATAAATAGGTATTGGACCGATTGCAGCAAAATTCATACCGGTTATAGCTAACGCAATTTCGAGCTTATGTTTGGACGCTGGACCCACATTTTTTTTTCCCCCGACAATTGTTATGTTTCCGCACTACCTAACATATTTCATATACAAGAATTCGTAAAAATTTAATATTATTATTATTTTTATATTAAATGTCTACATATTTTACAATATTTATTGTTTTATTATAATGCGTCTGTCTGTCACATGCTCTGAAAATAAACCGTTTTATTTATTCTAAAATAATAGTTTTAATAAAAAAAATGTTTAATCAAGTGCAAGACCAAAATTGTTATCAAGGCGCCTGCACTTGAAAAAAAACGAACAACATTACAATGTAATTAAAAAAATAAGAAAATTTATTTTGCAATAAAGTAAGAAAAAACTACAAATATGTAGTTTAGAAAAAAAGATATGATAAGAAATTTAAAGTATTCAGAACCGGAAAAAGATAGTGCTGAATTTGAAAGCTCTCCACAAACGCATGAAGGGCTTAATTTCGAGAGCAACGCCAGTCCGACCAAAATTCTCGAGTCGGAAATTTCCAGTGACACTAAGGCCTAAAAGCCGTTGGGCCTTTTGGAATTTCCTAAGAGTCACATCCCTTTCAAGTGCTTTGTGCCAGACCATAACCCCGTAGAGCAGTGAAATCCAAAAATTCATTTTCTATACACAATTGTGCTACAACAACAATAAAAAAAACTCACACCGACGCTTGTTCTCTTCTATTTCTGTTTGATTTCAGTCGTTAATTGAGTGTTAACGAGTATACATGTGCGGATGCTTACTGCTTTTTTTTCAGCTTTATTGTTTTTTCAGCTTTGATTTAATTTCAAAATAAACCAGCAAACAAAATAGTATAATGGAAGACAGAAATTTTTGTTTTGCCATTAAAAATGCTTTTGGTAACATGCAATGCATTTTATGTTACCAAACATTTAAAACAAAGAAAACATTTTCAATTAAAAGGCATTTTGACCTTTTTCACAAAGAAATAAATTATTTAAAAGAGGAAAAAAAGGAAAATGTTTTTTCTTGAGCAAAAAAACTTTTATATGCAAAAAATTAAAGAATGGGTTCTGCAAGAAGAGCAAAATGATGAAATTTTGCAAAATAAAAAATTAAAAATGGAGATTTCAAGCCAAATAAGCTTGGAAATCGCTCAGCAAGGCAGACCATTTATAGATGGAATGCTAGCAAAAAATATTTTACAAAAAACTTTTCAAACATTAAATTATAGAACAGATTTCATAAAGTCAATTTCCTTGTCACCCCAAACTGTGGCGAGGCGTATTGCCGAAATAGGAAATTCGGTGGATTCTTCTATTAAAGAAAAATTTAATAATTATTTAATTTATTTAATAATTTAATAATTATATCTCTCAATTTGTTTTTTCTCTCTTACTCACAACCAAAATTTTTTTGGGCATCACTGTTTTAAAAGTAAAATTCATAACATTTCTAATGCTTAGTTTTTTGTTTGCTGGGCAATATTATCTTATCCAATACAGACGCATTTCATTTATTGAGAGTTTTGGTTACCTCTGCCGTAGAGTAAGATAGGTCTTACTATAGAAGTGTATATCCAGTACGTGATCCTTGGCTCAAGTCCCCATGTTTTGCCGAACATTTTCTTGCATGCATAGTATGCATTATTTGCCTTAATCGTTCCTCTGTATTTTGGTTCCATGATAACTTATTGTCGAGGATGATTCCTAAAAATTTCGCATGATTTTAAAGTGGGATTTCAACGCCATTGACCCTGACTTTTCTAAAATTTTCGATCTTATACTTTCGTGTAAACAGTACCATTTCAGTTTTCCGCGGATTAACGTTAACACCATTTTCTTTTGCCCAACTCCATAACGGTTTCAGCGATCGCTATAGCAGCTCGGATAACGTGGCCAAAAATTTACCAGTTGACATGATTGTCACGTCGTCTGCATATGCAACAACTGATACTCCTTGCGTATCCAGTTTTTTGAGAATAGGATCCACAACCAAGAGCCAGCAGCTCGGATAACGTGGCCAAAAAATTACCAGTTGACATGATTGTCACGTCGTCTGCATATGCAACAACTGATACTCCTTGCGTATCCAGTTTTTTGAGAATAGGATCCACAACCAAGAGCCAGAGTAATGGTGATAAAACTCCTCCCTGTGGCGTTCCCCTCGACGTATATCTTGTGACTCTTTCAAGTCCCCATTCGGCTGTGACTTCCCTACAAGACAGTAGGCAGCCACTCCATTTTCCGATGGTTGGATTTATACTAGCCTTGTCCATAGAGTTAATGATTTCATCCATACTTACATTGTTGAACGCACCTTCTATGTCTAAAAAAGCGGCCAAAGTAAATTCTCTGAATTCCATAGATCTCTCTATTGTATATACGAGTGAATGAATTGCCGTTTCTATCGATTTGCCTGATAAGAATGTTGCGTTGCCGACAAAAAGTTTCCACCCAGGTTCTCTCTTACGTACAGGTCCAGAATTCTCTCCAAGGTTTTCAGAAGGAAGGACGATATAGGCCGATAATCCTTTGCAGTTGCGTGATTAATTTTACCGCTTTTCGGTATGAACACTACTTTGAAACACTACTACTATTAAAAAATTGTGTCCGTTTTGGGGATAATACAACCTATAAAGTGGTTTTGGATAACTTACCTAAGTTTTTTAGAGCAAAAACTTTGGTAAGTTATCCAAAACCACTTTATAGGTTGTAATTAAACCAAAAACTGGAACAATTTTTTTAATTTTTTGTTTGTGTAATTGCATTCTCGGTCCATGTGTCATCAATTCCCTTCAGTAAAATTGGTGGTATGGCCCTTTTAGATAAGACTTTCCTGAGTCTGGCCGCTTCGGCAGTGTGTTCAACGTCACTTCAGAGCTTCTCCCAGCTACTCTTTTTCGATTTCCGAATTAACTTCTTAAAGACTTTCAGTTCCTCTCTATATAAGGACCAATTTGCGTCAGTGTTAGCCTTTCTTGCTTCTTTAACCTTTTTCCTTACATGCGATAGATCTCTAGACCACCAAGATGGTTCTCTTACTCCGATATCTTACTGGGCAAGATTTCTCGAAGGAAAAAACTAAAAAAAATATTAAATTTTTATTAAATAATTTACTTAAAATGTTTTTAAAACTTTTAAGTAAATTTTTAATTGCGTCAATTAAAAAATTACTCAATTTTTGTTTTTTATTTAAACAAGTGATTACTCAAATTTGTTTCCTCCATATTTTTTTCTGTGTAGGTTGGGTTGCTTTTCTAAATTTTTCTTTATTTAAAAAATAAAAAAAAAATCAAGTTTTTATCATATTTTTTTCTGTATTTTCCGATTTTCTTTATTTTTTCTGGAATTTTGCACAGAAAAAAATATGGAGAAAACAAATTTGAGTAATCACTTACTTAAGTAAATAATTTAATAAAAATTTAATATTTTTTTTTAACTCTCATAGGTTTCAAAAATTTACTCAAATTTTTTTTTTTTTTAAACATTTAATAAATTTTTAAAATTGAGCAATTTTTTTACTCAATAGTATTAAAAATTTACTCAAATATTTTTTTTATTTTTTTCTGTGTGCTTTTATTTTTTTGGTATTTTTAATTTGTAGAATTAACCACACCAAAAAAATATTGTACAATATGTAGGGATGTCGCGAATATTCGTCACTATTCGGTATTCGGCATATTCGGCATGTTTTTTAAATATTCGGTTAAATTAATATTCGTTAACAGTTTGCCGAATATTCGGCAAAATTTAAATTTGTTAAAAAAACACCTTTTATTAACGTTTGACTCTTTTTTGTGGTCATTTCAGTTTGTTTTTTATACAAAAAAACTTGAGCACTTGATTAAAATTCGAATTGTTAAGGTACCAGAAAAAATAGTGTCAACAACAGCGTTGTTGTCTTTTAGTCTGGTACTTTTTTCTAATATTTTACATACCCAGCAGAAATAAATCGAGATTTTGGCGACACAGCATCTGTTTATAGCATACCGTAGCGCATCCAAAGAGCGCTCTTAGGGATGCAGTAAAAGGAAGGGGAAAAAATTTTAATTTTTTTTTAAGATTTTTTATATAAAACTTATAATGTGTAATTATTTTTTGATAAAATTTCACACTTGCTTTCCTTTTTAATATTTTTAACACTTTTTGAATAAAAAAACATGAGTTTTAGACAAAGACACATGATTTGACTGCATCATTATTGCGCATTAATCAGTGCTGCAAAGAGCGCTTCAATCATAGCATCTTTGACCGCTGTTCCCAAAAAAAAATCCCATAAAAAATGTGAAAATGAAAATTTCCGATATTTTTTTGATGTTCACTTCCGATTTTTTTTTTTTTTTTCATTTTGTTTCACATAAATAAAGTTTTGTAAAGTAAAACGAATGAATTTTTTTGTTATATTTTTTTAAATTTTACTTATTTGATTTCAACTTTGAATTTACAGCATCTTTATTCTGCTTAAATCAGCTCTACAAAGAAACATGAATTCACTGCATCTTTAATCTGCTTAAATCAGCGCTAAAAAGATACATGAATTTACAGCATCTTTATTCTGCTTAAATCAGCGCTCTAAAGACACGTGATTTCAGTGCATCTAAAGAGCGCTGTTTCTGTGTATCCAACTAGCGCTCTAAAGTGGGACATCGCCTTAGGGAATCATGCATGAATTCAGCGCAATTGGATGCGCTCCTTTATTCAAGTTCCCTTTCCAAAAGCTGCTGAACGTTCAGCAAAATTTCTGCTGGGATAGGTAAAATACAGGCGTATGAATAATTAAATTATTCGTCAAATATTCGTATTCGGTTCCAACCGAATACCGAATAGTAAATATTCGGTAAAATGCCGAATACACTATTCACGACATCCCTAACAATATGTACAAAAAGATCTTGTAAATTTGCAAAATAAATGCTGTAAATTTTTTCAAATTTTTTCGTTACATGTTTCTGAAAGATAAATACTAATTTCAATGATTTTTTTCAATTTTTAACATCTTCAAAGTTTGTAAGACATTTGTAACAGAAAGCACACATTTTTTATTAAAAACCAAACAACATTTTAAAAATTTTACTAAAATATATCTTCAACTGTTTTGTACCAACATTATTATTTTGAGTGTATCTCATCACATATTTAAACATTTATTATAATATTTTCTTTATTTTCTCTTCATTTCCAGGTAAATCCACATCGAATAGCAAAGAAGTAATTTGTCCTGATGACAAATATAAAGAAGAAGGTGATCTCTGGAATGTTGAGGCTCAAACAGCCTTTTTGGGTCCCAATTTATGGGAGAAAACCCTACCGTACGATGCTGATCTTAAGGTAACACAAGTTAGTATCACATCATTCGCTCTGTAGTGGCTGCGTCAAAATATTGTTTTAGTATACATATCAAATTACAAAAAATTAAAAAAAAAAAAAAAACATAAAATGTTCTTTAGTGTAAAAAATTGTGTGAATTCATTTATATGGACAATACTAAAAATCAGAAAAGAAAATCAACATTTTACAAAAACTTAAGCGTAAAACCACTGAAAGAAATTTGAGAATAAAAATTTGTTAAAAAATATTTAGCATAATTGCTTAAAAAATTTAATATACTTAACGGCTTGGCTTGAATACACTCAGAAACGAAACATTATGGGATCAATTATGATAAAAGAGCGCTGATTTTATGTCTCAACCATATTATGATTGTAATTGATCATGAATTATATTTTTACGATCTTTACGAATCATATAATGATTGCTACAACCAAAATATGTTAAACTTTTCAATCATATCATGATGCTCTTTTATTACAGCTGTCATCATGTTTTTTTTCTGAGCATATCAAAGTATTATTCTTTATAATAAAACTGAATGAAAAGTGTTACGAGTACAAACGAAACCTCCACATACTAATGATCGATTTTAAACAGGCGTTCGATTCTTTGTGTAGAAAAGAGATAGAAAGCTCTTTTGTCAACATGGGTATACCGGCAAAACTAACTAGAATGGTAATGCTAACTCTTAAAAACACAACATGCAAAGTCTCCGTACAAAATAAACTTTCTTCAGAATTCACTATAACAACGGGTGTAAGACAAGGAGATGCTCTTTCTTCAACGATATTTAATCTGGTGCTTCATTATGCGATAGGAAGACTGGACAGGGGTGGAAACATTTTCACCAAATCATCGATTTTGTGCGCATACGCAGATGATATTGCTATTGTATCACACAGTATACAGGATCTTAAAGATAACTTTGAAATCCTAGATGAGGAATCTAAAAAATTAGGATTAATGATCAATGAGAGTAAAACAAAATACATATTTATGACTCGCTCAGAAAATGATTATTTACCACAGTCAGTATCCATTCGGGACTACGTTTTTGAAAGAGTCGATAGTTTTAAATATTTAGGATCACTAATAAGTGGTGACAATAATATGCATTCTACAATAAATGAAAGAATACAATCAGCCAATAAAACATTTTATGCACACCTGAAATTTTTCAAATCTAAATCTTTAAACAGACAAATAAAATTAAAACTATATAACACAATTGTACAACCAGTGCTAACATATGGCTGCGAAACATGGGCATTAACTTCAAGTGATGAAGAAGACTTAAGAGTATTTGAACGTAAAATCTTAAGAAAAATATACGGACCAGTAAGAAATGATGATGGTAGCTATCGCATGAGATATAACCATGAGCTAGAACAGCTATCGAATGGAAAAGACGTAATTAAGTTCATAAAAGCTCAAAGACTGAATTGGGCTGGTCACATCGCAAGAATGCCTGAACACCGAGCTCAGAGACGAATACTCGACGCGGCTCCATATGCAACAAGAGCAAGAGGAAGACCTAGAATGAGATGGCAAAATGCAATTGAAGATGACTGTAGGGTAAATGGAATAATTAACTGGAGACGGTCGGCGCAGAATAGATCAGAATGGCGTCAAAAAGTGAACGAGGTTAAGGCCCACACCGGGCTGTAACACCAACAGATGATGATGAATAAAACTGAATATTCTTTTCACTTAAAATTTGTATTTTACAAATTTCTCTCAGTGTATGACAAACATTACATTACAATTACACCCACAATACACTTACTAAAAAATTTCATAAAAACTTTTAATGTTTTTTTAGCTTAATGTAGTGGCAAAACCCATTGATCATATATTTCTTTGTTTTAAAAATGCAAACAAATTGTTACTAATTTAATTTTTAATAATAAAATACTTGGACTGATTCGCTGCCAAATTAAAGATAATAGCACTCATATGATGCTTAACGGGAGCAAATTACTTGCAAAAAAATACAACATTTTATCGTTTTTAAGACTCAAAAACTCAAATATAAAATTCTTATTGAAGTTCAAAACTTATGTTTAAAATTTCAAAAGTTCTTTCGAAATTCGGAAAAAATTAATTGAAATTCGAAGATAACACAGTGATACAAATTCGAACTTTCCGAATCGGGATGGGATGAAATCAAAAACAAATAAAAGTTGACATTTTACTAACAAAACCAGCGCTAGATTTTTTTACATGCATTTTAGTTTGGTGATTTTAAATCATTTTAAGTTTTTGTGTACTAAACATGTTCTGATTTAGGGGCCCTGGTGCCCTTTTTGGACATGTAGGGTCCAGCCTCAAAACTTAAGCTCGAAATTACTATAACCGGTATGAATTTCGCTGCAATCGGTTCAGTACCTATTTACTGAATAGCTAAAATTATTAAAAGTAACCACTGTACACCGTTACATATGATTATTGTTTAAACGCAATTACAATATTAATCATACGCCACTTATACAGTTTTCAACCAATTATTATTATAACTAAAATTCACGAACTTCAAATGCGTATAAAAAAAATCTAGCGCGGAACTAAAAAAAGACTTGAGGGTTTTGTTATGGAATATGTCATTTTTCATTTGCTTTTGATTTCATCCCATTCCGATTTTGGTTGTTGCACTGTGTAATCAATAGAAATTCGAAAATTGTCTAATTGTAATTCTGAAAGGATAATTTTTGTAATAAATCAACAGAAATTCAAAAAGGTCCAGTGAAATTTAAAATTGAAGTTGAATTCAAATTCGACAAAGATCGTAACATATCAATTAAAATTCGAAAAAGGCAAAGATTAATTGAAATTTGAAAAAAAGTTTAATTTAAATTCTTAAAATATAAAAAAAAAAATGCATTTCAAAGAACTTTTTAAGGATCGATTTGTTTTTGAAAACATTTATAAAAATTCGCAAAAAAAAACAATTGAATTTCGAAAAAGGTCAATTGAAACTATACAAATCAAAAATATCTATTTAAATTCTAAAAAGATCAATTGAAATTCGAAAAAAATTAATTGAAATTCGAAAGAAATCAATTTAATTTCTTCAAATTCTTTAAATATCAACAAGTAGAAAAGTTAAATTCGACTTGGCTGAATCTATGATTACCCTCCACAATGCCCTTTTTAAAGAATAGTAAATTTTCGTGGTAAATTAAGGTGAAAAAAAATAATAATTTTGATTATAAATACTATATTTTTAGTAAAAAACTTTTTTTGTCATTTTTGTAAAAAATATGAAAAATTACTAATTTTTTTTTTTGAGTGTAAAATTTTTTCGAGTGTAAATTTTTTTTTCAGTGTAAAAATATTTTTGAGTGGCAAAAATTCTTTTTAAAGTAGTGTTGTGGCTTTCTAATGGTTTTTTAGGTGGCAGGACATTTAGGTGACAGGGCATAATCCCTACCGAATTCATCACGGTCATAATCCCCGTAATAGTTTTGGGGACTATGACCGTTTCCAAAACGGTAACAATGGGGATTATGTCCGTTCCCTGTTGGGAATACGACCGAAACTTTTCGGTCATAACCCCCATTCACATTATGAGGAGTAAGTCAAAAGCAATTTTGGTCATAAACCTCGTTTTCAGCAGAAAGGGCGGGTTTAGCGAAGCCGCTAAATTAATTTATGGAGTTTGTAAGCCCGGCCGAAGGCCGTCCGTCTACTTAGAAAAACTTTTCAGACAAAAAAAAAATAAAATGTAATGGGGATTATGGCCATTTGTTACGTGGTCATTATCCCCATAAATCTGGAAATTATGTCCGTTTTTTATTGGGATTATGTCCAAATTATTTGCGGTCATAATCCCCACTACGATTATAGGGATTATGACCGAAATGAATTTGGTCATAATCCCCACAACGGAAATGGGGATTATGTGCGTGGGGATTATGTCATGTCACCGGTTTTTTAAGGCTCGGTTTTTTCAGCACGTGAATTTAAGGTGAAGCGAATCTGAAATTTACGGTTTTGCTAATAACTTTTGAACCCCTGGACCGATTTGGTCCATTTTGAAATTTAATACGAACCAGACCAGGGGAACGGCAAATATATATGATAAGCTTCAGCATTTTTGCCTTTCGAAAGTTATAATGTTTTTTTATCTCGTAAATTCGCGAAAAACCCATGCTAAAATTCATTCTTTTGCTCATAACTTTTGAACTCCTTAAGTTTGGCATATATGTTGGGCATTTACCTGGTCAGGTTGGTATTGCAATCTAGCGATATTGGTGCAGCGCACAGTGATTCGTTCCCATATATCGAGTGGGCAAAAATAGAATATTGGTCGCAGATTTCTGAAATTTGGTACACAAGCATTAAATTATCTAATCAAGAAAAAAACGAGTTTTTGGAAAAATCGGAGCAAGGACTCGCCTACCCCCCATATATCCTGAAATTTAAATATGTGATTAAAACCACAAAAATGGTCACAAAATTCCCAAGCTTTGTCAATGTTACCAATTTTGATATAGTATTTTATGTGTAAATTTTATTCAATATTGAAGCAAGGACTCGTGTGGCTGCCATATATCCTTTTTCTTAAAAATATTGTAAATCGCTCAAAAATTACTCGATACCCTTGAAAATTTTTGTTAAAATTTGAATAAGTGATGTCAATGTGTGTGCCAAATTTCGCTGAAATCGGTGTTGTAAAACAAAAGTTATTTATATATCCTTTTTAAAAACTGCAATAAAGTGTTAATATAGTTTAATCACAAAAATAAAATAGAAAGAGTTGTCAACGATTTTCCAAATTTGGTACGCAGGCACAAAATTAATTAATAGAAAAAAAAAATAAAAATTTTGAGCAAATCGGTGGAAGGACATTTGAACCTGTCGTATATCCTGAAATTTGAAAGTGGAGTTTTAGCCACAAAACTTGATATAAAATTACTTAACTTTGTTATTGTCTTAGAAATTTAGATAACTATCGACGTACAACATTTGTATTTTAATCTGAGCAAGGACTCGCGTGGCTGCCATATATCCTTTTTCTTGAAATCGCTGTAACTATTTTAAAAATCTTTCAATTGCTATCAAATTTTAAATATAGATTAGATCAAACGGCGTCAATAAGTGTGCCAAATTTCGTTGAGTTGCTTGCAGTAACCAAAAAGCTGTTAATATATCCTTTTTTTAAATATAGTCAAAAATATAAAAATACATAATAACTGCAAAAACAAAACATTCGCAACACTTATTTCCTATTGCATTACGAAAATAAATTTATTCAAAATAAGTTTTAAGTAAACTCGTTTAATACTTGTTTTATTTCTAAGTATATACCCCGTTAATAACAAAAAATTTAAAAAACAAAATTTTTTTTTTTGGGTACTTAAAATTTTTTTTTCGTTTTTTTTTCAAAAACTTACTTATTTTTTTTATTTGATCGTATAGAAAACAGTCCAGGATGTTAAAAAAATCAATAAAAAATAATTTTTAAGTACGAACTTTTTTTATGTATCTCAAAAAAAAGTTTGGTTTTGATTTGGGATACCAACGAAAATCAAATAATGGTTTTAAAGCAAAATTGCCCACTGTATACTTATTTTATCGAATTATTTACTATAAATTTATGGTATACAATGCAATAAATCCTTTTATATAAAAAAACACTAAAATGTTGATGTATTTTTTAAATTTATTTACAGTAAATAAAATAAAAAATTAAAAAAAATAATCCAATTTTTGATTTTTTTTAAAAATTTTTTTTTCAACTTAAAAAAAAAACTTAGTTATTTTTATTCTTTGATCTTATAAAACATAGTTAAAGCTACAAAAAAAATAAAAAACAAAAAAAATTTATTCACGAACTTTTTTTATGAAGGCCATTAAAATTTGGTGATTTTGGGGATTTTAGTAAAAGTCGTAGATAACTTTTAAAGCAAAACGGCCCACGTACTGCATAATTTTTTTCTGATTTTTTATTATATTTTTACAGAATACCATATAATATATCAATGCGTAAAGAAAAAACACTTAATATTGGATTTTTTTTCTAACATTTTTTCCATTAATAATATAGCTTTTGAAAAAAATTAAATAAAGACACAAAAAAAACCTAACTTTTTTCCAACTTCAGACAAAAACTTAGTTATTTTTATTGTTTTCCCTTATAAACCATAGTCCGAGCTATCGAAAAAGCGAAAAAAATAATTTTTTGACTCACGAACTTTTTTTATGCATTCCATCAAAATTTGTCATTTTTTGGGGATTCGGTAGAAAAAATATAGATTTCAGAGCATTACAAAAATGTATTTTAAGATTAATTCTAAAAATTTGCAAATACAACTTTTAGCAAATATATTTAAGTAACTTTTGCCAAAAAAAGTTCATTGATTTCTTTAAAATTCGATTTTTAATAATTATTTTAGTAAACCTATAAAAATCAATTTTTAGGTTTTAACACAATAGCGTTGAATTTCCATACTTTAGCGCCCTCTTGTGGCAACATATGACTTCTTAAAAATAAGAAAAGTACATATTTCTTTTAGTTTACTATTAAACTGTAAAAATACAAAAAATCATCAACATTGAAGACATACTTTTTTTTTTGATTTTTGCCAATGAAACGAATCACTGTGCAGCGGTTCAAAAGTTATGAGCAAAATACTGAATTTCGGCAAGGATTTTTCGTGAATTTACGAGATAAAAAACGCGTTAACTTTTGAAAAGCAATTCTGAGGATGCTGAAGCTTGGCATATATATTTGTCGTTCCCCACGCCTGGTTCTTATTAAATTTTTGCCAAATCGGTTTAGTGGTTCAAAAGTTATTACCTAAACCGTGAATATCAGATTAGTTTCACCTTAAATTCACGTGTTGAAAATCCGTTAAACATGTTTAAAAAATATTAGTAAGTCACCAAAATATTTTACAACGTATTTTTGTTACCCAAAAATATTTACAATCAAAAATGTAATTTTTTTCACGTTTCAAAATTTACTATCACTTAAAATGGGCATTGTGGAGGGTATTCATAGATTCGGCCAAGTCGAATTTAACTTTTCTACTTGTTTTATAACTGAATTTATTTGAGTCCATATTAATTTTTTCTGAGAAAAAATAATTTTTGTGGTACAACAAAAAAATCGGAAAACACATTAATTGACAACACATGCTAGCTAACAAAGGGAAATATCTCAACCGTTATAAACCGATTTGCCTTATTCTTAAAATATATATAAAAGAGACTATTTTAAGGTTGGGGAGACTATTTATCGGCTTATCGGCCATATCGGAGATTTAGGGTTCCAAAAAATAGGTAAAAAAAAGTAAAAAAAATCAATTGATCTTCTTCGAATTAAATCATTCACAAGATATGAAAAGAATTTTGACGAAATTCCATTTATCTTTTTTATCTCTCTCTCTCAAATTTAAATTGACATACTTTCCGAGTTTTAATTAATCTTTTTCGAATTTTAATTTTTTCGAAGCTCATTTCGGCTAGACCTTAGCAGAAGTGTTGGTTTAATAAGACGTGCTGAAATCCAGTCAGATCCAGAGAGGAAGCATTCAGTAATTGGTATTTAGACAAAAACGCTCTTACAGATCCGCTGCATAAAATATGCAAAAACCGAGTAAAAGTTCTGTACAAACGGCATCTTCGTGCTAAAGTGCTTTCTGCTTCTAGGGGCTGTAAGACATTTTGGTCATTTGTTACAATACTAGTACTACTAGTTTCATTATACCAACTCTTTTAAATGAAGGGCGATCAATTATTCACGGACGTGGTTTATATGGTCAACCTGTTGGTTGAACTTTTTGCAAGAAATTTAATTTTGCCGGAAAGCAATCAACGCATTCAAGATAATTACTCTGTTAAATACTCTGTAAAATGACTGTGATCTCAATTCTACAGATATTTGACAAAGTTATCTGTCGAAATACAGATTTTAAGAAAATACTTTGTATTGACCGAAAACCCAAATTTTATTTGTAATTTTACTTTTTACTTTGTAATCTCTATTTTACAGATAATTAACAGAGTTTTTTGTTAAAATACAGATTTTAGAAAAATACTTTGTTTTTTTCTCGTAACCAAAATACTAAATTTCATTTGTAATTTTACTTATTGCTCTGTAAAAATAAAAATCACTTAAAAAAACTTCCAAATATGACCGATAAAGCTCCTCTTTAAAAAGTGTCTTAAATTACAATAAAAACCTGTAAATTTTACAAGGACGACGTGTAAAATTGGAGTTACTTGTTAAAAATTCGTAATATTCACAAAAATAAAAAAGTAAATTTACAATTTGGAAGCATTAAAGCTGGCAAATTTAACAAAATTTTAAATTATAATTAATTTAATTTGAATTTATATTTTTGACGCAGAGAAGTTTTACTCATAAAATGGATTTAACTAAAACTTTGTAAATTTACAGAGTTTTTTTGGTAAAATTTTGAACTCATAAAATGCATTTAACTAAAACTTTGTACTCAAGGGAATATCGTATATTATGAGCTCGAGCTGTCACTCTATTTCTTATATTTATTAATGACCTTCTTGTTCAAGCTTCCAACGATATCTATTCTTTGGAATATGACAGCAATATTTGCCATTTATTTTCCTTTGACCGCAGACCAAGCCTTATTGAGGTTAGGCTCTTGTGGAAAATTATGAATGACACACATAATCTAGACCATTTTACAATCTTCGAGTGAGGTCTTGCAAAAATGGTCGATTTTAATGCAATGTTGTATGTTTACCAACAGAAATGTGGATCCAGCATTGGCATCTGTATCAATGGGTGGTGTAGATATTGAGAAATTGGATACTCTTGTTATTTTGTGTATGCGAATAGAGCGCTATGTTCATTGAAATAAGCATTTTTTCCAAGTGTCGAAAGAAGCATTCAAGTATCGCGGTTTTTTAAAACGCTTTGAAAAAAAAAAATTTATTCCGTCCAATACTCTTACTGTTTATTCCCGTTATATTCGACCGAAAATGGAATACAACTTCCATAGATGAGAAGGAGCTTCAGAAACTGTACTGAGTTTATTAATGACAGTAGGGTATGCCACTCTATTGACTCTTTCGAGCCTCATCGGAATATGGGTTGTGTGACACTCTTCTATCGATATTGTCATGAGAGGTGTTCAGCTGAAATAAGTAAACTCATTCGGAGTATTCGCTTGTCCAGTAGATCGCTTCCATTTGTAATCGATTGTCCTTTATCTTCCCATCCCCTGAGTGTTTAAATTTTTTTTTACGAAATTTTATTAATATTTTTCTATTTTAAAATGATTCTCTTCAATTATGAATTGATCTTTTTTGAGCTTCAATTGCAGTTATCAATTAATTTTTTCTAATTTCAACAGGACATTTTTAAATATAGTTTTAAAGTTTCGAATGGTTTTAATCTTCAGATTTTTCTGTTTATCGATACCAAACTGGTTAAGGCATGTAACTCGAAATATCAAACCCAAAATGTAGAGAAATTCTGAACAGACTTAACAATTACTCAAAGAAATAGAAGAGATACAAAGACACGTTAGTCCAAGTATTTTTATTAAACAAATTTTACGTACACATATTCAACAGGCTTTTACACTCAATCACATTTGAAACTTTTTTTTTTTTAAATTTCAAAATTTAAAACATATTTTTAATAATATTTTAAAACTTTTTTACAGTATGCCGATTTAGATGAATTTTTATCAGAAAATAATATACCCGATGGCTTGCCCGGTCCACATTTGGGTCATTCAAGTAGTCTGGGTCATCGTTCAGATTCCCTGAGCCATGCAGCTGGTCTGTCATTGGGACTCGGACATATAACAACAAAACGAGAACGATCACCATCACCGTCAGATTGTATTAGTCCGGATACCTTAAATCCACCATCACCAGCTGAATCAAGTGAGTAATTTAAAACGATAAATAAAATAACAGAAAATATTGAAAATAGAAATAGAAATTTAAAGATAATTATGATTCTTAAATTTTTGGTTAAAACTACGGAACAAAAAAAACTTGATTAAGGGTTTCTGAAATTTATGAGATTCTTGTAACATATATAGAAATTCGAAACAAAAATTGATATCCGAAAAGAAAGAAATCAATTGAATCTAAAAAGATCAATCAAAATTTTAAAGATCAAAAGAAGTTCAAAAAAGATCATTAAAAATTCGAAACAGAATTTTTAAATAAAATTCAATAAATATTAATTTGAATTTTATAGTAATCAATTAAAAAATTAAATTCGAAAGTGATAAATATGAATTCGAAATTTGAAAATATTTAATAAAATTTTCAAAGTAAATTTAGAAAAGATTAATTGAAATTATACACGACCAATCATATTTGGAAACAGATCAATTTAAATTTAAAAAGACCAATTGGTGTTCGAAAGAGATCAACTGAATTTCGAAAAATGTTATTAAAAGTTCGAAAAATATTAGTTGAAACTCTAGAAAAAGTATAGTATACTCCGTATAGTAAATACGATCAATTTGAACTTGAAAGATCAAACAAAATTCGGGAAAGATCAGTTAAAAATCGAAAAACATCTTTATTAATTTAAAATTCAAAAAAGATCATTTTAATTTGAAATTATCTACTAAAATTTGTAAAAGATAAAATTCGAAAACGATCAATATAGATATATTCGAAATTAGAAAATATTAATTAAACTTCGACAAAATATATTTAAATAAGAAAAGATCAATTAAAATTCGAAACTTCCAATCGAGATTAAATAATGATCATTAAAAATTGGAAAATATCAATTGAAATTTGAAAAAATATCAGCAGAAATTTGTAAAAGATGTAGTGAAATCCAAATCAACTGCAATTAGAACAATAGAAATTTGAAAAAATCAAAAGAAGTTTGAACAAATCAATTAAAATTCGAAAAAGATCAATTGAAATAAAAGTTGTAGTAAAATCTAAATAGATCAATTGCAATTCGAGAAAGTTCACTAAAAATTTTAAAAAAATCAATAGAAAAATTACTATTGAAAATAGAAAAACAAAAAATTGGGAATTCAAGAATATTAAGAGAAAATTGTACTGATCTATTCCGATTTTTTAAAATTTTTTTTTTTCAAATGTAAATTTATCTTCTTCGAATTACACACAAAAAAAAATCAAATTACTAGAATACGGGTCGTAATTCCATTTTATTTGGTAGTTTTCTTTGTATTTTAACAAAAAAAAATTTTTAGAAATTTAAATTTTTTTTGTAATTTTACAATTTTTTTTGTGATTTTACAAATTTCCAAGTTTTTTTTTACAAAAAATATAAAATTTACGAGATTTCCTTGTAAGTTTTATTGCGCGAAAAAATTTGTAAATTTACAATTTTATTGGTAAAAATCTTGTAAAATTACGAAAAACCTCGTAATTTTTACTAGGAATTCTCGTAAAATAGGAGGTAGCAAAAACTCCAGTAAAATCGCAAAACCTCCTTGTAAGTTTTATCGCGTCAAAAAATTTGTAAATTTACAATTTTATTGGTAAAAATCTTGTAAAATTACAAAATTATTGGTAAAAAGCTTGTAAAATCCAAAGTTAGGGCCCATTGTGGTCCACACATGTGAAGAGGACCAGCGATATTATGGGGATCCAAAGAACCAAAAAATGGCCTTCATTTTGCTCTATCTGGATTAGTTTTAAAGATATCGCCATTTTAAGTTTTTGAAAAAAAAAAGTTATAAAAATTTTGCTAAAATAGTGGTGAAAAACTTCCTTAAATCTAAGAAGATGAACTAGTTGGTAAAAAATTACGTCCTAAACCTAAAGAAGAGGAATATGTCTATATGGGGAAAATTTCTTTGGCGATAAGAATTTCTTCCCGGTAAAATTTTTTCCTAACAGTTAAGAAAATTTCCCAACTTTTAGTTAAATTTAACTAAATTGTGGGAAATTTTGTAAACTATTTTTATGAAAATTTTTCCAAAGTTACAGTTAAGTCTTTTTTTTGAGTGTACGTGCAAAAAAATTAAAAAAAAAATCTCAAAATTTCTTTCCCTTAACCCGTTCGTAGAGCATTTTGAACGTATAAAAAAACCGCGGACCGGTTTTTGTTTTTTTTATACCCTCCAATTAGTGATAGAGGGTATAAGTTTGTCATTCCGTTTGTAACTCCCAAAAAGTACATATATTAATGATCAGTGATCAATTCTAAATTAGCAATGTCCGTCTGTCTGTTGAAATGGCGATCACGGCAAAAATATTACTCAGATATGACTTGACATGTTTACTTGCTGTTGTCCTGAGCAGTTTGGTGCATTTGAGCGAAATCGGTTCAGTGGTTCAAAAGTTATGATCGGACACCTCGAAAATTTTGGTACATTCCACATAACCTAAAAATACAAAATGCTTTATTATTTATTAATATACACAAATTTCGATGCCTAATGGTATTAAAACCAGAACCAACATATTTTTTACAAAAAAAAAATCGCTGATTTTTTTGTTCACTAAAAATATTATTCCGCGGAAAAAATTTTTAAAAAATTTTTTTTTTACCATATAGTTTGGCCATTTATCTGGTCAGGTTGGTTATTGCAATTCAGCCAAATCGGTTCAGTGATTCAAAAGTTATAACCAAAGAGTGAATTTCGGTAGGGGTTTTTTGCGAATTTACGAGATAAAGAACACGCTAACTTTCGAAAGACAGTTCTGAGGATGCTGAAGCTTGGCATACATATATATTTTTCATTTCCCTGGTCTAGTTTTAATTTAATTTCAGTCAAATCGGTTCAGACTTTAAAAATATTGGTAAGCCACAAAATTACTTTAAAAAGTATTTTTTGTCACTAAGAAAAAAAATTAGTAATTTTCTTCTTTTTTTTTCAAAAATTACAAAAAAAGAGTTTTTTACTCAAAATAAAATATTTTTAATCAAAATCGTTCACTTTTTTCACGTTATCTATCTTTTAAAAGAGCATTGTGAAGGGTATTTATAGGTTCGGCAAAGTCGAATTTTTCTTTTCTAGTTGTTGTTTTTTATATTTTATGTTTTGTGGTATCGCTATGGACCTATTGGTCTATGCGGAGTGCCGAAATGGCACCGCCACTCAAACCTAACCTAACTCAAAAAATTATCAATATTTTTTTTACCGATTCAGAATTTAAAAAAGCTCATTACCCCTCAGCTACACCTTACATAATTGTGGAAGGTGGAGCTGAGGGGTTGTATAACGTGGAATTAGTGTACAGATGACAAAAATGCGTTATTTAAGAAAGAAAATCAAAATTTCTCTTAAAACCTAAACCTTAACAAAGCTAACAAATTCGATATTATTTATAAATCGACCTTTTTCTTAGATTTATTATTATGTTTTTATAATCTATCTAAACAGGCTGTCAAGGTCATTTGTATTTAAATAAAAGATTATTTATTTATTATAGTTACATCTTACGTTTCGTTGGGATTTTCCAACTTCTTCGGGGATTTCAATTTCGGTTTGATGAAAATCTATGGGTTATCACCAAAGTTATAACTTGCATTTATAAAAAAAAATAAAAAGGGGAATTTTATGCGTATTTTCATAAAATTCTTTATAACTTTGGTGTTTGCCCATAGATTTTTGTGAAAACCACTTTGTTGTGATTGTAAAAGATCAGGCTTTTAAGATAAATAAAAAATTGTTTGTTAAAATTTTTTTAAAAATAAGTTTTTAAATCAAAAAACGTATTTTAATGATATAGTTTTCTATTGCGCGTAAACTATAAAAAATTATAAAAAAATAATTTGTAAAATTATTTTTGTTAATTTGATTAACTTTTATTTTGTATCTATCGGGAGTAGATCGGAGATACACAAATCAAGATATAAGGAAATAATGAAAATACCTTCAAAAAACGTAAAAAAAAATTATTAGCAAAAATGTATCCGTGAAAATATTCTTCGGTGAATTTTTGAGTTTAGCGGTCCATATTTAATCCAAAAAAAGGCAAATAGTGAAAATACCTTCAAAAAACGTAAAAAAAATGTATTCGTAAAAATTTTATTCGGTGAATTTTTGAGTTTAGCGGTCCATATTTAATAAAAAAAAAAAAAAACAAGTAAGATAGTTATAGTCGGTCAAGACCGACCATATGATAACTTTCACCAGTGTTTTCCGGAAAATGGGTCCCAAGACCAAACATGGACCGATTGTACCTATCGTTTGTTAGATCTTTATTAAGTGGAGAAAACGCACACAGATCAAATATTTTTTTACCAAAAGACCGATTTACTGAATATCGGTCGAAACTTTTATTTGGGGGACTAAGTCCAAAAATGGTGCACATGTATTCCGATTTGATTAGGTTACCAAAGTACTCGTTTTACACATACAAAAAAAATTTGAATCAAATAATTTCATTTTTATGAATTTGGCTAAATCACAAACTCATTATACTCTCTATCACAGAGTGGTGTAGGGTATATATAGACGCTGTTGGAAAACATTTTCGTTGTAAACTAGTGTTATCTTTGTATGTGCAAAAATCAAGCTGTCCTCCAACGTCCAACGAATTCCTTAAAAAAGTTTTCTTGTTGATAGAATGAAAAATTTAAGAATCATGCTGAATTTGTTTTTGTTTTTTAATTTTAATATAAATTATATTATTTTTTAACTTTATTGGCTTTTTTTATTAGATTTTTTTTTTTATTTAATCCTTTAAACATAAAATTGTAATTGGTATTATTATTATTATAAGTTATTATTATTAACCCACATTTATACATTTGAAACATAATTGGTATGGACACAATAATACAAATTTCTTTTATTTTTTTTTTTTTTGTAAATTAGTTTTGAAAAATATATATATTATATAAAAATATATTATTATAACAATTATTTTTTTTTTTTAATATAAATTATTAGTAGATATTTAGATTTGTTTTTTTGTGTTCTAAGTTCTAACCATATTTTTAGAAGAATCATACTGAATTAATCAAATGCTAAATGTTAAAAAAGAAGAAAAGAACTGTTTAAAACAAAAAATATTTAAAAAAAAAAATTGATTTTCTTTTGGATATATACAATTTTGTGTCCATATCATGTTTTTAATGTTTAACAACATGTTGCTGAAACATTTTGAAAATATAAATAAATTTGAATTTAAAGCTAGCAACTTATTAAAAAATTTAAACAAGTAACAAAATTAAACGGTTTCAAATAATATAAGAGATATAACGTTTTTCCTTATCTCTTTTAAGAAATTAAATTTAAATATATAAAATCGGTATTCAAATTGTAAAACTTACTGTCCATTTATTATAACAATATGATAGCTTTTTTATTAGCAAATATTAAAATATTTGAAATAAATTTAAAAATTTCTAACAAAATGGTTTAAAGAAAATTTCTAGCTGCCATTTATTTTAAATCACTCAAAATTTTACAATCAACAAAAAAAAAGAAATTTATGAACATTTCAAGCTACATTTTCATATGTTATCTCTAGCAACATGTTGCAACAACATTTCATAAACTTTTTCTTTATACTTTATGGCTTTCTTTCTATATACTTTCTTTCCGTTTTATTACCTTCATTCTATTTTTTTATTTCTTACTATTTCTGGCTATTTCCATATGGCTCATTTCGTTTAGTTTTTTTTTTTTTTTTTCAAAAATTCTTTTCTTTTTTTTTCGTGGGGATTTTTTTTTTAATTCCATTATTGTTTTGATTTTTTTAAAATTATTTTAGTTTTTAAATGGACAGTTTGTGAAACATTGTTAACATTTAGTATTTGATATTCCAGCATTTTCCTTTGCATCATCGGGGCGGGATTTCGATCCGCGCACTAGAGCATTTTCCGATGAAGAGCTCAAACCGCAACCCATGATAAAAAAATCACGCAAACAATTTGTTCCAGATGAACTTAAGGATGACAAATACTGGGCCCGTCGACGAAAGAACAACATTGCTGCCAAACGTTCTAGAGATGCCAGACGACAAAAAGAAAATCAAATTGCCATGAGGGCGCGATATTTGGAAAAAGAAGTAGGTTTTTCTTTATTTTAGTCCTTGTTAAAAAAACTAACAAATTTGAAAATTTTTAATTATTTTTTTTTTCAATTTTTTTTTTTTTAAGAATGCTACATTACACCAAGAAGTAGAGCAGCTTAAACAGGAGAACATGGACTTACGTGCACGTCTCTCAAAATTCCAAGATGTGTAATGCTGATTTTTCTTTTGCTACTAATAAATTTTATTATTTTTTTTTGGATTTCAAATTTAGAAGAAAAACTCCTCCTGCGTTTGTTAATAAAAAAAAAAATATATAATAAATATATTTTTTAATTGTTATTACTTTAAAAACACATACACACACACACATATACATTTAACTAATTTCTTTTTAATTTAAATTAAATTTTCTCCTACACACTTACATACATAATAAATCTTTCAAAACTAATTTTGTAATATACAAACATAACGAAAAAAAAAACACAACTTTAACAAATTCTGCTACTTGTTTTGTTAATTAATAACAATTTATTTAATTATTTTTTTTATTATAAATAATTTTAATTAGTTTTTTTTTTTGTTAAGTTTTCTGAAAAAGAAAAAAAAAAATATTTTTAGTCTCATTTAAAAATACTTAAAAAAAAATAATAAAAAAACACAACAAAAAATCCAAATCATGTTTCATTAACAAATTCTAAAAATATTATTAAATTTAAAACCACAAAAAAAATATTATTAAAATATAAACAATAAAATAAATGGTTATTTGGAATCAATATGATTTAAAAAAGAAAAAGATAAAGTTGACTAGGTTTTGAAAATATATTGACTTGCATAATTAAACGTTATTGGAGTTTTAGTTACAATAAAAATTTATAAATTGATTTGAAATTGAAAAAAAAAGAAATTATTACTGATTGCTAAAATATTGAAATATATTACAAAAACAAAAATTATTAAACAAAATAAAAACAAGAAAATATAATACTTAAGAGACAACTACAGCAACATTATTAGTTTATTTAGAATTCAAAACAAACAAAAGCAAACAAAAAAAAAATAGGATAAACATAAAAAATATGGAAAAAATACAAAAAAAATGTATATAAACAAATGTTGCAGCAACATTTAAAAACCTAAATCTAAACAATGTTGAGAAATAAGTTATATGTATGTATATTTAGACATTTATAAATAGTTATAGCAACATGTTGTTTATTTTGTTATAGCAACATGTTGCTAATAATTTTTAAAATCTTTCCTAATTTAAGACAAAAAAATGCAAAGAATATTAATAATATTTATAAGTGTATAGAAAAATTAAATATATTCAACTAAAAATCTTCAGTTTTTTTGAAATTGTTGTTAAATTTTTTATGAAATGTTTAAAAAATTTTAAGAATTTGAAATTTGTGTGTTTATAAACTTTTTTTGGGTTTGAGCACAGTATTTTTTAGCAACATTGTTGTCAAAAATTTAACTAGAATTGTTGAAACATTGACCATTAATACATTAGCTGTGTTTTTCAAGTTCTTGGCCAAGGATCCACCATATAAACAATAAATCTTTGCAAAAAAAATTTTCAGGGATGTACTCATAAAAAATGCAATAAAAAGAATTCTACATATTTTTAAGAGATTATTGCTGTGTTTTTCAATAAGTGGATTTGTTTTCGGATTTGTCTTATTTTGTTTAAAATAAATATTTTAACATGCCAAAAGAAATTTGGAATATTTTTTGTCCGTAATCTACCATAAATTATAATCCGAAAAAATAATAAAAATTTTTCGAAAATTCAAAAGATATAAAGAAATCAAAATTAATCCAAATAAATTTTAGGATTAAATAAGTCCATTTTGGATTTATTTCGATTTATTTATATCTTTTTTCATTTTCCAAAATTTATTTATTTTTTCGGATATTATTTTTTTTTATTTATTTTTTCGGCTAATTTATAGTAGATTAATGAAAAAAAAATATTCCAAATTTGTTTTGGCATGTTAAAATATTTATTTTAAACTAAATAAGATAAATACGAAAATAAATCCACTTATTGAAAAACACAGCATATATGTTGTCAAAAATCCGTAAAGTTTATTTGGATTAGATAAAAGAGTAAATTATACACTGCGACCAAAATGGCCACTGTGCAGCCTAAAATGGATGCACTTAATATTCAGCCTTTTAAAAAAGCAGATAATCCTATTTGGTAGAGATTTCAAAACGTCAAACGAAGATAACCGTATATGTGTATGTTAACATTAACCGTTTAAACAAAAACGCATCCACGTTAAACAAAATATACTTGGCCTCACTGTTGTTGAATGTCAACATTTATTAAGATAAAAACGGGGAAAAACGGTTTGTGTTTTTGGTATTTCATTAAATATGTGAAGTTAACTTCTTTTTTTATCAAAGCTTAAATTTAACGCCGCACAGTGGGAAAAATCACCAATCTAGCTTATAAAAAATCGTATCTGTTAAACTATTGATCTTAGAAGTTTGAAATGTATGGAGCGATTGTAGCGAATGGAGTCTTCTTTAAATATATTGTATTTGTAGGCACCCTGTTTAATTACAGGGTACACCAAAAGGAAGATTTTAGTGGAAATAACACTGAAATTTAGTATCTCTTTAAAATTGGTATGAAAATTTTCCGAAAGTATTGCCCTATGTTGCATTTAAGTAATTTGCTAGATTTAATCATTCACCGATAGGGGTTGCTGTTAATATATTTAGTAATATTTCAAATACGATGTAGCTCCAAAGAGCAATGTATTCAGTTATACAAAATAAAATAAAATTTTTTGTTAAGCAAAACTCAATTAAAAGCCTTTTTATATGTAAATAAAATCACATAAATAGTATTTTGCAATATATATTTATATCAAACATTACTGTCATCAAATATGGATATGAGTTAAACTTTAAAAAATAAACTTTTCGTATTTTTACCTAACTTATACAATTTTATTTATTCGTAACAAAAAACGAAACAAACCTTCTTTTTTTAAAATTAGAGAAAATAACATTTAAGTTGACATTATAAATGAAACTAACTACTAAGTTAGTAGTACTAACAAGGGAGTCTCTCAACCCTTATAAACCGATTTGCATGAAACTTAAAATATATATTAAAGAGACGATTTTAAGGTTGGGGTGTCTCGGCTTATCGGCCATATCGGTGTTTAAAAATTTCGTTTTCCCCTTATGAAACCATGTCGACCTTCGGGAAAATTTTGATAACTTCCGAACTAACAGGAATAATCTCTATGGCAAAAATACGGGTAGACTTAAATTTAATATAGATTATTTCTTATCCATACGGATATCGTAGGTCTATGTCTTCACATAAGTACCCCTCAAAATTTACACATTTTACTGAAAAAAAAAATATTTTAAGAAGCCGAATTTTTACAAGGTTATGTCACTAATGGATAGGCATTAAAAAAACCTTTCTTCTCATATGAAAACATCATATAGTTTCTTAAAAAGAAATGGCTGAAAAATCCATAAAACGATTTTTTCGCCATTTTTTGACCCATGTTTTGAACCCCTAAATCCCCGATATGGCCGATAAGCCGAGACACCCCAACCTTAGAATTGTCTCTTTGATATATATTTTAAGTTTCAGGCAAATCGGTTCATAAGGGTTGAGATACTTCCCTTGTAAGTTTTAATTTATTCATCGCCCACAAGTAATAAATGTTTAAACAAGTCCTTAAAACTCTACTTTGTGGCGGTTTGTGGCACCCAAATTTTTCTCCAGACTTACCTCATTAGGTCTAGTTTCAAATTCAAAAATTAGTTTGGCGGTACTTAGCGGTACTTTTTTCTAATCTCTTTACACATTAAGGAATTTTGACAAAAAAATACTTTTATGTACTTACTCGCAAGGGGTATTACTAAAATAATTTTCTATACAATACATCGTGTCCACGTACTCTTTAGGACTTGTTTTATCACAAAAAAAATATAGGTTCAATAGCGCAATAAAACTTTTCATAATACATTGGGGAAAACGTGAAACCAAAATCACTCATGAACGTGCTACTTATCCATTGCATACATTTACAGCCCTGTATTTTCATAACTAACATATAAATCGAAAAATGTTGAACGCAGTTTTAAGTATCAACTATCATTGAATTATTATATGCTATAGGGTTATAAATTTGTAAAAAAAAAAAAATATTTTTTATAAGCTAGATTGGTAATTTTTCCCACAGTGCGCCGATAGCACTACTACACATCAAAAATGTAACTGACCTTTTACACTTGATTACAGTCAGTGGCTGGTACAGCTTTTTAGTTTGGGGGGGAAATCGGGACAACCCGAGTAAAAAAGTTTTGATATAATCATATATTTTGTGATGTAATTATATAAAAATTGAACTATCATTTGATCCCAAAAATGGAGGATCCAAAAATATATGATTATATCTTATTAGATAAAATTTGATGTTATTAAATATAATTAGATCCCAAAAATGGAACGGTAAATTTTATCTAATTTGATATTGATATATTAGATCTAATGAGATATAATTATGTATTATTATATCTTATTAGATCAAATTTTTAGTTATTCTATTTTTTCTATTTATGGGATCTAATTATATATAATTATAACAAATTTTATCTAATAAGATAAACTCATATATTTTTGGATGCTCCATTTTTGGGATCGACTGATATATGGCGCCGTATTATTTTCTTTAGTCGGTAAGTCTCAAAATCCGAGATCTTATTCCTATAGAAAAAGTAGAAGATTTAAAGACCGTTTTCCTATCGAAAAAATCTCAGATTCTGAAACTTTCTTCCAATAGTATAAGTTCCAACTTCTGAGACTTTTTTCAATAGAAAAAGTCTCAGAATCTAAAACCTTTTCCTATAAAATAAGTCTAAAATTCAGAGGATCTAAGACCTTTTTCCTATAGAAAAAGTCTCAGATTCTTAGGTCTCTTTCCTATCGAAAAAGTCTTAGATTCTGCGACCCTTTTTCTGTAAAGAAGTCTCAAATTCTTTTTTCTACAGAAAAGGTTAAAGATTTTGGGTCATTTTCCCATTTCTGAGACATTTTTCCTATAGAAAAAGTCTTAGATTCTGAAACATTTTCCTATAAAAAAGTCTTAGATTCTGAAATATTATTCCTTTAGAAAAAGTGTCAGATTCTGAGACATTTTTCCTATAGAAAAAGGCACAGATTCTTGAACATTCTTCTCATCAGTCACAGATTCACAAATTCTGAGTCATTTTTCCTATAGAAAAAGTTTCATATTGCGTGACATTTTTCCTATAGAAAAATGTCTTTTTTCATTATGCCTATAGAAAAATTCTGAGACATTTTTCTATAGAAAAATTTTATGATACGGAGGCATTTTTTCTATAGAAAAAGTTTCAGATTTTGATGAAATGCCACGTTCACAAAAATTTTTCCCAAAAAAAATTTTTCTTCATAATAAGAACTTCTAGATTGACAGATATTCTGTCACAAAAAAAATTTTAATTTAGTCACATTTTTCGACCACAGGCAACTATACTTGCCAAAGCGTGTTTGGCGACTATTTTTGTTCAGGTAAAAGATAGGGTAAATCTCCCCCTTTCCCCTCCCCTTTAACCCCCCCCCCCCCCCCCCCCCGGCCTTGTACCCGCGCATGATTACAAAAAATCTGCTGGTCAAAAATCTGGTCTCCAAACTTTTCCATCACCGTTTTAAAAATTTTTGGAACCTCATAGCGGATGAACCCAATGTAATGTCGACTTTAAAATAAGTCAAGGGTATTATTTGCCAGTATCGAAAAATAGTTTTTGGTGGAAATGACCTTATTAAGAGACAATTAGGGCACCAACGGTTAAAGCGACTGATAAAATGAGTTTTACATTTTAAAGAGCAATGTTTGAGCTTTACCATTGCACAGTGGTATATTCCGGCCAAAACCCTATAACTTCTTTAATTTTTTATGTAAACTTATAAAATGTTGTAGGTAGGTTAAGAATATAATAATAAGCCAATTTCGCGAAAAAAAAAATTCCGCGAATTTTTTTTTTTTTTCGCGAAAAATTTTTTTTTGTTTGCGAAAAAAAAATTTTTGAACGTGTTTTAAGATGTTGTGTCTTAATCGTCAGTATTTCATCCATCTTCTTTTTGTATGTGTTTTCTGCAGCTCAAAATGCTCTTTATTTGATATAAATGACCCAACTTTAAAAGGCTCTAACTGAAAGACTTGGTTAAACTTGGTACTGATGTTAATTAGTACTTACTTGGGAACCCTTATACTAATTTGCGGTATAGCGACTTAAGAGCAATTTTGAGCAAAAAGTATTTTTCTGGGCTTTCCAAAGTTTGTATTTTCTATTAATTTTTTATTTTTTTAGATTTATTTTCTCCACCACTGTTTAAATTGATCCACGCACTCGAAATTACCGAAATGCATATGACATGTAAAAATAATGCTAAGTTTTCAAAATATATCAATTTCAAGACAAAAAAATTTTTTTTTAAGCTTACAGCCTACTTCGATTTCAAACTTGCAAATCACAACTTTTAAATTTAAAAAATAATAAATACAATTACTCAACTTTGCTTCGTTATAAAACCTAAACTAGTCAAGGGATTGGCACAAATCTTTGTAATCGCATGTTTTGAAGTGTTAGCTCTTATTTGGCATCAATTTGGAAAAAAAGAAAATTTTTTTTTTTTTTAGTTTTGGCCGGTTTTTACCTCTGTGCATTGACTTATTTTTAAGTCGTCATCACATCGGTGCCATAAAGGTTAATGCGACCGAACAAATGAGTTAAGGATCCTTAAGAGACATGTTTAAGCTTTACTCTCGACTTTTTTAAGTCGCTATCACATCGGTTTAATCCGCTAAGAGTTGTCAAAAATGTTCAAAACGCCGATTTTTTTCAACTTTGACCTTAATTTTCTCAAAAACCTAAATGGCTGCAATACCAAATGGATTTTGCAAAGTTTCTTTTAATTTATTTTTTATGACCCACTAAACTTTTTGATTTGTTGACAAAGACTTTTCGGAAGCGTCATAAAAACTATAATAATTGCGCATCTGGGCTTTAAAATATGGCTGGATGTCTTAGTTAAAATTGCGTGGCGGTTATTTTCGAAAAACATTTTAACCCTCTAACTGCCATTTTGAGGGGTCATTTTAGTCCTTTTTTAACAGTTAAACACAGAATTCTAATGAAATGTCTATTTAAAGGGTTAAAATGTTTTACAAATATTTTCATCTTAAACACCATTAGGTGTTGTCAAAGTTTAAAAGTTCATACGACATGGTCAATATGCTTATAAATTGGAAAAAAATGGTTTTATTATATCATATGTATATGTTTTTTATCAGCTTTGGTAATCTGAGTCAAAAAACTCAAAAAAATAAAGTAAATATACTTCTGAGGTAAAAATTACGTTCTGATGTGTTTTATAAAATTCTATGATGATTATTTTCTTTGACGGAGTAAACCCTCTAGTTGTCTTTTCAGGGATAATTTGTTTTCAATTTTAAAACCATTATATAAAAGGCAGTTTGAGGGTTAAAACGTTCTACTAATGTTTTGTGCATTTAATTTTACAAATATAAACTTTCGAATTTGTTCGGAATACCTTCCTAACGATAGTCACGGAAGAGCTGATTGCAAAGCATCTTTCTTTGGCAACCCGCGGTCAATATATAATAAAAAATACGTTTTCCGACACAAAATTAAAACGTTTATAATTTTTGGGACGGCCTAATGGACAATGAAAGTCTCTGAAACAAGTATAATCTATAAAACAATTATTTCTTTAACCTAATTAAAATAGATTTACGGTACAGAGACCATATTCAAATCAAACCTTGATTATTTCACGTGAACTCCGAACATCACATCAGGCTTTTGAGGTGAAAGGTAAAAAAATTCGCCATTTTGGACATTTTTAGCAGCTCATAGCGGATAAGCCCGATGTGATAGTGACTCGAGGATGAAGCTCAAGCATTGCTCTTAAGGAAGCAGAATTGTTAAAAAAAAAGTTTATACAAACAATTTGAAAATTTTTTAAATAGTTTTTATCATCATTCTTAAATTCTTAACTATTCATAAATGTTTTATATATACTTACCAACATGTTGCTGCAACATTTGTTTATCAAAAAAAAATAAATACTTAAGAAAACTAAAAAAAATCGTTACAAAAACAAAAGCTTATATACAATTTAATTTCATTAAAACAAAAAAAAATAATAATATTAACTAAAAAAAACACCGCCTAGCAGTGTAGACCTCATTACTAAACATTACAAAATGTTTAGCAACATTTTGAATTAAAAACAAAAAAACAATATTAATTATGTACCTTAGTTATTACACACATACAACATGATGCATACAAAAAAAAATCAACACTAGCAACATAAAATGTTGCAAAAAATATAAATATATATATTTTTTTCTTAAACTTAGTTTACCTCTTTTATTTTAATTTTAATCAAATTATTTTTTTTTTCTTAATTGTAGTAAAATTTTGTTATAGAATATAAAAATAAATTGAATTGAAATTATTTAACTTTATTTCAAAATTTTAAACTTTTTTTAGCATTTTTATTATTTTATTAAATTTTTTTTTAACATATTTAATTATAATGGATTTCCTTATGTAGAAAAGAAAGAAAATAAATAATATATTAATAAATACAAAACAAAAAAAAATATATTAATTCAAGCAAAAACAAAATTAATAATAATAAATAATAATTTTAAACAAAATAAGCCTATCAAAAGTAGTGTGTAGTAGTGCAAGTGTTTGTTGTTAGTTTGTATTTAGAAAAGTTTTATTTTTCAATTAATTGTTTTTATTATTATTATTATTTTTATTTTTTAATAATTTTTATTTAGTTAAAGAAGAAAAAAAGAAAAAGAAACAACAGAAGGAAAGTTTTTTCATAAAAACTTTTATCATTATTATTATTTTTATTTTGTTTAAATAATATTAAGTAATTATTATTATTATTATTATTAATTATTATTTCTTTTTTGTTAAATAGAAAAACCGTACAGAAAATAATAAAAAAAAAATATTGTAATTTGAACAAAAAAAAAATCTGAAATTTGTCTTTTTATTTTTTTAGCATGTTGTTTTAGTTTTCAGAACATTCAGGGCATGTTTTTAATTTCAATTGGAATTTTGAATTTCCTAAGACTTTTTCTTTTAGAAAACTGTTAAACTAGAGGTTCCCAGGAGCCGAGTAAAATTATTCAGTTTTTGATTAAAACACGTTGGGAACGTTACCGAATACCCGAAAGCTTTTCGAGCTATTTTTCGGAGTTACACCTACAAGAGCACTAAAATGCTAAAATATTTGACTTAAATCGCTTATATCTCGGTAATTACATTCGATACAACTAAAAGTCATTTAAGCAATAATGTTGGGATTGCCCAGAGAAACATTCGTAACCAATTTCTAAAAGCTCTCCCAGCTATAGTTTTGGAGTTACCCAGTAAAAACTTACATTACCTAGTAAATACCTAGTAATGAGCTTTAAGTCGTAAAATCAAACAAATATGTAGTGAAAACCTCATTATTTTATCATGGAGACAGTGGCGTATAAAGGGCTTTGTAAATTGTTTTGTAGTCAACTACTTTTTCAGTTAAAACAACTAACAATGTTAGTTATTTTAACTGACAAAAACATCTGACTTATGTAGTAAAAACAACTTAAATTTGTAGTCAAAATAACTAACATATGAAGTAAAAATAAAATAATCAATATTGTGTAATTAAAAAAACAAAAGACCTAGAAAATTATTTCAGAAAAAAAAATTGAAGACAAAATTATTCCAAGTTTTAAAAAAAAAAAAAAATTGTGAAAATAAAATTAACGATTTTTTTTTTAATTTTCAGAGATAAAAACATAACTACTATAAATAACGGTTACTACATTACAGTATTTTTTTTTGTTAGTTGTTCAAAATCAGGTTTTTGATATTTTTCATACAAAAACAACTGATTTTGTAGTTGAAAACAACTACCTACTGTAGAATATACAAAAAAGTAACATGTATTAGCTTACATAATTTTCTTACAAGCAAGTATCTATATCATTATGAACCGATTTTCCTGAAACTTAAAATATATATAAAAGAGACGATTTTAAGGTTTTAAATATATTTTTCGTTTTATGCAAATCGGTTCATAAGGATTGAGATACTTCCCATGTTAGAGTATGAAAATTGTTTCAGAATCTAAGAATCTCAGAGTCTGAGAATTTTTCTGTATGGCAAATATCTTAGAATCTGAGACTTTTTATATGTGAAAAAATTCTCAAAATCTGAGACCATTTTTAAGTGAGTAATATCAAATTCTGAGACTTTTTTATATGAAAAATTTCTCAGATTCTGAGACTTTTTCTAAATGCAAAATGTCACAGAATCTGAGAATTTTTCTACAAGAACTTGTATTTTTAGGAAAAATGTCTCAGAATTTGTGACTTGTTAAAGGAAAAGTATTTCAGAATCTGTAAAATTTTCTTTCTCAGAGTCTGAGACATTTCTGTTTGAAAAATGTTTCAGAATCTTAAATTTTTTCTAAAAAAAATGTCTAAGGAAATTTTCTTAGATTCTGAGACTTATCTTAAAAAAATGTTTCTGAGTATAAAATTTGAGACTTTTTTACTTTTTCTTTAGGAAATCTGCTATGTACACTGAAAAAAAAAATGGGGAAATTAACGATATTTAACTATATTCAAATTCGACAATGATTTAGCTCCATTGCCATGTTTTTCTTTTTTTAAGTTCATATTTTTCTTAAAAATAAAGAAAGAAAAAATTAGTAAAAATTATGCCAATTTGAACTAAAAAATGGGAAAAATTCCATTTCAATTAAGTTCATACACATTTCAGGACCCGATTGGGTGAATACCCCATTAGGCTCGGACTCAATATTTTCAGACACCGATAGGCCCAGTCCCAGTTGGCTTCCTTAAGAATCGTCATAGTTTTTTATCCAAAATTTTTAAAAACTCGATAACATTAAAACCAGAGCTTCGAAGAATGAAATCTTTTTCGAATGAATTCTCAAAAAAATCCATTCAATTTTCACAGTCAGTGAATGCATTCGATTTCATAAATCAACATTGGAATTCATTCGATTGAATGGAAAAAATGAATGCATTCGATTTTTTGTTCATTCGATTTAGAAAAATTGAATGCATTCGATCTTTTATCATTCCACCGCGAATACAATCGATTATTTAAATAGATAGACCAAAACTGATCCAAATTTTGGTCCATAGTATCGCCGACTCTCTATACATTCCCTAATGGGCTCTAATTTTGAATCCAAAAAAATTGTTGTTCCCGAAAATTTTAAAAATGCACATATTAACTGCCTACACGACAAAAAGTGTGAAGAGTGTTGGCGATACTATCGACAAAAAATTGGCTCCGTTTTGCTCTACTTTGGTTAGTTTTTTTAAGTTTTTATGCAATGAATGAATAAGCCATTCGATTTTTCAAATTGAATGAAAAAATCGATTGCATTCGCAAGTGAATGCATTCGATTTTTAAAAGTCGAATGAAAAAAATCAAATGCATTCGGTTTTTAAAAGTCGAATGAAAAATAAATCGAATGCATTCGATATTTATAAATCGAATGAGTCTAAAGTGAATTCATTCAATTCGCTTAAATGTGATTGGGGAATGCAATCACTAAATTTTCATTCAGAATGCCAAATCGAATTAAGGAATGAAAGGAATGAAATGCTCTGATTAAAACTATTACTCGGAAAGCTTTTGTGTATTTGGCGGTCTTGTTCTACGTTTGTTGTGTTAGCAATATTTATCGAGATATAAGCATTTAAAAATTTTCGGAAATGCAATTTTTTTTTAAATCTAAAGTTAATATGTAGGACCCTCAGCACTACATATCATGGTGATCCACAGAACCGAAAATGGCCTACATTTTGCTCTGTTTGGCTCAGTTTTCGAGTTATCACCATTTTAAGTTAAAAAAAAAAAAAAAAACCGAAGTTACAAAAATTTTATTTATTTTTATTTATTTATTTATTATTAATTACATTAATACAATTATTGTAACTAACTTAAGCTAAGAGTACTAGCTGCAGCGGCTTTCGACTCTGAATGTTAAAAATAGTTTAAAATTAAATATGATTTTGTAGGTTATTTTCTAAAAAATATTTACAAATTAATTTAATGTTTGTTTCGTTAACAACTTTTAAGAGTTCAGATGGAGGACTAGTTCCAAATATGTTGGTTCTGGACGAATGGTACAATGGGCACTCATCAAGGATGTGGGCTATATTTTTTTCTGTATTGCAGGATTCACATTTTGGAGGTGTTGTTTTTTCTAGTAGATATTTATGAGTTAATTTGCAGTGACCAATTCTAAGGCGGACTATTAAATTGGTTTCCCTTCTAGAGCATGTTTTGGGATACGTAGGTTTCGATCCCGTAGGATTATTGTTTTTGTAGTTATGTTGATATAAACTCCATTTGTCAACGGTAATTGATTTGAAATGAGAGTAAACTAAACTTAAAATATCTCGAGTTTCAAAAGTCGGGAATTTTGTTAGTGGTCTTTGTTTTGCTTCTGCGGCCTGTGAATCCGCATATTCATTACCTGGTATGCCAACATGGGAAGGAACCCACATAATTTTAATTTTGTCTGGAAGTTTTATAAAAATGTTTCTGATTTGATTTATTACCGGAGAGTCATATAAAGAATTTTGTATCGCCCGAATAGATGAAAGGCTGTCAGTGCAGATAATATAATTTGAGTCGTTTGTAGAGGCGAATTCAATAGCAGCGAATAAGGCCGAAGCTTCAGCTGTGAATATGGAGCAGTAGTTGTCGATATGACCGATGTTGATGAGTTTACCGTCACGTTCTACTGTTGCAAACGTAGTAAAATCTTTTGATTTAGATCCGTCTGTAAACAGGAGGTTCCAATTGTGCCTAATATAGTATTCAATTATGTTATTAAAAGTCTGTTTGTAAATAATGGACGGCGTTGAAGTTTTTGGAAGATCTAACATAGATAGAATAAATGAAGACTTTTTTAAAAGCCATGGTGGTTCTGATTGTTGTTTGAGAAGTTGTGGTTGAAAATCTAATCCAAGTTCACGTGCTAAATGGATGCATCGAGCAATAGTAGATATACGCTTAGGTGTTCTTCTGCAATTGAGTGTTTTTTTTACTTCTTCAAATAATATTTTGTTTCGGCATGTAAGTAGTTTGGGTATAATTTTTTGTGTTTGAAATGATGTACGGTATTCGATTGAAGGCATTCCAGCTTCAGCCAAAATAGTTTTTATAGGACTTGTACGAAAAGCCCCAATGCTGCGACGGACTGCCGCATGATAAGGACTTTGTATTAACTTAATGTGGGACGGTGCACACCAGCCATATATTGGAAGACCGTAATCAATTTTAGAAAGAAGAATAGAACGAGTGATGTTTATCATTGTCGAAATGTGTATCAGAAAGTTTTTTGATGTTAGAAATTTTATTATATTTAGCCTGGAAAACAGGCTTTTTCTGAGATGTAAACAGTGGTTTTTAAAAGTAAAGCTTTTGTCAAAGATTACTCCGAGTATACGAAGTTGTTCTATTTTCTTGATTATTGTATTGTTATACACGATATCGAAGTTATTACAATTGTGTTTTCTGCATATGTGCAATAAACTAAACTAAAAATTTTACTAAAATAGTGGAAACAACTTCCTCACATCTAAGAAGATGTGGTAGAAAATTACGTCCTTAAACTAAAGACGAGGAATATGTTTTAAAAATAAAGATTTTTTTCATAAATTCCTCAAATCTAAGAAGATGAACTAATAGTAAAAAATTACGTTCTAAAACTAAATTTACGTCCTTCATATATTTAGGGAAAATTTCTTTGGAGGTAAAAATTGCTTCCATGTATTAGGGAATTCCATTTAAAAAAAATAATGGACTATTTAACAGTACATGAACTAAATTTTTTTCCTAACAGTTAATTTCCCAAATTTTAGATAAGTTTAACTAATTGGTGGGAAAATTTATAAACTATTTTGAAAAACATTTTTCCAAAGTTTAAGTTAAGTCTTTTTTTTTTGAGTCTATATGAGAAATTTTGATAGGAAAAATGTTTTGAAATCTGATTGCAAGACTTTTAATATGAAAATTGTTGAAGAATCTGAGACTATTTCCAAAGGAAAGCGTCTCAAAAACAAGAAAAAATATCTTCGAATCAGGCTCTTTTCTCTTTGGGAAAATATTTTAAAAAATATTATAACCAAAGTCTTTTTCTATAAGCAAAAATAGTTTTCTATAGAAAACTGTATTTCAGAGTCTAAGGCTAAAAAAACATGTATTAGAATTTGAGAATTTTAATGTACAAAAAAAATATTCTCTTTACGAAAAAATCTTCAGAACTTGACAAATTTTTCCGAAAAATATTTTTTTTCTGATGCATTTAATGTTATGAATAATGTCTTAAATCTCTCAAAATTTTTGAGGAGTTCTCTTGTCAAAATTGACAAATCCTTAATTGTAAAATTTACTCAAAAACTTAAAATTTCTGAATGAATGACATTTAAGTTCAATGGAAAGACGGTCGGGAAAAAATTTCAAAATTTGAGCAAATGTATAATTTTCTTCTTTTTAATTTTTTTTGAACCTCCTGCGAAATAAATCCTGGATACGCCACCTAATGGAGGGACAACATAGAATCGTCGATGGTCACAAAAAATAATTTATTTCCCCCTCCCTTCCCCCCGCATACACAACGGTTGCAAAATCTTGACATTGATATTTTATTCAACAACGCAATTTGTCAATACAATTAAATTGTTTCTTAAAACAACAACGTTTTAACTGCAAAGAGAAAAATAAATTTCCAACTGAATTTTTTAAATATATCAACTTAAAATTCAGTTGCTGCTACTACATTTCGCTGTGTCAAACGAATTTTGTGGTAGTTACTAAAGTTTTTTCTCATGGTTAACAAAATTTCCCAACTTTAAGTAAAATTTTTACTAAATTGGGGATATGATAATCTTTAGAGGAAATTTTTCCTAATTTTTTGTCATATCTAATTTTTATTATAACTGTAATTTAAAGTATCGCAATACTTGATCTAAAAAAGTTTAATAAAAATTATATCTCTACACTCAAAAACTTTATTCACTTCCAAAAATTTTACAATTTAGATATTATCTCAAATTAATTTTTTGCGTAACAGAAAATTCAAATTTATAAATATAAAAATATTTGTATCAACACTGCATCATCCTTAATAAATGGACTATCCAATAAAGCACTATTTGGTATCAAAAATCCCTTTTCGTGATTATGAAATTCTTGTGAAACTAAATCTTTTGACCGTTGCTTATTCTGAAATAAGATTTAATTTAATATGGATAATACTTTTAACTGATTACAAAATATTTAATTACCTGGTGGAGAATTGATATTTTATATTTCATGCTATTGCTATTAATTTTTTTGAAAATACCACCAGTATCTAAAATAATGCTATTGCCGTAACTGAGTTGTGGGGAGTTGCTCAAGTCGTCGAGTTGCAAGAAAAGAAAATCTCTATGCAAGTGTTGAAAATGAGCTTTAATTTTAAAAGTTTTGCCTGTAGAAAAAAAAAAGAAAAATAAAATCATAAATGAAACTGTTTAATTTATGGTTTAGGAAAAGTTTGACTGAAAAAAATTTTTATCTTAAAAAAATCCAAAAAACTTCGCTAATCTCGACTGTATTTTTGGAAGTCTTACTCAGAAAAAAAAAACAATTTTTATTGTTGGCTTATATTCAATTAAAACGTTGTTGTATTAACAAAAAAATATGATTTTATTGACAAAGAAAATAAATGTTATTTTATTTAACAACACAATTTGTCAATACTGTTAAATTGTTGTTTAATACAACAACGTTTTTATTGAAAATAAGCCAACAATACAAAAATTGTTTTTTCTGTGTAAAGAGGTTATATTTTTACTTTATGATATTTGTATATCAAAATATCGGTTTTTTATAAGTACATTAGTGATCCATGGCCTATTTTTAGAAATTTTACGGAAAAGAACGATTCAGTTCCAACAAAATGAGCAAGATTCCTTAAGTTCGTAAATTAAAAAATCAGAGGGAAAAAGTTTCCGTTTAGTAAACTAAACCAACCTCTGAAAACCGTATTGAAAGAAGAAGTTAAAAAAAATTAATTTATATGGGTGAAATCAAAAAATGGGGTAATAACCTGCTATTTTTTAAAATACAATAAGTCAAAAATAATAAAAAATAATAAAGTTCACAATGCCTCAAAAAAAGTGTTGAAAAATCGTCACACACTTGAAATCGTGTTTGCGAGGATAAACGAAATGGTTCTAAATAAAAATTATTTTTTTAAAGAGTGACAACATTCCTTATTTGAAATGCTGTCAATAATTTTGCTGTAACTTAATTGTTTTTTAGGTTAGGTTTTAACAGGTTAAAGTTAAAAAACCCAACTGATTTCTGTCCACGGAGTTTACATTTGACCTTCAAATATAAGAATAACTTTTTAAAATAAGCTAATCAATGTTCGTTTTTTTGTTAATTATGTAGAAAAACAATTAATACATGATGTATATGAAAAAATACGCGAATACTATTACCCATTTATAAGATATTTCTCGGTTACATGGATTGGTTGACATTTTTAATTCCTCATACACATATATAATTCCATATAATTATAAAAATATATTTAATTTGTTTTTTATACGTGGAAGAATGTTTTAAACTCAAATTTAAAATATTCTGGACATTATTTAAAAAAAGCTTTAATTTCCATTTACTCCTTAACGAAAGGTGGTAGAGCGAAATAAGCCAAATCTGGTGATCATCAATGAAAATATATTTTTGTGAGAAATAAAAAAAAATAAAATGAATTTCAATTTACTCCTATAACCATTATTATTTTGGTTATAGAGCGAAAACTACCAAATCCTATGATCAGCATTAGGAATCCTTTTTTGTTTTTTTTTTTTTTAAAACTACACTTACAATGAACTCCTTAACTGAAGGTGATAGAGCGATTCCTCCTAAACCCGATTGTTTATATGATAACACCAACCGACACAAAGAAAACAAGTTAGAAAGTTATAGTCGGTCATGACCGACCCTACTCCAGTGTTTTCCGGAAAATGGGTCTCAAGTCCAAGCATGGACCGATTGGATCTATCTTTCGTTAGATCTTTAATAGGTGTAGAAATCCTATTTTAAGTCGAATTGGCTTTTTTGGTGCCAATAGACCGATTTAACAGAATATCGGGAGAAATTTTTACATGGGGACTAACAGTAAGTCTAAAAATGGTCCAATTATATTCAGACTTGATAAGGTTCCCAGTTGGAAAATGTATCACTGCGGAAATTTCCACAGTGATTCCTTGAGGAAATGTCTTCAGGTTCTAACAAATCATAGGTAATCCTTGATGACATGTCCTAACATTGTCAGCACTGAATGTTTGCTTTAAGAGTGTGAACAATTCCTTTAAGACGTCTAAAAGGAAATGTCTTCAGAATAGCAGTATATTAAATGAGAATTTTTAATTTGTGCAACTCTTCAACTTCCAAGAAAAAAATGGCAACATTCCCAGCAAAATTTTCTGTTCCAAATAGTCGGTTCCGAAACCCATCAAACTACCCTGCAACCGGTTCTACTTAACATTGCAGAATCAATGATTTTTGTTTGAAATTTTCCCGAAAGCAATCGTTTTTTAGAGCAAGTAGTTTTTTTGAAAAATAATTTTACATAGAAAATTTTGTTGTGATTACCGTAGAATGTATTCAGGAATCTATTGACCCAGGAATTTGTTCCAAAAAATTTTTCTGGGCGATTTATTTAAAATAAAATCAAAATCTAACAAGTAAAATAAAAGTAATATATAGAAAAACAATTTTCAAAATAAAGTTTGGAACAAGTAGTTAGGTGTGGGACTAATAAACTGGAGGTCCCAGGTTCAAATCCAGTTGGGACTAAAAACGGCGAAAAGTTTTTTCTAAATATGAGAAAGATAATTTATAAACGAAAATGGATAAAAATAAAAACTAAAGGAAATACGAAAACTTTTTGTATTTTCGCATGATCTACGTCAGACATTTCCCCAAAGAAGTCTTAGGTGACATGTCCCCAGAAGGTCAGCCCTAACCAATACTTTGAGTGAGGACATTTTGAAAATTTGTATGAAACTGTCCTCAACCCAGTACATAGAGATGTCTTGTGGATGTCAGCAGTGACTCTGATATGTCACCGCTCCGTCACTGAGGATGGCTCCAGGACGTTGCCAATTGGGTTGCCAAAGTACACGTTGAACAACTAAAAATAGAGAATCCGTATAAGATACCTACCATTTCTAATGCGAATGCCCTGCACTATCATTTAGATGATTAAAAATTTTTGGTTCTTATATCTTTCAGAATTTATCAGAATAACGAGGCACGAATCCTCACAGAAAATATTTGAAACGAATTTCAATCAACAAAAACGCGGATTCAATCAATTTTTTGATTGAAATTCCTCCAATTAAAAAAATTGTTATACCAATCATCAAATTGTAGGTGATTGATTGAAAATTATTTCAATCAAACATTTTTTCGATTTTGATCAAAAATTTGATCAATTTTTTGCTTAAAGTCAATCAAAATAATGATTGATTTAACAAAAACAAACAAAAATTATCAAAAAATTCATCTTTTTTGCTTTCCAATATGTTGCCAACAATAAAAAAAAGTAAAGCCTGATTATTTTGTATATTTTTGAATTAATCTATTCAAATAAATTAAAGCGAAAAAAAATCTGGTATGTTGAAAATTTATAACAAAAAGTATCAACAATTTTAATCAAAACATTGATTGACTAATTTAAATTTTGTTGATCAATACATTTAATTGAAAATTTTTGGCCAATAATTTTTTGTGTGCTTGGACCCTACTAAAATTTATAAAGGCAAATTTATAAAGGCATAATGGACAACTTTTGGCTACACGGTAGAAGAAGAGTGAGTATTAAAGTTTCAAGGGCATCATAATGGGTCACATCGTGGCCTCTATGGGCGCTATAACCTAACCTAACTAAAAATAGAATTTTAATCAAATATTTGATATTTTCAGGAAAACTAAGAGATTTATGTAAATTTCGGGTGGTTGGTTTGTATAGGGACTACAAAAAGAACTTGTCTGATCCCCTTAACCAATTATGCCCTCAGCGATCTAGACTAGATACAAGCCAGAAATTTTGGAAGCTAGGTATTTTTAGCTACTTATATAAACCAAATTAAATAACAAACACAAAATTTTTTAGAGAATTTTTTTTTTTGGGAAGCCGTTACAATCGTTCGCCTTCTGAAAACTGACGCACAGTGGACCAAATGCTTAATCTAGCGTGCAAGAGAGTATAATTCGACTTTGAGAGCACCTAGAAACATGAAATTTGTAATGCACAAGGAAAATGAGATGGGCTTCTATAGTGCAAATATGGGCGGTATTTGAAGGGGCGTGGCACTTATTGAAATTGTCATAATAAAATATAGGTAAAGAAGAGCCAATAATAAGCAGAGAAAGTAATTTTTTTGACGTAAAAAAGATTTTTAAACAGTTTAGAAAAGAAATATTTAATTTTGAGTAAAAAAAATTTTTTTTACTCATTTCGGTAAAAAGAAAAAAAAATTGGAGTGAAAAATTTTTTTTGAGTTAAATTTTTTTTTTTTACTTGTAAAATTTTTACATTGGGTTAAAAAATGTTTGAGAATGTCAAAAATACTCAGCAAACATTTTTGTGGCTCATCAATGTCATTTAAAGCGTTAAGGTGTTTTTTTTTAACGTAAATTCAAGATACTCCAATCTGAAATTCACGGTTTTTGCTTACAACTTCTGAACAAGTGGACCGATTTGGCTGATATTCAATACCAACCTGACTAGGAAAATTGAAAATATATATGCTAAGCGTCAGCAGCAACAGAGTTGCCGTTTGAAAGTTATCGTGTTTTAAACAGACAGACGGACGGACATCGCTAGATCGACTGAAAAACAAAAACCAGCAAAAACCAGCAGCCAATTTTTTTATTATTTTGGAGCTCAATATCTATTCTTTTAAAATCATGTAAAAACCCTTTAGAAGTTAGCGGGATTAGTACCTAAATTCATTAACAAAATTCAAGTTTGCTTGAAAAATAATTCCATTGTGAACTCTCTTTTTAATTTACGTTTTTTAAAAACAACAACACAAATCAGCTTCAAATATACATTCCTTGAGGTTAAGATATAACAAATAATTTGATAAATTGCCTTAATACGGTCGTAAAATAGCAGTTTAAACAATCAACACGTCTAGACAGAACTTGAAGTTTTTTTTATAAAAACTAATTACTCATGTTTGGCTGCCTACTAGGATGGTGTTTTTGCAATAAACAAAGAAATTTTATTAGCGTTAAGTAAAGTAGGAATAGTGCAATCATATATGCGATACTAATTCAATACTGTAAAAACTTAATTTTTCGACCAACTGCGCACCAGATTCAACATTTGGTCCACTGTGTGACGCTAACTTAATTTAATCTCTATATTCAGACGTATATCATCCGGTTCATGTTTAATATTGGCTGTCGGACGGTGTAACCCCTGCATTTCTTTGTGGTAGTGTTTTAAATCATTTTAAAAAACGAAACATTTTCTGATTCCATTTTTGCAAAAAAAAACTTTTAGGCTCTGATACGATTTTCTTTTCAGAGACTCTAATACCTTTTTCAATATATGACAAAAAACATCTTCCAGCACATGTTGCTAGCAACATATACTCAGAGCTTCGAAGAATGATATTCTTTTGGAATAAATTCTCTAAAAAATCCATTCAATTTTCGTAATCAGAGAATGAATTCGATTTTATAAATTAACATTGAATACAGTCCTTGGAATGCATTTGATTGAATGGAAAAAATTTATGCATTCGATTTCTTGGTCATTCGATTTAGAAAAACGAATGCATTCGATTTTTTATCATCCCACTGCAAAGCCAAATTTTTGTCCATAGTATCGCTGACCCTCTTCACTCGTGATGACCCTAATGGCACTAATTTTGAACCAAAAAATATTGGTATGATTCAAAATTAGGGCCCATTTAGGTCAACACATATAAACAATGTCAGAGAGACTATGGACAATAAATTGACTCTGATTTTTTAATTTTTTTACGCAATGAATGAATAAGCCATTCGATTTTTCAAATTGAATGAAAAGAAAATCGATTGCATTCGCAATGGAATGCATTCGATTTTTAAAAGTAAAAAAAAATCGAATGCATTCGATTTTTGAAAGTCGAATGAAAAAAAAAATTTAATGCACTTGATTTTTATAAATTGAATGAGTCTAAAGTGAATTCATTCAGTTCACTAAAATGTGATTGGGGAATGCAATCACTAAATTTTCATTCAGAATGCCAAATTGAATTAAGGAATGAAATCCTTCGAAGCTCTGCATATACTGGGCCAATTGTTTTGAAATGATATTTTCAATTAAAAAATTACTGAATAAAAGCCAGATTGAATATTAATTAAACCAGTAAAATATTTCTAGCAATACGTTATCAATCATATTTAAATAAAGGAAATATTTTTTCTGTGTAGGCGCCCCAGTAGACTAGTTGGAGCGAGCTAGCCTATGAGCCTAGTGGTAGTGGGTTCGATTCCCGCCAGAAGCCTTGGTCTGTTTCGCTACAACGAAACAAGGATCATTGTCACCCGTCTCTGTTAGGTTAGTTTAGTATATGATTTGTAATTATATGCTTAAAATTCAATAAATAAATAAAATATTTTCCTGTGTATACATACCTTTAATAGAAAACATTGGACTTTCGATACTAATGCTACTACCATTCTTTATCTTTGATGTTATATTTTCCAAACGCCAATAGTAAGTAAATACTTTAAAATCCTTATCAGTAAGCAGGGTATTATTAAACATTGATATTTCATGTTCCCGAACAGGAGTGGACAGAGATTCATTGGATGGCTGAATATCTTTGTGTTGTAAAGATTTTAATTTCGGATTTTCATTAAAATGTTTATTTAATTCATTAACAATAGGCTTAGGCTCCTCCGGAATACGATTAAGTTTTATAAATGTTTTTGTTGTTGGACTGATCGGTGGCGGTTCACTAAAATTTTCCGTATTATTACTTTCATCGTTTACTAAATTTTCTTGTTCGAGCAGCAGCATTAATAGTTTTCGAATATCTTGTAATTCTTTGCTCAGTTTGTTCTCTAAATTTGTAAATGCTAAAGACATTTCAACCGATCCACATACACCTTTCAATGTTTTTGTAGTAACTGCTTCGGCACTTGCCTTAACATCGCCAGCTGTAACAGTACAGACGGCTTTTTGTATTTCACTTGGATCTGATTCCTCGTTATTTGGAGGAGTAGTTTCTGACGTATGGAAATCTGAAATATTTTTACAAAATTTATTTTTATTAAATAATTGCTCTATTTTGTCAATTCTACCTCTATTCATTTGTTCTTCTTGCAATTTATAAGAATCCTCTATTTGATTCAATGGTCTGGCGGTGGTACTTAAAATGGTTGTTATGACCAAATAAATTAACCAAAAAATAGCACGAGTTTTCGAATTCATTTTAAATGAATCTAAATAAGTAATAAAATGTGTTTTTGGTATAAAATCATTTATTTTTAAAATGAAATAAATAAATATGCGTTTAAGAAATCTTTAGCTTTCCATATGATTTACAGAACTAATGTGTTTTTATTAAAAAAAAGAATATTATAAATATCTACTTAGTAGAATGATGTCGTGTGTTTATGCTTAAAAATAGATCATTATTAATGTTATATGAACAATTTGTTTTACGAAGGAGCCAATCTGTGGACATAATTTAGTTTTATTTTCGGCTATAAAGTCTGATAGTTTTATTAAAACAACCTTGTTGAGATACCACACGTGAGAGGCAGCCAGCCAGTCACACAATCATTTAATTTATGTTACAACGTAAAATTAATGGTGTTATACCACCTGTATAAGATTATACCATTTGAAATTATATTTGAAAACTTCAAGATTTCATTTGAAATTAAAAAAAAAGTAAAAAATTTAAATTAGGCATTGTCTAATTTTTTTAACAAATATTTCAAAAAAAAAAAAAGTGGTAAAAAAAAATGTTTTAATCAAATTTTCGCAAAAAAAAAAATTGCGTCAGTTTTTTTTGGTAAAAATTTTTTGTAGTTCTTCAAATATTATTCGGTATCCAGTTCTATTCACATACATACGTCTAAAAGAAGAGATTAAATTGAGTAAAACTGTATTTACAGTTTTTCATGTCGTAATCCTGTTTCCTTTTAAAAGGACTTCAAAATTTTAAAGGATACATTTTGTAAAATATTTCTGAAATATTTGTACTTGTCCTAGGATGCCAGTGGAGATGGCAAATGAAAGAGGAGGATCTCCCCTAATTTTTAAATTTGTTATTCTGCCATGTCCGGATAAAAGGATATGAATAAAGCAAGGTTGGCAATCGAAACGAATAACGGTATTGATATCGGTACCCAGTTGGCAACGTCCTCGAGCCATCCTCAGTGACGGAGCGATGACATGTCAAAGTCACACCTGACATCCACAAGACATCTCTATGTACTGGGTTGAGGACAGTTTCATACAAATTTTCAAAATGTCCTCACTCAAAGTCAGCAGTGGTCAGGGCTGACCTTCTGGGGACATTTCACCTAAGACTTCCTTGGGGAAATGTCTGACATAGGTCATGCGAAAATACAAAAAATTTTCGTATTTCCTTTAGTTTTTACTTTTATCCATTTTCCTTTATAAATTATCTTTCTCATATTTAGAAAAAACTTTTCGCCTTTTTTAGTCCCAGCTGGATTTGAACCTGGAACCTCCAGTTTATTAGTCCCACACCTAACCACTTGTTCCAAACTTTATTTTTAAAATTGTTTGTCTATTTATTACTTTTATTCTACTTGTTAGATTTTGGTTTTATTTTAATTAAGTCGATAATATTGCCATCTTTTTCTTGGAAATTGAAGAGTTGCCCACATTTAAAATTCTAATTTAATATACTGCTATTCTGAAGACATTTCCTTTTAGACGTCTTAGAGGAATTGTCCACACTCTTAAAGCAAACATTCAGTGCTGACAACGTTAGGACATGTCATCAAGGATTGCCTTTGATTTGTCAGAACCTGAAGACATTTCCTCAAGGAATCACTGTGGAAATTTCCTCAGTGACACATTTTCCAACTGGGTATTGGTATAGTTTTTTTTATATATTTCGGTATCGGTATCGGTTACGGTATTTGAGTTGAATCGGTTACGGTATTACCGATACCGAAGCGTCAATACCGGTACGTACCGGTATTATCGAAAAAATGCTAAAAATATAAAAAAAACGTATAAAAACCAAAAAAAAATGTAAAAACAAGTAGAAAAGTTAAATTCGACTTGGACGAATCCATCAATACCCTCTACAATGCCCTTCTAAAGTGATAGTTAATTTTCTAACGTGAATCAAATAAACAATTTTGATAAGAAATATATTATTTTAAGCAAAAAACTTTTTTTAGTCATTAAAAAAAAAATTTACAACATTTTTTTTTAAGTGTAAATTTTTTTTCGAGTGTAAGTTTTTTTTTTTTAGTATAAAAATTTTTGTGAGTGACAAGAATACTTAGAAAAAAAATATTTTCTTGACTCATCAATTTTTTTAAAGCTGGTTTAACAGTTTTTTCAACAAGTGAATTTAAGGTAAAACCAAACTGAAATTCACGGTTTTCTTAATAAATTTTGAACCACTAGAGCGATTTGGCTGAAATTCAATACGAACCATGCCAGGGGAACGGCAAATATATATGCCAAGCTTCAGCATACTCAGGATTGCCATTCGAAAGTTAGCGTGTTTTTTTATCTCGAAAATTCACGAAAAACCCTTGCCGAAATGCAGTCTTTTGCTCATAACTTTTGAAGCACTGGACCGCTTTTGCTGGACATTTTCCTATGTCTTTAGTACATAAATATAAGGCCGTATCGATTTTTACCTTTCTTTTTTGTTTGAGCTGAAAAGTGTCCAATAAGTTTATATTGGGTGTCAAAATGACTCCCTTAAATGTATTTCCCTCCCGCATCGCGGTTAAAGTAAAAACCCCAACAAATTACATATTTCTTCTTATTTCTAGGCACCCAAGCTTTCTTGTTGGTGTTTTCTATTTGGAAAAATAGGTATTCCCAGTCTAGACAAGATCACATTCAACAAGTGAGAGTGTTAAATTCGGCTGTGCCGAATCTTGTATACCCTCCAACGTTGAAAAAAATAATAATAAAAAAAAATTGCTGGGGCGTTTTTTTTTGGGGGGGGGGGGGGGGGCTTGTCGGGGGTCCTTGGGGACACCTTCTCTCTGATCAAAAATGTTTACAAATTTAATTACTATGCTTTTTGTACAATAGATATACAATTTCATCATTATATAAATTATTTGCTAATACCCACGCCCACAAAAGGGGCGGTCCAAAAAAAAGTCATTTTCAAATTCCCTGGGTCCAAGTCCAAGACTTTGAACTTTTTCAAGCATAAAAATGTTTCATTTGTTTAACAAAAATACAAAAAAACCTATAAAAAGTTACCTTTTTTCATGGGTTGGTTTACTTCGTCAAGGGGGAACTTTTTTCCCCCTGATCCGATTTTGCCCATCTCTGAACTTAACTTATCTATTAATTAATTTTTTTTTGTAAAAAAACATGGTTTTTAAGAAAAAACCGTTTCAATACCGGTGCATACCGATACCGAAGGAAAAGGTTTTTGGATACCGGTATCCGATACCAAAACTGAGTTTCGGAATTGGTATTGGTACCGGTATTCAACTTAAAGGGTTTTGAAACGGATAATGGTATTCATTGGCGTAGATAGCCCTGTCTGGGGGGGGCTTAGCCCCCCCCAGAAAAATTTTAGCCCCCCCCAGAATTTTAATCATTCACAATTTTTTTATAATTTAATGATTTCATTAATTTTTGCAACAATAAATAATAGTAATGAGTCTTTAGAACTCGTTATGCTTATTCTACGAGTCTTATGAACTCGTAATGATTATTATATTAGATCTAATAGTTTTTCCCATTGAAAAATAGTCTGAATTATTGCAAAAAGTTTTTATATGAATCTGATGTTTTTGTCAGTAATAAAAACTTCACCGAATCTTAGGATTTTAACTTCAGGAAAACATTTTAAGTTCTTTGATTTAAAAAAGTTTATAAATTCTAAGTGGTTTTTTATAGACAAAAGTTATTGGAAGAAAGAATCTGAGAATTTTGACTAATAATCATTAACTTTTGCAATCATCAGAACTTTTTCTTGAAAAAATCATTTTTTTACTATAGGAAAAACATTAAAAATCTTTCATTTTCATAACATATCTGGAAGTTCCAAATTTCCAAAAAATCTTCAGAATCAAAATTTGTTTAAAAAAACTATGAATTTTTAACCGCCTTCGGAGGGCATTCGTTTCTAGGACAACTAGATCACACAATTTTAATAATATGCAAACAAAGCTCAATATCCTTGTTAAGAATGCATCCAAAGCTGGTCTTAAGATAAACATATCTAAGACTAAATCATTGCGCGTCAACACCAACAACACCGAGTCACTAAAAATTTTAGAACAACCACTTCTTGATGTAGACAACTATTGTTATCTCGGCAGTATAATAACTACTTCTGGTGGCAGCAAAGAGGATATAGCTTACCGTATTGTCAAAGCAAATTAAGCATTTGGCTCACTGAATAAAGTGTGGATGTCCAATCGCATAACCCTACGCACGAAAATCAAACTTTTCAATTCAAATGTAAAATCTGTTTTATTATATGGTTGCGAAACATGGAACATCACAAGTGAAGACTCAAATACACTCCAGGTATTTGTTAATAAATGCTTGCGTGTTTTTTGGCCAATGACAATAACGAATTATGAGTTATGGCAAAAAACAGAACAAACCCAAATCATGCTAGACATCCGCATGAAAAAGCTAAATTGGCTTGGTCATACCTTTAGGAAAAGTCATGATGACATAACAAGGAAAGCTCTCGATTACCATCCCCAGGGCAGCCGACGTAGAGGAAGACCCGCAAATACGTGGAGACGACAAGTAGAAATTGAACTGCGGTCAGCCAGAACTTCATGGAGAGAAGCAAAAAGGCTAGCTGTAGATAGAAGTCAGTGGAAAACATTTGTACTGGCCCTTTGTACCAACTAGGAATCCCAGAAATTTATATATAATATAGACACATGATAAAGGCAACGCTTCAGAAATAGGTCTAGGTTTTTCTATTAAAAAAAAAACAAAAAATTAAAAAAAATCTGGGGGGGCTTTAGCCCCCCCCAGAAATGTTGGCTTCCTACGCCAATGATGGTATTGAAAAGGTATCGATTGCCAACATTGGAATAAAGTCATTTGAAAACTTTACCCTTTTTTCCTGATATGTTAAAAAAATAAAACAGAAAAATTGGAAGAGATCCTCCTCTTTTATTGGCTATAAATTTAGTTAAATTGAACTAAAAGAAGGGAAATTATCTTAATTTTTAGGAAACAAGTTTAGTTCATTTACTTTTTAATATTTCATAATTTTCTTTACATGGAGTTCTTTAGTATAAGGAAAAATTGTTACTGCCAAAGAAATTTTTCCCAAATTTAAGAAAAATATCTTTATATTTAAGATATATTTCTTAAAAATATGAGCACACACGATTAAGTTAAGTTTCGTTAAAATTTACTTAAAATAACTTCATCGTAGTTCTCTTCTTAGAATTGAGAATAAATAGTTAAAAATTCAAAATGGCGATTTCTCAAAAACTAAGCGAGATAAAGCGAAACGGACGAAATTTTCAAAAGAAAGTACTAAAGGAAATATATGGAATAGCCTAGCTCTACATATCTGTCGGGGTCTCAATTTTGGATCTAAAATTTGACATTCCCGACATTTTATATATGAGGCATTCCACACCAACTGTTCCACTACAGAAAAACCATAGTGGTTTCAATGGGATATCATTTGCATAGTATTCGCTCTTTGGGCACTATTAAATAATAAAAATAAAATTTAAGTTTTTTCAAAAAGTGGGCCATGTAGTGGTCAAATATTGAAAATATCAAACTTTTTTGCCAGAGTATCTTTATTCCAATATTTATGCAAATTAAATGAAATACAGTAAAGGCTTTAAGACAAAAGTTTTTTATAGATTTTTGTATGGGCTATCGATTAAAAAAATAAAAATTGGAAAATTTTCAGAAGAAGTTCTGAATTTTTCTAATTTAAACTTAAACTTTATTTATCAAAAAACATGCAGCAATTTTATTTTATTTTTAATTTTTTAAAAAAAAGTTAAAGAGCTTTTCTATCTGTTCTGAGATGTGTTTTGCCTTGTTTTCGAGAAATCAAATGCCAAAGATTGCAATACGCTAATTTTATACAATAATGGTGTATAAAACGTGTGCGTATGAGTAATATCAATACTTAAAAAATATTTTAAGAGGCGATGGGTGCGTGAGTGAGTTTTTATTTACGATCACGCACGCTAATGAAAGAAAAAAAAAATATTCAAGCGCGATATTTTATTTTACTCACGCTCACGCTCACGTGACTTATTTTTTTTACTCACGTGTGCGTGAATGAGCGTGAGCAAAATAAAATATCGTGCGTGACTAAATTTGTTCTTTCATGAGCGAGCGTAATCGTTATTAAAAACTATTATTAAAATTTTTACAAGATATTGAGATCCAAACTTTTTTATTTTTGGATTTTTTCAGTTTTTATATAAATTTTCATAGAAGATGTGTAATTTATTTTTTTGCATTTTTGTAATTCCTATTCCCGCGGGAATAGGCTAAAAAGTGATGCTTGTGCGCAGTCGACACACGTACACTATAAAATTCTGTATCTTTATTGACTTTTCGCTTGCTACTACCACACAAGCATAAATGTTATAGTATGTGTGTGCACTAGACTGGGTCGAAAAAAAAAAGTTCCCACTGTGCGGGCTTAATTTTAAAGCTTACCTCGAAAAAGTTCCATAGCCAAAATATAAGATTTTTAGGTCGCGATTTGGTACCGCCGAAATCGTTATTTGTTCATAACTTTGTCATTTGATGTCCGATCGTTTTAAAAAAAAATTTCTTTGAAAGTCCTCCGCGAGTACTAAATTTGACCCATATCTGGTTTTGACCTCTGAGCTCATCTTCGTGTCATGAGTGTTAGTTTCTCAGCTTTCTACCCACCTAAATGATTTTTATTTTTCCATTAAATTATAGCATTAAGAAATTCATGAAATTCTTCCCTTAGAAGTACAGTAGAATCTCACAAATTAGAACTCTCACAAATTAGAACTGTCCAGAAATTAGAACCGGCTATTTTAATGTATTGGACGCTCTGAAATTAGAACCTGTGGTTCTAATTTCTGGAAGTTTTTTTTTTTATTTTCACTACAAAATGTTTTTTTTTTGTAGTTTTTTTTTAAGCTAAATAGGGGAAAAACCGAATTATTATTAGTTAACGCTCTAAAATTAGAACCAGTGGTTCTAATTTCTGGACTTTTTATTTTGTTTTTTTTTCACAATTCTATAAGCGTAAGAGAAACCGAAAAATGGAATAAAGATGGGTTTAATGACGGATCAGATAGCAGTGACGATGATATAATCGATGTAACGCCTGTTATTTCTCATTTTAAAGCGCTTAAAAGCGTTTTTCTACGAATTTAATGTGTTAAATTAATTAAATATTAACAAATAAAAATTGTTTTGTGTTAAAATAAAGCAGTCGTAACTGTTTTTATTGTTACTTTGTCATTTTCTTTGAAAAAAAAAAAATTTCCAGAAATTAGAACTTTTCAGAAATTAGAACTATCCGAGGAACAAAGTGGTTCTAATTTGCGAGATTCTACTGTACCCTCTTAAATTAATTAACAAAAAAGTTACATTCAATTTTAAATTTCCATAGAAAAAGATTTAAAACACTTGTTCGTATGTATTTAAATACAAACTAAAAAAATTAAATATAGTTTAAAGGCATAATAACAAGTGTTTTTTCTAATTTTCTTTATATTGTATATGAAAATCTTAAATCAAATGTAACTTTTTTGTTAATAAATTTAACTGGATACTTCCAAGGGAAGAATTTCATGAATTTTTTAGTGCTATAATTTAATGGAAAAATAAAAATCATTTAAGTGGGTAGAAAGATGAGAAACTAACAATCATAACAAGAAGATGACCTCTGAGGTTAAAACCAGATATGAGTCAACTTTAGTACTCGCTGAGGACTTTCTAACAATTTTTTTTTAAAAACGATCGGACATCAACTGACAAAGCTATGAACAAAAAACGATTTCGGCGGTACCAAATCGCGACCTAAAAATCTAATATTTTGCCTATAGAACTTTTTCGAGGTAAGCTTTAAAATTAAGCCCGCACAATGGGAACTTTTTTTTCTCCTTTATGGTCGACCCAGTCTAGTGTGCACCCCACTGTTTCGGCGGGTTTAAAGAAAATGGGTATAAAACCAATATGGGAATTAAAGAGGACGTAAACTACTTTAGTTTCCTGTTCATACTTTTTTGAAAGGACTTTGGCAATTTTTTCCTAACCTAAACATTTAATTTTTTTTTCAGTGTAGAATTTTTTTATTATATATTTGTACTTATATTAAGTTAGCAGTACTAAAAGAAAATTATAAAGGTATGCTTTTAATGAAAGCGAATGTTGCAAAATTGCAAAAAAAAAAATTGTAATTTTTGATTTTTTTTAAATTTTTTTTAAATTTTTTTTTTTTTTTTTTGTTTTGTCAAATTAGCAGTCAGACTCCCCTAAAACATATAAAAATACTTAATTATTAAAAAAAAAAATACCATGAAAAAATGACCGGGTGTTCACTCTACACGATCCACTGTGCCATGGAGCCCTTCGATCACATTAAAGAGTATTTAAAAAAAATATATATAAAAAAATCAAAATTTTGATCGAAGGGCGCCTCGATTTAAAATTATCTGAGATTTATTGAAATAAAAGTGTTTCTCAAAAACTTTGAGCGCCCTAAATAATCGGTTCCAGAACGTTTTATTTTTTGTTTTTAACAAAATCTGAATTTATTTTAATTTATTTATTTAATTAATTTTTTAATAACAAACTAACAACAATAATGTAATTACAAAAATTGCCACATGATCTCATATTTAATTTACTTATAATTTTCACCCAAAATAAAAAACTCACTCCTTTTTACACCCAGTGAAAGATAAAAATTCATAAAAAAATTAAAAAAAAAAATTAACAACGAATTACATTTATTTAGAATAAAATTATTTTTTGCTTTTCCAAAAAAAAAAAAAATAAAAAATACACTGCGAAGAAAACAAAACAAAAATAAATAGACCACCTACTAGAATGAAAATAAATTTTTAAACAATAGAGTCTGTCAATATTTGAGCTTTGGTTGTTAATTCAATAAAACAAAATTAAAAACAAAAACAAAAAAGAAATATGTTTAACAAAAATCTCTTAAAATTAACAACAAAATAATTACCGTTTTACAGCAATTGTAGTTAAATATCAATATTTTTAAGAGGAAAAAAAAAATAAATTTAAAAAAAGTAACAAATGTAAATGATATATTTAGAATTTATAGTTAATTGTTATTAGTGTTTACAAACAAACTGCATTATAGTAAAAACAAAAAATAAAGAAAACATTGTTAATTAAAATTTTAAATATTTTTTTTATTTTTTTAACATTTTTGGTTGAAAAAAAAAAATATTTTTTTAAGCAGAGTAGATCACTGGGGGAATAAAATCTCTTTTTTTATCAAATTGTACCAGGATACTAAAGTACTTTTTGCTTTAATCAAAAAATCGTAGCATACTTTCAGGCAGGTAATGATCTAACATTGTATATTTTATTTTTTGAGACACCTTGTGGAAAGTGTCTACGCTATTATCCACAAACTTGATTTTATAATCTATATTTAAAATTATAGCATACTTTTAGACTGAAATTAATATATGGGTCAGTCTTAGTGAAATCAATCAAAAATAGCTAAAAATTTTCGTGACCCCCTCCGATTTTGATGAAATTTGGTTTAGTTGCAACACTAAGTGATAAACTAATGCACACTTATTTTCAGCCCTCAAAGTAAAGAGTGGGCGAAAACACGGAGGGTCAAAATTTCCCCCAAAATCTCCCAGTCGCGACACTTTGCACCGTAAAACCTTAATATCGTTGGTTCTATTATAGCTAGAAAGCCCATTTTTGGTTTGTTTTGAAGCTCATAATATGCTCTACAAGACCTACCATAACCAAAAAATTTAAAAAAAAAATAAGGGTTACCTCACTTATTTTAAAGTGGAGATATACGGAGGAGAAAATGGGGAGGATGGTATCCCCCGATTTTTTTTTTTACTTGACAATCTTATAGAGAAAGTCCTAAAGAATATATTCTAAAATTTTTAAGTTGGGACAACAATGGGATCGCTCAAAATCAAAATTTTTCACAATTTTCCCCAAAATCTCTAAATCGCAACACTCTTTAACCTTAAAAATTTAATATCATAAGTGCTTTTGTAGCTACCGAGCCCATTTTTTTTTTGTTTTAAAGATTATAATACGCTCTACAAGACATACCAAAACCAAAAAATTTTCCAAAAAAAGGAATTGGTGCCCCCCTTATTTGAAGGTCGTGGCAAAGGGTGGAGGAAATGGGGGGAAATTTTCCCCCGATTTTTTTTTTACTTGGTATTCTCAATGTGCAAGTCCTAATGAACATAGTCTACAATTTTTATGTTGGGACAACAATGGGGTGGACCAAAATCAAAATTTTTCAAAATTTTCCCCCAAAATCAACAAATCGCGACATTCTTGCGCCTCCCATTGGAGTCCCAAGATAAAAATTTCAGGAGATGCTCTCTAAAACTTATTCTTTAAAAAAAAAAACAAGATAAAAAAAATTGGGGGATACTATCCCCCAATTTCCCCCACCCCTTGCTGCGATCTTTTAATACAAGAGGCACCCCTCATTTTTTTTTTGTGATAGTAATATTGTAGGGCATATTAAGAGCTTTAAAACAAGCCAAAAATGGACTCTGTAGCTACAATACAGTCCACGATATTAAATTTGTAATGTGCAAGAGTGTCGCGATTTGGAGATTTTGGGGGAAATTGGGAAAAATTTTGATTTTAGTCGATCTGATTGTTGTCACAACATAAAAATTTTAGGTTATGTTCATTAGGACTTGCACTTTGAGAATACCAAGTAAAAAAACCCATTTCCTCCACCCTTTGCCACGACCTTTAAATAAGGGGGGCACCCTTCCTTTTTTTCTAAAATTTTTTGGTTAAGGTAGGTATTGTAGAGCGTAGTATAAGCTTTAAAACAAACAAAAATTGGCTCTGTAGCTACAATAGCACTTATGATATTAAATTCTTAAGGTTCAAGAGTGTTGATATTTGGAGATTTTAGGGGAAATTGTGAAAAATTTTGATTTTGAGTGATCCCATTGTTGTCCCAACTTAAAAATTTTAGAATATATTCTTTAGGACTTTCTCTATAAGATTATCAAGTAAAAAAAAAATCGGGGGATACCATCCTCCCCATTTTCTCCTCCCTTTATCACTACCTTAAAATAAGGGAGGTAACCCTTATTTTTTTCGAAAATTTTTTGGTTATGGTAGGTCTTATAGAGCATATTATGAGCTTCAAAACAAACCAAAAATGGGCTTTCTAGCTATAATAGAACCAACGATATTAAGTTTTTACGGTGTAAAGTGTCGCGACTGGGAGATTTTGGGGGAAATTTTGACCCTCCGTATTTTCGGCCCCTGTTGACTTAGAGGGCTGAAAATTTGCATTTGTTAGTTTTTTACGTAGTGTAAGAACTTAACCAAATTTCATCAATATCGGAGGGGGTCAAGAATATTCATGATTGATTTCACTAATAATGACCCATATACTACGCTGCACAATAGCAGTTGGTGTTATTGATTAACAATGATGTTTGTTGCCGTTTTATCATTCGCAAGTTTTTGTGAAACTTTAGGCCTTTTTTGTGGCACACGCATAAAAATCATCAATTTTGCTTGCTTTAAGAGCCAGAAGCGAAAACTGAAAGTACCCTTGATTTTTTTTTATTTTTCGCACGACCTTTGTATGAAGAAACTCACACATGAGGCATTCCACACCAAATGTCCAGCGAAAAAAAACACGTGTACCGTAAACTTCTGAATAGCTTGTATGGATAGCCCCATATGGAACTTAGAAAATTGCGTTTTTGGTTTTTCAATTTTTCAAAAACTGGGCTTAGGAGGCGTGGTCAAATATTGGAAAAATGGTCAAATTTGTGGCGAGTTGCCTTGATTAAATATTAATCACATTAAAACGGAATGCACCACAATCTTAAAAATTTACATTCTTATATAGTTTTGTATGGGCTATCGATTAAAATTTTTTTTTTGGAAAATTTTCAGAACCCGTTCTGAAATTTTCCATTTTTTTGAAAAGTCAATTTATCAAAAATCCGGCCACTGTTTTTTATTTTTATACCCTCCAACCACAGTATGGGGGTATACTCACTTTGTCATTCCGTGTGTAACGCATCGAAATATCGGTCTAGGACCCCATAAAGTATATATTTTATTGATCAGTGATCGATTCTAAGACATTCTAGCGATGTCCGTCCGTCCGTCCGTCCGTCCGTCCGTCCGTCCGTCCGTCCGTCTGTCCGTCTGTCCGTCTGTCCGTCTGTAGAGGACACGATACAGTCCAAAATAAAAGAGCTAGACTTCCGAAGTTTGGCACGAATATGTCTTATATTCCTAGGCAGGTTAAGTTCGGAAATGGGCAAAATCGGACTAAGGGGAAAAAAGTTCCCCCTTGGAGAACTAAACCAACCCAAGAAAAACCGCATTTTTGGCAGAGTATTTTGTACTTTTGGAAAGCAAATGCAACATTCTTATCTCAGAAGACGTTCAAAATCGCAAGGGGAAGGTGCCCCCTAACGTCTCCCACCAACCCCCCCCCCCCAAAAAAAAAAGACGCCCCTGGATTTATTTTTAAATTTTTTTTCTACATTTTGGAGGGTATAAAAGATTCGGCACAGCCGAATGTAACACTCTCACTTGTTTTTTTTAAGTTTAGATGTTTGTCCATCCACACAAAAAAAATCAGAAAAACATTTTTCGTTTTTTTCGAGAAAATCGCATTTGAATTTTAAATTTCATAACAATTTTGTAATTTGCTTGTATTTTCTTGTATTAACGTTGCGAATGAGTTATATTCGTGCAATTAATAATACTCATTCGCAACGTTAATACAAGAAAATACAAGCAAATTACAAAATTGTTATGAAATTTAAAATTCAAATGCGATTTTCTCGACAAAAACAAAAAATGTTTATCTCATTTTTTTGTGTGCATGGACAAACATCTAAACTTTAAAAAAAAAAAAAACATTTTATAAAAAGAAAAAAAAAGTGACCGGATTATTGATAAATTGACTTTTTTTTAAAATGGAAAATTTCAGAACGGGTTCTGAAAATTTTCCAAAAAAAGAATTTTTAATCGATAGCCCATACAAAACTATATAAGAACGTAAATTTTTGACATTATGGTGCATTCCGTTTTAATGTGATAAATATTTAATCAAGGCAACTCGCCACAAATTTTACCATTTGTTCAATATTTGACCACGCCTCCTAAGCCCAGTTTTCGAAAATTTGAAAAACCAAAAACGCAATTTTCTTAGTTACATATAGGGCTATCCAAACAACCTATTCAGAAATTTACGGGACACATGTTTTTCTGTAGCGGGACATTTGCTGTGGAATGCCTCACATGTGGATTGGACATTTTTCGCATTGGTACCCTACCTGTAAACAAATATTTTTTAAATGTTACTTAATTCTAAAATCACTACATTAAAAAAAACAAGTGAGAGTGTTAAATTCGGCTGTGCCGAATCTATAATACCCTCCAACACATATAAAAAAATGCAGGGGCGTTTTTTTTTTTGGGTGGGGGGGGTCAGTAGGGGTCATTGGGGGACACCCCAACCCCATACTGTAGTTGGAGGGTATAAAAAAACCTTATGAAACGACAAGAAAAGTTTGTAAATTTTCTTTTTTGCTACCTTCTATTTAACAAGAATTCCTTGTTATTTTACAAGCTTTTTACCAATAATTTTATAATTTTACAAACTTTTTACCAATAAAATTGGTAAAATTTACAATTTTTTTGACGCGATAAAACTTACAAAGAGGTTTCGCGAATTTACTAGATTTTTTGCTACCTCCTATTGTACGAGAATTCCTAGTAAAAATTAAGAGCTTTTTTGTAATTTTACATGATTTTTACCAATCAAATCGTAAATTTACAACTTTTTTGGCGAAATTAAACTTTCAAGGATTTCTCGTAAATTTACTAGATTTTTTTGTAAAAAATCTTGGAAATTTGTAATATTACAAGAAAAATTGTGAATCTACAAAAAACGTAAACTGTCAAATATTGGTAAAATGGTTTTACTAGACTTTTTCTAGTAATTTGACAAGGTTTTTTTGTGTACTCCTTTGTTGATAAATGCCACTAAAACGACAACGATGTAAAATAATAAAATAATGGCTATTGAACTCAACTTCAAAAAGTAGTTCCATCAGATGGCGATGCAACAACTGTTTTACGTAAAAACATGTAGAAGTTTCTTTGCCAAATTGCGAAAAAGTGCATTAAACGAAAAAAAAAAAAATTATTTGTTTGAAATTTTTAGATTTTTATGTTTATTTGTGGCCATGGCTGTCGCCCAATGTTCCACAAAATAAAGATGTGTCGCATTAATTTGAAATAGAAAAAAAAACGATTATCGACCCTCTTTGGTAATATTGGGGGGAAATTGGTGGTTGGGATGTTGGAGGAGGTGTCTGGGGATACCTTCCCCTCGAGATAAATATTAACATATGGGCAAGGCCACGAAAAATGAAACCACATAGATTTTTTTTTCTGTCACAAACCCCAAAATATTTTTTACATTTCAAATGTCAAATATGCATAGAATATGGCATCACTGTATGCCAGTCCAAAATTTGTGTCTGCTTTGACATTTTACATTCTTTTCATAAGTGGCACGTGCAAGGCGTAATTGGAAAATATATCAATGTCGGCGAAAAAGGTAAATTTTGTTGGTATTTTTTGTGCTTTAGACAGATGATTACTTTTTTTGGATAGAATATAAATCAAACTATTGATAAGCAAGCAAATTTGTGTACAAATCTTGGCTTTTGGACCAATTAGGGCTTAAAGTAATCAGCCGCAAATAAATTGTGACGTTACTGACAAATTTTTATAAAATGTTTTTTTATGCGTTAACTAATTAGAAAATAGGTTGGATGAGCTGATTTTCTTTTAGTATTTTTGAAGTACTTTCATAATCAATGCTTAAATGAAGCATTATTTGCATATAGCAGGGTATTTTTGCAAAATAAGATTGTGTGACGTTACTGCCGGATTTTTTTATTTTTGTTTTTTTTTACTTTTTTGCTTTATAATTCGGTATTTAATTGCATCTTAAACTCCTCTACTATGATTTTTTCGCCGTGTAGGCTCCCTCTATGCTTAAATGAAGCATTATTTGCATATAGCAGGGTATTTTTGCAAAATAAGATTGTGTGACGTTACTGACGGATTTTTTTTATTTCTGTTTTTTTACTTTTTTGCTTAATAATTTGGTATTTAATTGCATCTTAAAACTCCTCTACTATGATTTTTTCGCCGTGTAGAGTCCCTCTATTAACCCAAAAAAAAAAAAAAGACCCGAAAATCGTAACGAAATTCGTACGTGTGACGTTACTGACATTTTGCGTAACGTTACTGACACTGCATTTATGTCATTTAAGTACTTGATTAAAACATAAAATATTAAGCCCACCTTTTGGATAAAAATCATCTTTCATCCATCCTTTTTTTAAATACTAAACATGAACTCTTTCAATTCGCTCATTTTTACACAAAAGTTCAGTTACCTCCAAACACATTTCCAAAATCCGGTGACGTTACTGACAGCTTAAAATGGTCATAACTTCACAACAAAACGAGATACAGCAAAATTGTCTGCGTATGAAACAACACTTATGACGAGAACTTTCATATGCCGCTCTCAGTTGGGAGAAATAATTGTATTTTATAAAGATATTGACCAAAATATGTAAACGAGCGTGACGTCACTGACGGTGGCCTTGCCCATATTCATTTTTGTAAATATTTTAAAGTCTTTTCAAAAAACACATAGACGATCTGGTCATAGCGCTGACGATATATATTTTTCCTTCATCCGGTCAAGTTGATGTTGATTTTTGGGTAAAATTGGACCAAAGCCTTGGAAGGGCTCAAAAGTTATGAACAAAACCGTGAAATTTAGATTGTGGTTTTCGCAGTTTCATTTGCTGACAAAGGCATTTTGACACTCAATTAAAAAAATTACACTCAAAAATATTTTTTTTAAAGTCACTAAAAAAAGTCAAATTTAAATATGATGCACAGATGCTTTTGATATGAGACCACAGCGCTTCCAAAGAGTGCTCTTGAAGATGCAGTAAAAGAAGAGGCGGATCCTGGGAGGAATGGGGGAAATTCCGACCCCTAACCGATTTCGAATAAGGAAAAGGAGAGAGAAAAAGAATAGAAGAAAAAAGGAAGATATAAAGATAAACAAATGGAGCTATAGACTGATTTCTACAAGGAAATGTTGTATGAAACATCTATCACCCAGACACAACCACTTTGTAGATGCGAGTCACATGAGGTTAACCAGGATATAAGAACGGAGTGTCCCTCGATTCTAGAAATTAATGAGGCTATCAAATCACTAAAACACAACAAGTCCGCTGGTATAGATAACATCCCTCCCAAGCTACTACTGATCGATCCAATGATCAGTTCCAAACTTTTACATCCACTTATTGAACAATTTGGGTCTTCCAACCATTTACCTGATGAATAACTTGAAGGTGTTATCGTTAAAATGCCGAAAAAGGGTGATCTATCCGAGCGTAGTAATTGGAGAGGTATCACGCTTTTAAATATGCTGCTTAAAGTGATAGCCCACATCATTAAGAAAAGGCTTTCTGATGTCATTTGCCCATATCTACGAAGTGAACAGGCTGGTTTTCACCAAAGAAAATCTTGTGTTGATCATGTCAATAGGCTAAGGATAATTGTTGAAAAGTCCGTAGAATGGAAATCCTCACTTTAACTCGTGTTCATCGACTTTGAGAAGGCATTTGAAATGCTGAACCATACCGCTATTTGGAGGGCATTAGAGTGAAAGGGAGTTCCTCCAAAGATGGTTGCAATTATAAAGGTGATGTACGCGAACGCAACATGCAGAATTCTCCATGAAAATGATTTGTCCGATAAGATAAGCATCAACAAGGGAGTTCGTCAAGGCTGCGTTCTATCTCCATTTCTTTTTAACGTAGTATTGGATGTCATCATGCGACAGGCCACAACTCAAAGAAACGGAATATAATGGGAACTTTAAGAGAGGCTGGTGGACCTCGAATACGCGGACGATATAGGCCTTCTTACACACACCCATGTTGATATTACAAATAACCTTCGCACTGTTGTCGAGTATGCTTCAATTGCTGGTCTTAAGATTAACATTCCAAAAACAAAAGTATTACGCATTCACACCCCTAACAACACACCTCTCCACATCAACGGAATTCAACTTGAAGCGGTAGAATCCTTTTGAAGAGGTAGAATCCTTTTGTTATTAAAGAAAGGACGGCAGGCGTTCCGAAGGTTAAACAAAGTTTGGAAGTCTTCAATCCTTTTGATAAGAACAAAGCTGAATATTTTCAACTCAAACGTTAAGTCAGTTGTCCTTTACGGATTGAAACGTGGAATGCTGCCAATTCTGATGTAGTAGTTAGTAGTAGTAGTTTTTTGATCACATGATCAATTATTTTTATTTATTCTTTCTATTTATTTACAACTCATTTTTAATAAATAAATTCAACCTAATCGAGAACTGGTAACAATGACCGTCGTCTCGTTGTAGCGAAAAAACCAAGGGCTCTGGTGGGAATCGAACCCACGACCCCCACGTTGAAAGGCCAGCACGCTACCAACTAGCCTACGGGGGCCCCTTTGAAGTTAATGTGGTACAAGTGTTCGTTAACAACTGTCTCCGTAGGCTACTAAAGATATTCTGGCCCAATACAATTTCTAATGCTCGTCTGTGGGAAAAAACACAGCAGATTTCTATTAAAAGCGAGATATGCAAGCGTAAATGGAAATGGATAGGGCATACTCTCCGTAAAAACAACAACGATGTTGCCAAGCAGGCACTTGAATGGAATCCGCAGGGAAGTAGACGTAAAGGTCGTCCTGCTCACACATGGAAGCGACAAATCCAAGAAGAAATTAAAAAGTTCGACTTAGCTGAAGAGAAGTCAAATCAATAGCTCCTAATAGATCCGAATGGAAGAATCTTGTTACGGCCCTATGTTCCTCTTAGGAATATCAGGAACTAATAATAATAATAAATAGGTAGAAAAACTACGTGTTAAGAACTACAAAAATGCCTTTGGAATTTATGGTGTATCGACAATATTTACCCATATCATAATAGGGTTTTCATGATCTAAAAAAAGTTTGCGATTTTATCCAATTTGAAAAGCAATTATGTTTCTGGGAGACGTTAGGAAGAGAATGAGCCCAAAAGCAAAAAAGTACTAGGCGATTTTTTTTGGCGGTAAAAAAAAAATTGAGATCAAAAATAAAAATGTTTAACTTTTCACAATTTTTATTTCGCTTCAAATGTAAAAATTTATATTTTAGGGAGTGAAATGAATAATCGCTAACCACTTTAAAAAGATTTTTAAAAAATCGTAGCCGATTCGTAGGATTTTTCGCCGTCCATTGAGATTTAAAAAAATCACTTAAGCATTAATTGAATATGGAAGTAATGATTTTAAGTACTGACTTAAATGCACTGACAGGCAACAGAAACTAAAGATACTTTGCTTCAAAGTCTTATGTTAACACTAAACGTCTCGGAAATACTTTAACCCAGCGGTTACCAACCTATGGTACGCGTACCACTAGGGGGTACGCGAAACTGTCCGCGGGGGTACGCAAAATTTTTGTAATTTGGAAATTTGTTTTAGATTAACCTTTCAATGCTGGTTCCGCATCTGGCTTCCAAAGTTTTCCATAACGCCATGTTTTTAAGAAAGTTGAGGTCAAAGTTTACAAAATCGTTTTTTTGTGCAATTTAGAGAGCATTTTTTGCGATATTTTGAGATCTGACCACTTGTTTTCGAATAAACTTTCAATGCTGATTCCGAATATGGTTCCCAAATATTTCTAAGATGTCAGGTTTTTTAGAAAATGCATGTCAAAGTTCTCAAAAAACATGTTTTTAGGCATTTTTGAGACGGTTTCTGATAGAGTGGAAATTTTGGTACCATTTTGTTAAGCTCAAAATGTCCTTTCATTGTACATATATAAGGGTGTGTTTCATTCGAAAAGCCACGGAATTGTTGATCTGCCCTTGTATTAAAATAAAACATTTAAAAAAAATCAAAAACATTATATTTTCGCCCTCTGTGCTGTGTTTTTGGGATTTTTTTTTAAGAGTTAAAAAAACCTATGTTGTTTTAAATTTTGGTGTAGAATCGACTGGTGAAATCAGGGGGGTAATTGTGTATTTCGATTCGAAAAGAGAAGCTATTCGAACGACATTTTTGGTTACAATTTAGGGTACCTAAAATAATTTTTATTCGAGCGAAAATCTATTGGCATATTAATGTTAATCCTTTTATTCTAAAAATAAACAAAAAAATATTTTTCTCATAGCAAGTTACATTTTACAAAGGATCAAAATTTTCCCAATTCGTACAGTTTCTTTCGAATCGAATTTCACAATTACCCCCAGATTTGCAATATTTTTAGCTGTTTTTGCTCTGCAGAAAAATCATTTCAAAATCCACGTTTTCTGATGCATTGAACCACCCCAAGGAGCGAAAATTGTTTCCAAAAAATACCACCATTGTTTTTATCTCCCCTAAAGCCTTCAAAAAAATAATAATACCTGCAGAAAATTAACTCTAATATTTATATGAGAAGTTTTTTAATGCAAAATAAAAAAAAATGTAAGGGGTTACGCGGTTGACAAAATTTAAAATTAGGGGTACGCGAGCCAAAAAGGTTGGTAACCGCTGCTTTAACCTATATTTACTATGATCTGTCAAACTAACTATTTCACTACATCATTGAAAAACGATTGATTTATTGCTTCATTTTATAAGGACGTTTAAAGATTTAAACAACAGCTTTATAAAAATCGAAATTTATAATATTTTGGGATCATAAAATGATTGCTACAAACATATTAAAGTTGTTTACGACTTATTATCATACAATTACACAGTGATACAAAATCAAGCTTTCCGAATCGGAATGGGATGAAAACAAAGGTAAATGAAAGTTGACATTTTTCATATTAAAACACTTAAAGTTTTTTTTAGTTTTGAAGTTGTTGATTTTAAAGCATTTAAAGTGTTTAAATACTAAATATGTCCTACTTTAGGGGCCCTGGCGGTGTCCTTATTGGGCATGTGGGATCCAGTGTCCAAACTTAAGCTTGAAATTACATAAGCCATAACCGGAAAAAATTTTGCTGCAGTCGGTCCAGTAGCTACTGAATGGCCAAATTATTAAAAATAAACCCCTGTGAACCGTTGCGTATGATTGTTATTTAAAGGCAATTACAAAATGAAGTATACGCCTCTTATACAGTTTGAAAGTTATTTTAATTATAATAACACCGCTCAACACTCATTTGCTGGTTTGAATTCTGGTGATCAATAGTAGACTTTGATCTCCTGATTCCAAATCTGTTCTCCAAATTTTTCCATCACGTCCAGATTTTTAGTTATTCACGGTTGAAAATGCGAAAAATTACGATTTTTGCATTATTTGAAAGCCTGTACAGCAGCCATTCAGTGGAATACAAATCTGGTATAAAGAGCAAAAGTATAATTTGTCTATGGTCTCCAACATAGAAAACAATTTTTTTCTAATTATTGCGTTTGGTTGGGTTACACTTGCGTTTTAAAATCCCATGTAAAAATTGATTAGATCTGACTGATCTTTTAAGATTCAATTATATCAATTGTATCTGATCAGATCCATTATATCCGAGATTTGTCCCCAATTTCGAGATCTAAGTATACAATTACTGATCAGATCTCGGAAATGGGGACAAATCTCGGGTATAATAGATCTGATCAGATACAATTGATATAGTAAGATCTTAACAGATCTCATCATATTTAATCGATTTTTACACGGGATGATACTGTTAAAATTACCATTTTTGTAAAAAAGGTAAGGTAGATACCATAGTTTTTTTTTTTGATATTTTTCAAAGAAAAACTTAAAAAAATAAATACTTTACAAACTTAAGTTTTCTGTGTTATTTTTCGTATAAACCGGAAGATTTCTTTAATGGGTTTTAAAGTCTATAAGAAAGACTGAACTTTTGCCTAAACTTTGAGCTCATCACAGTAAAGAACTTTTGCCTAAACTTTGAGCTCATCACAGTAAAGACTGATCATCTGGTTTTTGTTTAAGGGCCTTTTAAAAATGGTGCTTTTTCTAATTTTTTACAGTGTTTTTTTAAATACATGTTTGGCCAATAATAGAGCAACAACTTCAATTTTTTTTGATCATATATTTGAGATCATAGTTCAATTCTACTCTAATGATTTATACCAGATTTTTATTCCACCCAGTGGCTGCTGTGCAGACTTTCAAAAAAGGCAAAAATCGCGCTTTTTCGCATTTTCAACCGCGAATAATTAAAATTCTAGAAGTGATGGAAAAATTTGGAGCACAGATTTGGAATCAGCGAGTCAAAATCTTTTAAAATTTTATATGAAACTTCAAACCTTAGCCAAAAACCTTCGATTTGTTGAGCGGTGTAATAGTTCACCAACTTTAAATGCGTGCAAAAAATCTCTCACTTAAAGGCACAAAATCTTTGAGGGGTTTGTTATGGAAAATGTCAACTTTCATTTGCTTTTGGTTTCATTCCATTCCGATTTTGGTTGTTGCGCTGACATGAATTACTAATCATATTATAATGCTCTTAAGTTATGAAAATTATGACTGATTTTCCTTGTGAACTCATAAAAATAATTAAGTTTTGTTATTATTAACTTCAATATAATTTTGTAATCAAAATCATTTAAAATACATATAATGTTCCATATTGAAATGGACTAGAAATTTAGAAAAAATTAAAATATTTAAGAAAAAAATATAAAAAAATATGTAGTTATTAAAAATGATACACCTAAATATTATACAAATACATACAAAAACTAAAATAAATAGTTAAAAACACAAAAATATTAAAAACTTATTTAAAAAGTTGAGAAAATAATTTAGAACATTTAACAAAAAATGCATGCATATATTATTTTTTTATAGATTTAAAAAAAATTTCAAATTTAATATTAAATGTAGTTATCAAATTGAATTGTAGATGTTTTTTTATCTGAAAGTATTGTAGTTGATAAAAAAAATAATTAAAGCTGTGTTTTGTTGCTCACGTTTAAACGTTAACATGAAGTTGTTAAAGGAGAAACAAATATAAAATTAAATTTGCCAGCTTTTAACATATTTTCTATGCAGTCTGACATCAATCACTGTAAGCAGATAACTTCCATTAAATTTCAACATTTATATGAGGTAACATTAACGCGGGAGCAACCAAACACAGCATTAATAGAAATTTAAAAGCAGGTATGAAAACCAAAACAAAAAAATCTTTAAAGTTAAAAACAAAAGAAAAAAAAATAATATTTTTAGTAAAAAAAAAATTGTAGTTGTTGAAATTAAATTTAAAATTAAAACATATTAAATCGTAATAAAATAATTAAGAAAAACACAAAAATACACTACTCAGCTAAACAGAATCTAATATGGGTTTCACATACACGACCGTATAAAAGATGTTTAACAAAACACCAGTAACAGAATAAGGACGTAATTGACATAGAACAAAGACTTTTTTAAACACGTTACCCTTAAGCTCTCTAAACAGCAAGTGTGAAGTTCACACTGTGAACCGCACATAGCAAGGAATGCCATCCAAATATGTTTCAGATTTTTTTTTTTTTTGATATTTTCCTTAATTTCTGGAATTTCCCAGTTGGCAAAATAAAATCACCGCTGACATACTGATAACTCTCCCTTTATAAAATTGCTGGCATCTTCATACAATTTTTCAAAATGTCTCCAATGACATGTCAATGACTGCAATTACAGCTCTAACTGCAGTATACGGGCACCTTTTGAGGCAGTTTGAATTTTACGTAATTGGTGGTGACAAAACTGCTAGTTTACACGAAAAATAAAATGTTTTTTTATTTTTTTTTTATTTATTTTTAATTTTGCGATTTCTCGCGAAATAGAGATATATGATTCCGATGTTAACTGTTTTGTGACCAGTAACTAAATACAACTGTATACTCAGTTTTTGAAAATATTTAAAAAACTTCAGTGTCAAAATTTAAAAATATACAAAACCACTTATTTCGCGAGTGCGAGCAGCTACGATTTCGCTGTTTTGTGACATTTAATCATGTACAAATCAAACTGCGTTTACACATTTCGTCGATGCAAAAATGTAAGGGGGAAAACTAATGGGGGTCGGTCATGCATTTTATCACTTTGAAATTTTTTTTTAGATTTTCCCAATTTGTTTACACTTAGTGGGGTCACAAGTGAGATCCCCATTGTCTTAAGAAATATAATACTTTTTTAAGAAAAAATTGTGTTTTTTTTTTTGAAAAATAAGATACAAAATACTTTTTTAAGAAAAATTTTTACTTGTTTTAGAAAAAATAGTACTTTTTCAGAAAAAATATTTTTTTGTTTAAAAAAGATATTACCTTTTTAGAAAAAATATTACTTTTTTAGAAAAAATAGTACTTTTTTAGAAAAAAAATAGTACTTTTTAGAACAAATAGTATTTTTTTTTAGAAAAAATAGTACTTTATCAGAACAAATATTACTTTTTTTTTTTAGAAAAAATAGTACTTTTTTAGGAATAATAGAAAAAAAGTACCTTTTTGGAAAAGAGTGCTTTTGTAGAAAAAAGCTACTTTTTGGTAAAATGGTACTTTTTTTAGAAAAAAGTAGTAAAAAATGTACTTTTTTGTCTAAAAGTAAATTTTTTTCTAAAATAGTACTTTTTAGGGAAAAGTCAATTTTTTTTCTATAAAAGTACTTTTTTCGCTAAAGTACTATTTTACCAAAAAAGTGCTACTTGTTCTAAAAAACTACTTTTTCTAAAAACTATTTTTTTTTTTTAAAGTACTTGTTTTCTATTTTTCCTAAAAAAGTACTATTTTTTCTAAAAAAAGTACTATTTTTTCTAAAAAATTACTTTTTTTTTCTAAAAAAATATTTTTTTTTAAAAAAGTATATACTATTTTTTCTTATAAAAGTGTTTTATTTCTAAAAACATTATTAAATAAAATAACATCAGAAATAAGCCATGAGTCCAAAACTGACACACGGCGCATGTGTCATGTGCCCTAGTATCACACTCGGCAAATTTCAGATGTGACATGTGTCATACTAGCTCACATTTCACATTTCTTATGTGCCATGTGCCGGCAGCATGGCACATGACACATCTGACATGTGTCGGGTGCCATAGCATGGCACATTTCAGATGTTCCACACATGTGCTATTCTTTACCATGCAAAAAAAAATCTGAAAACTTACCACACTGAAAAAAAAAGACATAACTAAAATTGAGGAAAAAATGTCTTTGAAAATTTATCATGAATTTTCCTAAAATTTAGTTAAATTTAACTAAAAAATGAGAAATTTTCTCTTAGAATGAGGAAAAAAGTTTAGTCCATTCACTTATAATTAGTTCATAGTTTTCTTTAAATGGAGTTCTTTAATATAAGGCAAAAAATTCTTACTGCCAAAAAATTATTACTACTAAAAAAGACATCGTCGTATTTCTCTTCTTTGAATTGAGGAAGTGTACTTCTTAGAATTTAGTTAATAACTTTTGAGAATTTAGTAAATAACTTCTTAGAATTTAGTTAAAAATTCAAAATGGCAATATCTAGAAAACTAAGCGAAATAGAGCGAAACGGATGCAATTTTCAAAAGAAAGACTACAAGAAACGTGGAATAGCCTAGCTCTGCATATATGTCAGGATCTCAAGACCCTAATTTCGGATCTAAAATTTGAAATTTCTGAGATTTTATAAATGCGCATATCTCGGTTAATACTGCCAACACGAGAAAAAGTCCAACATAATTTTTATAGCCCTGGACTCGTAGAACACTTCTGCAATATACCCGAAAGCCCTCCGATTAAAAGTTTTTGAGTTATCCAGCTTTTAATATTCTCAAGACCCTATCAGGCCCCTTATTACCGCATCTCAAAAACTAAGCAATGAAGAGCGAAACGGACAAAATGTTTGGGTCAAAATCTATGGGGACCCTTAAAGGACCCAAGGGGTCTCGAGTTAACAAGATCTGGACCAATGGGGTCCGAACCAATGGATCTAGGGTCTGGACCCAATCTAGTCCAAAAATGTGAATGAACTAACGTGTAATATAATTGTTTGCCATTTTCTAGTTAAAATTGGCTTAAAATTAAATAACTTTGTTTTCTTTATTTTTGGGAAAAGTATGAACTAAAACCAAGAAAAATAATTTTTGGAGCCTAATCATTCCCTCCTTTTCTCAAAATTTAGTTAATTTTCCCAGTTTTTAGTTCACTTTTTTTTTGAGTGCATGAAGGAGTTCTCGAAGGGTACTAAAAACTGTAAAAAAATTGGGGAAATCTAAAATATAAAAATTTCAAATAGTGGTGTTGGGTATTATATGGTCGGCCTTGACCGAGTATAATTTAAATTTGTAATGATTATATTTTTTTAAAGATTCAAATGTAACAAAATTTTATTAATTTAGGAAAACTTAAAATAAAAGCATTACAACTCTGGAAAATAAAAAAAAAATATTTTAAAAAATCAAACGAATAAGTCAAAAGTGAGAAAAAATTTTGAAAAAGAGAAAGTGTAGAAGGTATATTTGATTCGGCATAGCCGAATCGCATTCTCAATTGTTTTTTTAATATCTGATACGAGTGAAAACTTGTGTCATTGTATTCCAGCTGACAATTTTTAAAATTATGACATTCTGACATGAAAATCTTTGACATAAATCTTTAATTTTTTTGGACTATAATGAAACCCTGTTTCAATCTTAAATAACCACCCAGTACGCATTCAGCTTATTGGAGGCAGCTAATATATTTTTTTATACCACCTGATATTTGTTCGGACCAGTTTAAGACATAGTTTCCTCTTTATATCCATAATTTTGCTCCAAAAAAAAATTTTTCATTCCAGTATACACAACTAAAAAAATCCTAAAAACAAATATCCTTAAACAAGGGACTTACTTGGTAATGGCATTTTCTTTAAAGTAATGGTAATGGCAATTTAAGCCGATCATTCTGTTCAAAATAATTGTTAAAATCTGTATTGGTTGAGTAGTGTAGAAATTAAACATCTTAAAGCACTTAAAACTGCATAAATTAAAAAAAAAAAAACAAATGTCATAAATATTTTTGAGCCTTTATTTTTAAAGAATTTTGAAAAAAAAAAACAGAAAATAATTTAAATTTGTTTGCAAATTATAAAATAGTAAAAACAATAAAAAATATACAACAAAAAAGAATTAATTATACAATAAACTTGAGAAATATAAAAAATAAAATAAAATACAACCCTGAAATGCATGCCTAAACTACAGCTGAAAATAGTACGAAACAGAGAAAAAAAAAACACATAAAATTAATAAATTTATATGATTTATTATGTACGTATATTAATTATATTGATATGCAAATAAGATTGTCTATACATTTTATTAAAAAAAAAAAACAAAAAAAATTTTGCATAACATTTCAAGTCTAAAACAAAAAAGTAAAAAATAAATAACTTTAAAAAAAATTAAAATATACAAAATAAAAAACAAAAAAAAAATTAAGTACCTAGAAAACAAAGACAGAGTTATAAAAAAAGTAAAAAACTGCAAAAAAGTCAAGACAAAATTGTATGAAATATTAAAGCGATGCGTAATTTTTTGTGCAAAAAAGCTGCTGCAAAAATGCTGCTTTAAAAAAAATAAAATTCAATAATTTTTGATATGAAACAAAAAAATAAATAAATTAGCCTAAAATATTTATATTATTAATAATTAATAATTAAATATTTATATTTTTAAAAAGACAATTTATCAAATGTTATCTTTTTTTGTGGTTAATTATTTTATAAATGCCCCTTTTGGCTTGTTCCTGTAATTTTATTTAGATTTTATGATTTCAATTTAATTTAAAATTATATAAATTGTTTTTTTTTTATTTTTTAATTGTATTATTTAACATTTAAGATATAGAAATTGTTGTTTTTATTCAGTTTTATTGTAAAAACATGCATTATATATTTAAAAAAAAAAAACAAACAGATTTAAGATCACAACAATAACAATAATTAATAAAAAAAATTATTATTATATATAAACTAAAATTATTGAATTAAATAATAAAGGTTTAGATACAAATTTTAAAAATGAAAGTTAAAACCAATTTGTTTTATTTAATGGAAATTTTATTAAAATTTGCTAAAAGGTAAAGTGTACATTTGGGTTGAGATTGTATTCTGCCATTCACAATATTTCTTTACAAAATAGAATGATAATCAGATTTGCCGAATCAGAAATACTCTTAGAAATAGCCACTTTTCTGCTTGAATTCACTATTGAAAATACCGACAGAAATTTACAATCCTAATAATCAAAATACATGAATAAGAAAATTATTGGCCTCCTGATTTCAGGACTGACTTCCAATTTTTTCTAAAATGAATAATAAAAAATTCATGTTTTAATATTAAAAATCCTATAGTTTTCCACTTTTTGGGTCGCTCCTATTTAAATTTTTTTTTTAATGACTAAATTTAAAAAAAAAAATAATTAAAACAAGTAAATTTCGGCCTTGCCGAATGTAGTGATACACTCCACAATTTCTAAAAGATTATTGCAAAAACTTAATTTAAAAAAAAATTACTTTTATAAAAAAAAAAAAAAATGAAAACAAATTTCCGCAAAAAAAAAATTTTGGTAAAAAAAATCTGCGATGTTTTTCTGTTTTTTGTCAAAAAATATGTTTGTACTTGTTTAAAAGTCCACTTGGTGTTCAATTATGTTCACATAAGTCAACCAGCAGCCAAATTAAAGCATTTTGTATTTTCAGGTTATGTTGAATGTCCCGAGTAAAATAATTATATATAGACGTATATAATTTTATCCAATCATATAAAACATTATATGATTACATATAAGTTAACAGATTTTCTTGATTTTCATATGGAGTTATATGTAATTACTAGGGATGAGATTTTCATGCACTAAAAAATCGAAAATATGCGCTAAAAAATCCAAAATATGCACTAAAAAACCTAAAAATATGCACTAAAAAATAAAATGTGTGCAATAAAAAATCTTTTTTTCATAGGAAAAACTTCTTAAAAAGTAAAAAATAACGCCGTGTTAAATAGTCATATTTAAAACTTTATATAAGCAAGAGTTTTTGAGAAATTAAGAATATCTATAAAAAAAATTAAAAAGAAAAAAAAAATAATTCTTATTATTTTCAAAATAAATTTTTAATTTGTCTTTTTGCTAATTTATGCCAAAATATGCAAAAATATGCACTTAAAACTTTGAAATATGCACAAAATATGCATTTAAAACCAAAATATGCAAAAATATGAATTTTTACTCAAATATGCAAAAACAAATCGATGCCATTTTAACGCAAATTTCTTGATTCGGAAAGATAATTGGTCGATATCGTTTTTAGACTATCGACAAAAATTATGCATTTGCATGGAAATCTCATCCCTAGTAATTACATATTATTTGATGATAATTCAGATATAAATAAATATGGTTGATGTTATTATATAAAATTATATAACCCGAGTAAAATAGTTTTTGATATAATTTTATATAATTTGATCAAATTATATCAAATTATATATAATTATATAAAATTATATAAAAAGGTAAAATTTTCCAAAAGTTGGATAAAATTATATAAAATTATATATAATTTGATAAAATTATATATAATTATATCCAGGATTTGGTGGATATAATTATATAAAATTATATCAAATTATATCTAATTTGATAAAATTTTATCAAATTATATATAATTTGATATAATTTTATATAATTATATCCACCAAATCCTGGATATAATTATATATAATTTTATCAAATTATATATAATTTTATCAAATTATATATAATTTTATCAAATTATATATAATTTTATATAATTTTATCCAACTTTTTAGAAAAATTTTACCTCTTTATATAATTTTATATAATTACATATAATTTGATATAATTTTATCAAATTATATATAATTATATCAAAACTTTTTTACTCGGGAAGGCACAACTATCATAACTTCATTTTATATAAAAATATATATTACGTCACCTCTAATTATATAAAGTTATATATTAAAATAAACTTCAATTTTTTTCGAGAGCATTAAATATATAATTATATATTCCTTATGTGATGTCATATATAACCATATATGTTAAAAAAAAAAAAGTTTTTTTACGGTTTGAAATTTTTCTAAGATTTTTTACAGCTTGAAATTTTTCTAAGTTTTTTTACAGTTTGAAAATTTTACAAATATTTTTACAGTTCGATAAACCACACTTCTGGTTCGAAGCGCACACAAACTTTATTTGGTGTATGTATCGTTGACCTGTGATGTATGTTATTTTAACCAAAAAAAGATTCGCTATAACCCGATAAAATTTTATACAATTAGATATAATTGGATCTTATTGTATCCAATCACATATAATTTGATGCCATTGGATAGAGACAAATTTCGGAAAAATTGTATCAAACTATATACAAATGAATAAAATAAGATATTAATAAATACAATTTAATGCAATTCTATCCACCATTTTTGGGATAAAATTATATCAAATTGTATTCAAGGACAGATCAAACGTTATATAATTTTATGTGACGCCATTAAAATTTTTACTCGGGGTACTAAAATTTTTGAGGTGTCCTTACATTTTCGTTTATAACTTTTGAACCGCTTCTTTTCCTTATAACTTCTTCAAAAATGGTCCAAATTTCAAATTTTTTTTACAAAATCTTTGTTTTTTTAAGTACTTTAAAAAAAAAAAAAATCCCAAAAAATTCTTAAAAGCGCTCTAGAATGCGATTTTTAAGTTTTAAAATTTAAATCTCATTTTTGAAAATGTTTGTACTCTTCGATTTTTTTGAAATTTTTTTCTGTAAAACTTCTATCGATTCTACAAACTTTTTGCCCAAGAGGATCTTGGGATAACGGTTATTACTATTTTTTTAAATTTTTTGAAAAAATTTTATTGTAATTTTCCAATCTTAAAATCATTTCTACTGCTCCAACGGTTCGTCATAAAGGGGTCCTTTATAAGACCGACCCCCATTAATTTTTACGTCTTAAAATTTTTTTGGAACAAACTAATACCCTATCTCCAATTTCTAAGGGGGCTCCCACGCAAAACGATTAAAATTTGCTTCAACCGCTCTAACTGCCCTAATAGTGCCCTTAGAGCAACAAAATGTATGACTGACCCACAATATTTTTTTACTCCAAACATTTTCTCTGAACACACCTACACTCTATCTCTTATTGTTAAGGCGGTCCCCATACATTTTTTTTTTATTTTTTGTAAATTTGTTTTATTTAATCGGCTTCTAGTGGTCCAATGGTGCGTCCGAGAGGGGTCATTAGTGAGACCGATCCCCACTTATTTTTACCCTCCAACATTTTAGTAAAACATACCACTCCCTAAGTAGGCTTCCATTCAAAATTAAATTTTTATAAAATTTGCTCCAACTGTTATTTGTATGGGTGCCTACTTAGGGATGGAGATAGGACGTAGGTATGTTTTAAGAAATTATTGTAGGGTAAAAATAAATGGGGGTCGGTCTCACAAATGACCCCTCTCGGACGCACCATTGGACCGGTAGAAGCTGATTAAATAAAACAAATTTACAAAAAATAAAAAAAACGTATGGGGACCTCCTTAACAGTTAAAGATAGAGGGTAGGTGTGTTCAGAGAAAAGTTTGCACTAAAAAAATATTGTGGGTCAGTCATACGTTATGTTGCTCTAAGGGCACTATTAGGGCAGTTAGAGCGGTTGGAGCAAATTTTAAAAAATGTCGTTTTGTGTGGGAGCCCCCTTAGAAATTGGAGATAGGGTATTAGTTTGTTCCAAAGAAATGTTAAGACGTAAAAATTAATGGGGGTCGGTCTTATAAAGGAGCCCTCTATGACGCACCATTGTGGCAGTAGAAATGATTTTAAGATTGGAAAATTACAATAAAATTTTTTCAAAAAATTTAAAAAAAAATAGTAATAACCGTTATCCCAAGATCCTCTTGGGCAAAAAGTTTGTAGAATCGATAGAAGTTTTACAGAAAAAAATTTCAGAAAAATCGAAGAGTACAAACATTTTCAAAAATGAGATTTAAATTTTAAAAGAGTACAAAGAGTACAAACATATTCAAAGAGTACAAACATATTCAAAAATGAGATTTTAATTTTAAAACTCAAAAATCGCATGCTAGGGCGCTTTTAAGAATTTTTTGGGATTTTTTTTTAAAAAGTACATAAAAAACAAAAATTTTGAAAAAAAAAAATTGAAACTTGGACCATTATTGAAGAAGTTATGAGTAAAAGAAGTTTGAGTAAAGGAACAAACTACCTATTTTTATAAATTTTCAGATTTTTTTGAACGGGTCATCAAAAAAATCTGAATATTTACCACGAAGGAGTTTTCGAAGGGTACTAAAAACTGTAAAAAAATTGTGAAAATCTAAAAAAAAAATTTTCTAAGTGTCCGATTTGACATGAAACGCGTCATATATTATTGATCAGTGATCGATTCTCAGACATTCTAGCGATATCCGTCTGTCATCTGTGGAAATGGTGATCACGGCCAAAGTGTTAAACATATATAACTGAGAATTAGCAAACTTACTTGTTGTTGTCCTAAGTAGTTTGGTATTGCATTTGAGCAAAATCGGTTCAGCGGTTCAAAAGTTATGAAATAAAATGTAAAAACACCTCGAAAATTTCGGTGTATTCTACATAACCTAAAAATACAAAATGCTTTGAATTGGCTGCTGGTTGGCATATCAGAACAGAATTGGGCACAGAATGTAATTTTTACAAGTGCAAACCAATTTTTTTACAAAAAAAAAAAAATTCACGGAATTTTTTGTTCCCCCAAAAATTTTTTTTCGCGTAATTTTTTTTTTTTTTCAAAAATTTTGTTGTTGCAAATAATCTTATTAAATTGTGGAAGGTATCAATATATTCCGCAAAGCCGAATTTAAATTTTTATACTTGTTTCTTTTGTTTTCGTTTTATTGTATTTCATGTTCTTTCTCACATTTGTTGTTGCATTCGATCAATCCTAAAAAAAATCAAAAAATAGCAAGTATCATAACACCTTTAGTATTCTGACGTCAATATCTTATGATTGATTTAAAAGTCAAACTTACGCAGTTTTGGTATAAAATTTCAATGTAATTATAACTCCAAAATTGTTACGTATTACATTACACTGACCTACTTTTACACATATCCATAACTAACTCATACATGAAACAAATAGTGTCAAACGATGACTGTATTTTATAGTTAATGCATAATCATCTTGTTTTATAGGCCTCAGTGCGGGATTTGTGGGTGTGAATTTTCTGAGCAACTAAACAGAACAAGCACGGCACGGAAAATATTTAAGAAATAATGGCGGAGAACGGCAATAGCTACAATTACACTATGCAACAAATAAATACTTTTTTGAAAAACACAAGAACTTGACTAGATAGGTTCGATTCTAATAGAAAGATGTAATAAAACCCTGTACCTTGTTTGTCCAGTTTGATGACCAATTCCTTTTTATGGCCTCCAAAGTAAAATAGTGGGACCCTCAAAATATTGTGTTTGTGTTTTTGCATAACAGCTTAATCAGAGTTGGTGCTACTACGTTTTGGTAATCAAATCAAATATAGCTAAGTTCTTGTGTGTGTTTTTTTCACTGTTGCACAGTGTAATCTTTTCTAAAAATAATTTTTATTTAACAAATAGATTTGTAATATTCATTAAACAAGATTTTTATAAATTTTTTGTAACTCTGTTCAGATTTTACAAACTGAATATTTTTTTTTTTCAGTGGAGTAAATTTTTCGAGATGCTTTTTACATGGCAACATCAAGATTAAATACTAGTGTTATGTCAAAGCTAATATTAAACGTGTAAGCTTATGTATATATTTTACTTAACACTTACCAACTAGATTTACTTTGCCAATTGATTCATACGATAGTAAAGTGTAGAAAGAAAGCTTTTCTCTTTTAAACTTTGTGAACGTGAGTGTTTTCGTAAATGTGCTATTTGTTGTTTAGAGATGTTTTACATCTTGTTTCGTTTGATTGCGCTTATATGTATGTAATTTTATGAAAAGTTTCAAGCTCAAGTTCATTATATCCAGTTTGGTGGAAAAATTTTAAAAATGCGGTTATGAAAGATTGCATATACGAGTATATAACTTTTATGTATAACACCATATACCACAGATATAGGGTATCACTTTTACATCAATTGCTAAACAAGCAAAACATGAAAATATTTTTTTCATATAATAGCCGTAGGCATTAGGCGTTTCACCAAAAACTTTTTTTGGAACTCTTGAAGCGGAATATGAATTCTTATGGCCTAAGGGATTTTTGTGATTATTAAAGTGATTAGTGATCGATTTTAAGACATTTAAGAGATTTTCGTCTGTTGAAATGGCGATAATAGCCAAAATATTTCACGGATATGACTGAAACTTAACATATGTACTTACTTGTTGTTGCATCGAGAAGTTTGGTATTGTATTTGAGCGATATTGTTTTAGAGATTCCAAAGTTATGGACGAAAATGTAAAGACATCTCGAAAATTTTGGTACATTCAACATAACCTAAAAATACAAAATGCTTCAATTCGGTTGCTGGTTGACATATGTGAACAGAATTCAACACCGAATAGTATTTTAACAAGTTCGAACATATTTATTTACAAAAAAAGAAAAAATTCTCGGATTTTTTTTCACAAAAGTTTTTTTCGCGGAATTTTAGTTTTAATTTTTTTTTTTTTTTCTCAAAAGTATTTTTTTTTTTAAACAAAGTTTTTTCCAATAATCTTCTTTACATTGTGGAGGGTATCAATACATTCGACATTTTAACTTTTTTTAGATTTTTTATTTCTTTTCTCTGCACAATTCTGGCCAAAAGTCTTTATCGATGTTAGATCCGTCTGAAAATCTAGAAAATCTAGAATTCTAGAGGAATTCGAGATCGCTGATTTCAAAATTTAGCTAAAAACCAAAAATATCAAAATGGCGGATCCAATATGGCGGACAATTTTTTTTTTTAAATTGTCCGATTGAACTCAAATTTTGTTTTATGCAGGTCTTGGAGTTACTGAACAAGAATTGCTACTCCGAATTTTAAAAACAAAATGGCGGACTAAATATGCTTCTTAAAGTTTAAAGAATGATCCAACTCCGGCCAAAAGTCTTCAAAATGTGCTTCTAGAGTATTTCGGGGTCGCTGATTTCAAAATTTAACTAAAAACTAAAAAAATCAAAATGGCGCATCCAATATGGCGGATAAACTGATAAACTGGCGTGAATTTTGAAAAACAAAATGGCGAACTAAATATGCTTAGTAAAGTTTGTTACAAGTAATTAAAAAACAGTTATATTCCTTTTCTTTGTTGAAGCTAGCTGAAAGTGTGGCCTAGTAAATTTCCGGGTCTGTTATCTTAAAATCGAACTGATAAAATTCAATATGGCGGAAACAATATGGCAGCTAGATTTTTATACCCTCCAACCACAGTATGGGGGTATACTCACTTTGTCATTCCGTGTGTAACGCATTGAAATATCGGTCTAGGACCCTATAAAGTATATATTTTATTGATCAGTGATCGATTCTAAGACATTCTAGCGATGTCCGTCCGTCCGTCCGTCTGTCCGTCTGTAGAGGACACGATACAGTCCAAAATAAAAGACCTAGACTCCCCAAGTTTGGCACGAATATGTCTTATATTCCTAGGCAGGTTAAGTTCGGAAATGGGCAAAATCGGACCAAGGGGGAAAAAGTTCCCCCTTAGAGAACTAAACCATCCCATGAAAAATTCCACTTTTTTACATGATTTTTTGTGTTTTTGTTTAACAAATGCAACATTTTTATGCTACAGGAAGTTCAAAGTCCTGCATTTGGACCCAGAGAATTAGATAATGTCGTTTTTTCGGTTCGCCCCCTTTTATGGGCGTGGAATAATTTATTTTTTTAAATAATAATAAACTGGTTTTTTTATTAGTGCATAAAGCATAAGAATGAATTTTTAAACACATATTCGAGAGGAAATTTGCCCCCCCCCCCCCAATTACCACTTTCGAAAAAAAAGAAAACGTCCCTGCAATTTTTTTTTTTTGCATGTTGGAGGGTATAAAAGATTCGGCACAGCCGAATTTAACACTCTTACTTGTTTAACTTTGTCTGATCTAACTTAAAATTAGTTTTAAGAGTATTAAGAGTGTCTGAAGTTAAATCTACGCACATAATTTTTAAATATATTTTTTTTATTTTTGATATAAATATGGAAATGGTATAAATGACTTACTGAGTTTCAGAAAAGCTTTTGGAAATGGTGACGACAAATTATTCACTTTTTTCTTTATTTTGGAAATTCAATAAAAATCTTTGAATTTAATTGGAAATGGTGTAACTGATATTTTCCATAATTTTACAAAAAAACTAGAAATGTAGATATATTTTTTTTTCCTACACTTAAGGCACTCTCTGACGATAAAAAAACTATTCAAGCCGTAAAACATTATTTTCGGTTAAATTATTTTTTTAAAAACAAATCTCGGACCACTGCATATATAAATGTAAATTCGCCATTTATCATTTTGAGCAAGTTTGGGCAACTTTTTTCGAAAGATATGAATCCATTCTATATCAAAAAAAAAAAAACCGATTGTATTGAACTGAGGATCGCTGAGGACTTTTTCGGCGCGAGGTAAATTGCAAAAAAATTATAACTTTTTTCACAAAAAACGCGAATTGTTGCCAGGTAGATGAGTTATGTTATTTTCGTTACAAAGGCTTATATAAGGTTGATCCACTCAAACAACATGTTAAACATTAGCAATAGAAGTTTGGAAAAAAATTAAAAAAGTATCTCAACGTTTAAAAAAATTCTACCAACTTTTTTAACTTTGAAGACCTCTCAAAGGAAAGAGTGTAATTGGATCATAAAGATAAGTTTAGAAAACCTGCTTCTATATAAGCCCAACAAACTGGTAAACATTTTTTTGAAAATTTACAAATAAGGACTTTTGGCCGGAAAGCGATCTGTCTGGCCCTCTGTTCAGTGGTTTATTTTAAATTTTTTTGAAGAAAATTCGGCCATTCAGTAAGTACTGAACCGATTGCAGTAAAATTTAGTTTCAAACTTCCGTTTGGACAGTGGATTTCACATGTTCAATAGGTTCACCACCAAGGGCCCCTTAAATACGACACTTTTAGCATAGAAAAACTTGGCAAGCTACACTCAAAAAAAAAAAACTGTAAAGTTAGCAAAAAATGCTTGTAAACCTACAAGAAAATTTGCTGATTTTGAACCCACAATTTTTTTAGTAAAGTTAGCAAAATCGTTTTGCTAAAAATTAGTTAACTGAAATTTTTTTATTTCAACTTAGTTCATACACATTTGAGGACCCCATTAGGTTCGGACCCGATAGGTCCAGACCTCGATGGGCCTAGACCTAGTTGGGTTCCTTAAAAATCGTCATAGTTTTGATTCAAAATTTGTGTCCGTTTCGCTCTACCTTGCTTAGTTTTTGAGATACGTGATTTTAGGGGACCACCGGGGTTTTGAGAATTAAAAACTCGATAACTTCAAAAATATTACTCGGAAAGCTTTTGATTACTTTGCGGTCTTGTTCTACGTGTTGAGAGCTACAAAAAAATGCTTTTGGACTTTTTGTTGTGTCGGCAATATTAACCGAGATATGAGCATTTTAAAATTTTCGGGAATGCTAACTTTTTTGGATCCAAAGTTAGGACTCATTAGGGTCCACACATGTGAAGAGAACCGGCAATGGCCAAAAATGGCCTCCATTTTGCTCTATCTGGCTTAGTTTCCGCGATAGCGCCATTTTAAGTTTTCTGAAAATAAAAAAAAAATTACCACTTATTTTTGCTAATATTAGCAAAAAAGCTTGTAAAAATTTGGTCAACTCAATTTTAAATTTAGCAAAAAAAATTAGTTCAAATTTTGTTTAAAATTGCTAATGCGCTAAATGAAGTTTACAAGATATTTTTGCTAACATGATAATCTCAACTAAAAATTTGCTAAAGGTTAGCTTACTAGCATTAGCAAAAAAAAAAGGAAATCTACTAATGTATTATTTTGAGTGTACTTCTATTTTTCTTCCTTCGTTAAATGGGATCAACGCACTGTGGAACGAGTGGTTTTGTCAAAGGGCAAGAAAATCCCGAAAATTATCAAAAATTCCCTAAAATCCCGGAACACAAAATATTCCGAAAAAGCCGGGATCCCGATTTTGGGATCCCGCTTTCGGGATCATGTATTCAATCCCGGATTCCAGGATTCCGAAAAACTAGTGCCAAATGGAAGCCCTACTCAGAACAAATCATTAAAGTAAAAATAAATTGACAGTTTTTGAAAAGTTAAAGATATTAAAAAATATTAATATGACAATTTCAATTCGTTTAAGTTATATAAAAGCTGATATGTATGTTATTTTCGTTATCTATATTGGTACCAGATTTGAAAACTAACTAATTTATTTTTGTTTGTTGAGTTCACACAAACGTGTCAAGATGATTATGTTATTCTACAAAACTGACACTATTTTCTTTGACAACAAAAAAACAATTTTTTTTTGGCTAAAAACAAATAGCAACCTCAAATAAAATATAAAAAAAAATTGTTGATGATGCCGACGATTTAGCCGGTAAAACTAACAACATAATACGTTTTTATGTTAAAAACCAAAAGAGCGAAAGTATCAACAAAAAATTAACAACAAACAGAGAAAATTAAAAAAAAAAGTGGTTATTCAAAAGAGAAAAATATTTTTTTTAAATTTATTTTAAATGAGAAAATGTACACAATAGTTTATAATTATTTTTTTTTTATTTCACAACACTCTTTACACAACAAAATAATAATAATAGTAAAAAAAAATAATACAGAAATTTTTAAAGCGAGCGGTTTTATTGTGACGTAACGAAAATTTAAAAAAGCTACAAATTAAATATAGAGTTGCCAGATTTTTTAAAGTTTAAAAGGTTATTTAACAGTAATAGATATTTTAAGGGCACAAGGAAATATTATACTGTCCGACAATGAAAGCGCTTCTGGAATTTGATCATTAGATTCTGAATCTGGGGGCTAATTATGTAACTTGATAATCGTCAAATCGTATCATTAGCTCATTATTCCATTACCATATAGTGTCATTTTATGGTAATGGAATAATGAGCTAACGATACGATTTGACGACTATCAAGTTACATACCCAGCAGAAATTTTGCTGAACTGGCAGCAGCTTTTGGAAAGGAAACTTGAGTCAAGAAGCGCATCCAAACTGCTGAATTCATGCATGATTCTCTAAGGCGATGTCACACTTTAGAGCACTAGTTGGAAAAAGATGAAGTACATTTGACTATTTCTGAAATACAAATTACAGAATCTGAAATACAATTGACTATTTCTGAATACAATTGGAAAATCTTAAATACAAATGACTTATTCCGAAAATCAGTTGAGTATTTCTGAAATACAGTTAAAAATAGTGTAAACCAACCACTGAAAACGTATTTTTAGTTTATTTTGTAGTATTGTTAAAAAATTAAACATTTTTATGTCAAAAAAGTTCAGAGTCCTGATTACACCATTTCCACTTTTATTTCAGAAAATATAAATTATATTTCAGAAAATACAAACTATATTGATAAAATTACAAAAAATTTCCAATCACTTTTTAGAAACTCCAATCATATTTAAGACATTTCCAATTATATTTCGAAATTTACAAATAATATTTTAGAAATTTCTATTATATATTTTAGATATAACCATTTTTAACCAAAAAATGTTTAATAACATTTCAAAAATTTTAATTATATTGGGAATTTTTGAAATATAATTGAAAATTTTTAAATAAAATTGGAGATTCTAAAATATGATTGGACATTTTTTATACCCTCCACTCTAGTGATAGACACAGAAAGAATTGAAAACGAAAGTCAATCAACAAAAACGCTGATTCAATTAATTTCTTAATTGAAACTCCTCCGATAAAGAAAATTGATATATCAATCATCAAATTGTAGGTGATTAATTGATTTTTATTTCAGTTAATCATTTTTTTGATTTTGATCAAAAATTTAATCAATTTTTTATTTAAAGTCAATTAAAATAATGATTGATTAAACAAATGAATTTCAAGCTTATGGAAAAATTATGGTGAAATTCATATTTTTTGCTTTCCAATATGTTGCCGACGATAAAAAAAGTAAAACCCTAGTATAACCCAGCAAAACTTAGATTACCAAATAAGGTATAAAATAAGGTATATGATCTCTTATTTTATACATTGCAGCATTGATGATTTTAACAGGCGATGAGACTCAAAGTAATGCATCCACATTATCACATAGAATACCAGTAAGGTATAAAATAAGTCATAAATTTATAACGAAGAATACCAGTAAGGTGTAAAATATATGATATTTTATAGGTTACGAGTAAGGTATATAATAAAGCATACCAGAACGTAATATATAAGGTGTTACGAGTAGTGAAAAAGTAATTTTGTATTAAATTTACTCAAGTGATTGTAAGTGAGTGTAAGTAGATATAATATGCTAGTGAGTGTGTGTCATTAGAAATTTCTTGTCGTGAGCCCATCTCTAGTTTAAACTTATGCATTTTTTTATAAAATAATTATTTTTTATGTTATTGTAATGCATTATACATTTAATTATAAATAATGCATGATTTCAAACTTTCAAATCATACATAATGTAACCAAATATAAATCATCCATGATATAATGTTGAGAAATAATAAATATGAAATACATTTTTCCAATAATCATGCATTACGTAGCAAATTATTAGTAATGCATTATTTTTCACTTTAAAATAATACGTTGTGGAACAAATGTTTGGTAAGACATCCTCAAATAATGCTACAAATAAGATATATACATTACCTGGTAATGTGTTATATAATCACTACCCATTACCAAAGTTTTGCTGGGAAAGTATGTTTTTGAATTAATGTATTCAAATAAATTGAAGCGAAAAAAATCTGGAAAATAACAGAAATGTTGATCAAAACAATAATTGACTCATTTAAATTTTGTTATTCAATAGATTTAATTGAAATTTTTTAGCCAAAAAATTTTTGTGTGGAGGGTATATATAAGTTTGTCATTTCGTTTGTTACACCTCGAAATATTAGTCTAGGACCCCATAAAGTATATATATTTATGATCCTCGATCGATTTTAAGACGATCAAGCGATGTCCGTCCTTCCGTCTGTCCGTCTGTCTGTTGAAAACACGCTAACTTTTTAAAGACTTTACGGAGGCTCCTGAAGTTTGGCATATATGTTGGGCATTTACCTGGTCAGGTTGGTATTGCAATCCAACGAAATCGGTACAGTAGTTCAAAAGTTATGAGCAAAAGACTGAATTTCGGCAAGGGTTTTTCGTGAATTTATGATATAAAAAGCACTATAACTTTCGAAAAGCAATTATGAGGATGCTGATGCTTGACATATATATTTTTCGTTCCTCCAGCCTAGTTCGTATTGAATTTCACCCAAATCGGTCCAGTGGTTCAAAAGTTATTAGCAAAACCGTGAATTTCAGATAAGCTTCACCTTAAATTCACGTGTTGAAAACCCGTTCAAACCTGTTTTAAAGACATTGGTAAGTCACAAAAACATTTTACAACGTATTTTTGTCACTCAAAAATATTTTTATACCAAAGCAAAAAATACACTCGAAAAAAATTTTACACTAAAAAAAAAATTTTACACTCAAAAAAAAATTAGTAAATTATTTTTTTTTTTTCAAAAATTACTAAAAAAAATTTTTTACACAAAATAAAATTAAAACGACCAAAGTTTTGCTGTTACTTACTAGAAATAATTGAAGACTTCTGCAGTGAGAGTGATAAATGGGTATTGTAGGATGGAGAGATATGGCTACCTCAAAATACGAATGTCGTGTGTAATTTTTTCTGCAAAAACTATTTGGAGGAAAAAACGCTAACAACGCCTTTTTAATTATAATTACAGTAAATTTGACTTAGGAGAGAATCCATAGATCCATTTTGAAGATATTTGTTATTTAAAACGGGCTCCAAAAAACTATTTTTGCAACATACGACATTACTATTTTAGGGTAGCGACATGCGGGTGATGTACCTGGGTTAGGTTGTAAGTGGCTGCCGACGTTTTACATCAGAACTCAGAGACTCTGGAGTTCGTGGTGATACCACAATACCGCAATAGGATCCTCTACTAGTTCCTGTCGTTAAACCAATTTGAGCTCCTTATGAAACTCCTAAAATTTTGACATTCCACAAATTAGAAAGATCGTCCAGTTCCCTAGATCCCACTAAAGCAAATCTCTAACTAGAAAGTGCAGGGCACTGCGAGATAAGTGATCGATAGTTTCCAACTTTTCCTAATCCATGCAACTCCAGCAAAAGTAATTTGACAACACATTTAAACGCTTTTCCAGCTTTCCAAAAAGACAGTCTCGGGTATGTACAACAACCACCGTCGAAATCTCTTTTCATGGAAGCGATATTAGCTCACTAGAGCGCTTTTGATTGAGAGAAGGCCAAATCTGTCGTGTAGTTAAGTCTCCGTTGTGTAACAAAGAAGTAAATTTTTCTTGCAAGTTTCTAGAGGTATACCAACAAATTCCAATTCTGTGGGAACCTTTAGGGTAGTTCCCAGTCTGGAAAGCTCGTCGGCTTTGGCATTCCCTGGAATGTCTCTGTTCCCTGGGATTTGTCGTTCGTCAAACTGCTTGGCCATCTCATTTAAAGGCATGCTGCAGTTTAGAACAAATCTTGTTTTCAGAAACATTGACTCCAGAGACTTGACCTTGGCTTGACTGTCATAATAGATGTTAAGAGCGGTTGTAGACAAGGCATTGAAACACAACCAGTCAGCCACTTCATTTGTGTCAGAATCTCAGCCTGGTAAACACTGCAATGATCTGGAAATCTTCGAGTAAGGCTCAACCCAAGCTCTTCCGAATAGTCTGCAAAGCCTGGTTGTGTTGGCTGATTTTTACAATAATTCGAATTCTTCCGTCTTCCTGTGGGTTTAAGTCCACCAAGCGCGGATCCAGGGGGGGGGGAGAATGGGATTTCTCCCCCCAAAACGATTTCAAAAGAAAAAAAAAAGAAAAGGATGGGAAAAAAGAAAATAAGGAAAAGAAAGGAAAAAAGAAAATAAGGAAAAGAAAGGAAAGGAAAAAAGAAAAAATAAAAGGTAAAGAAAAGAAAAATGGAAAAAGAAAGGGAATGGAAGGATAGAAAGAAAATAACCAGGACATATAAATTCTAAGGAGAGTTATATATAGGCTGATGAGTTACGACAGCATACATACACTCAGAATAAAAATTAACTAAAAAATGGGAAAACTAACTAAATTCAAGGAATATTGATATGTTTTCCTTCTGTTAAGTTCATATTTTTCTTAAAAATAAGGAAAGAAAAAAATTTTTAATATTATGCCAATTTGAACTAAAAAATGGGAAAAATTTTCTTTCAATTTAGTTCATACACATTTGAGGACCCGATTGGGTGAATGCCCCATTGGGTTCGGACCGATAGGTTCAGACCCCGATGGGCCCACCACCAGGGTTCCTTAAGAATCTTCATATTTTTTGCTTAGTTTTTGAGATACGTGAATTTAGGGGACCACTGGGGTCTTGAGAATTTTAAAAACTCGATAACTTTAAAACTATTACTCGAAAAGCTTTTCAGTATTTGGCGGTCTTATTCTCCGTGTTAAGGGCTACAAAATGCTTTTGGACTTTTTGTTGTGTTGGCATTATTTACCGAGATATGAGTATTTTAAAATTTTCGGGAATGCCAACTTTTTTAAATCCATTTCTTTGGCGGTAAGAATTTCTTCCATGTATTTGGGAATTCCATTTAAGGAAAATAATGGACTATTTAACAGTACATGAACTTAAATTTTTTCCTAACACTTAAGAAAATTTCCCAACTTTTAGTTAAATTTAACTAATTTGTGGGAAAATTTATAAACTATTTTGAAGAACATTTTTCCAAATGTTATAAACCGTCTGTCCGTCTGTCTGTTGAAAACACGCTAACTTTTTAAAGACTTTACGGAGGCTCCTGAAGTTTGGCATATATGTTGGGCATTTACCTGGTCAGGTTGGTATTGCAATCCAACGAAATCGGTACAGTAGTTCAAAAGTTATGAGCAAAAGACTGAATTTCGGCAAGGGTTTTTCGTGAATTTATGATATAAAAAGCACTATAACTTTCGAAAAGCAATTATGAGGATGCTGATGCTTGACATATATATTTTTCGTTCCTCCAGCCTAGTTCGTATTGAATTTCACCCAAATCGGTCCAGTGGTTCAAAAGTTATTAGCAAAACCGTGAATTTCAGATAAGCTTCACCTTAAATTCACGTGTTGAAAACCCGTTCAAACCTGTTTTAAAGACATTGGTAAGTCACAAAAACATTTTACAACGTATTTTTGTCACTCAAAAATATTTTTATACCAAAGCAAAAAATACACTCGAAAAAAATTTTACACTAAAAAAAAAATTTTACACTCAAAAAAAAATTAGTAAATTATTTTTTTTTTTTCAAAAATTACTAAAAAAAATTTTTTACACAAAATAAAATTAAAACGACCAAAGTTTTGCTGTTACTTACTAGAAATAATTGAAGACTTCTGCAGTGAGAGTGATAAATGGGTATTGTAGGATGGAGAGATATGGCTACCTCAAAATACGAATGTCGTGTGTAATTTTTTCTGCAAAAACTATTTGGAGGAAAAAACGCTAACAACGCCTTTTTAATTATAATTACAGTAAATTTGACTTAGGAGAGAATCCATAGATCCATTTTGAAGATATTTGTTATTTAAAACGGGCTCCAAAAAACTATTTTTGCAACATACGACATTACTATTTTAGGGTAGCGACATGCGGGTGATGTACCTGGGTTAGGTTGTAAGTGGCTGCCGACGTTTTACATCAGAACTCAGAGACTCTGGAGTTCGTGGTGATACCACAATACCGCAATAGGATCCTCTACTAGTTCCTGTCGTTAAACCAATTTGAGCTCCTTATGAAACTCCTAAAATTTTGACATTCCACAAATTAGAAAGATCGTCCAGTTCCCTAGATCCCACTAAAGCAAATCTCTAACTAGAAAGTGCAGGGCACTGCGAGATAAGTGATCGATAGTTTCCAACTTTTCCTAATCCATGCAACTCCAGCAAAAGTAATTTGACAACACATTTAAACGCTTTTCCAGCTTTCCAAAAAGACAGTCTCGGGTATGTACAACAACCACCGTCGAAATCTCTTTTCATGGAAGCGATATTAGCTCACTAGAGCGCTTTTGATTGAGAGAAGGCCAAATCTGTCGTGTAGTTAAGTCTCCGTTGTGTAACAAAGAAGTAAATTTTTCTTGCAAGTTTCTAGAGGTATACCAACAAATTCCAATTCTGTGGGAACCTTTAGGGTAGTTCCCAGTCTGGAAAGCTCGTCGGCTTTGGCATTCCCTGGAATGTCTCTGTTCCCTGGGATTTGTCGTTCGTCAAACTGCTTGGCCATCTCATTTAAAGGCATGCTGCAGTTTAGAACAAATCTTGTTTTCAGAAACATTGACTCCAGAGACTTGACCTTGGCTTGACTGTCATAATAGATGTTAAGAGCGGTTGTAGACAAGGCATTGAAACACAACCAGTCAGCCACTTCATTTGTGTCAGAATCTCAGCCTGGTAAACACTGCAATGATCTGGAAATCTTCGAGTAAGGCTCAACCCAAGCTCTTCCGAATAGTCTGCAAAGCCTGGTTGTGTTGGCTGATTTTTACAATAATTCGAATTCTTCCGTCTTCCTGTGGGTTTAAGTCCACCAAGCGCGGATCCAGGGGGGGGGGAGAATGGGATTTCTCCCCCCAAAACGATTTCAAAAGAAAAAAAAAAGAAAAGGATGGGAAAAAAGAAAATAAGGAAAAGAAAGGAAAAAAGAAAATAAGGAAAAGAAAGGAAAGGAAAAAAGAAAAAATAAAAGGTAAAGAAAAGAAAAATGGAAAAAGAAAGGGAATGGAAGGATAGAAAGAAAATAACCAGGACATATAAATTCTAAGGAGAGTTATATATAGGCTGATGAGTTACGACAGCATACATACACTCAGAATAAAAATTAACTAAAAAATGGGAAAACTAACTAAATTCAAGGAATATTGATATGTTTTCCTTCTGTTAAGTTCATATTTTTCTTAAAAATAAGGAAAGAAAAAAATTTTTAATATTATGCCAATTTGAACTAAAAAATGGGAAAAATTTTCTTTCAATTTAGTTCATACACATTTGAGGACCCGATTGGGTGAATGCCCCATTGGGTTCGGACCGATAGGTTCAGACCCCGATGGGCCCACCACCAGGGTTCCTTAAGAATCTTCATATTTTTTGCTTAGTTTTTGAGATACGTGAATTTAGGGGACCACTGGGGTCTTGAGAATTTTAAAAACTCGATAACTTTAAAACTATTACTCGAAAAGCTTTTCAGTATTTGGCGGTCTTATTCTCCGTGTTAAGGGCTACAAAATGCTTTTGGACTTTTTGTTGTGTTGGCATTATTTACCGAGATATGAGTATTTTAAAATTTTCGGGAATGCCAACTTTTTTAAATCCATTTCTTTGGCGGTAAGAATTTCTTCCATGTATTTGGGAATTCCATTTAAGGAAAATAATGGACTATTTAACAGTACATGAACTTAAATTTTTTCCTAACACTTAAGAAAATTTCCCAACTTTTAGTTAAATTTAACTAATTTGTGGGAAAATTTATAAACTATTTTGAAGAACATTTTTCCAAATGTTATAAACCGTCTGTCCGTCTGTCTGTTGAAAACACGCTAACTTTTTAAAGACTTTACGGAGGCTCCTGAAGTTTGGCATATATGTTGGGCATTTACCTGGTCAGGTTGGTATTGCAATCCAACGAAATCGGTACAGTAGTTCAAAAGTTATGAGCAAAAGACTGAATTTCGGCAAGGGTTTTTCGTGAATTTATGATATAAAAAGCACTATAACTTTCGAAAAGCAATTATGAGGATGCTGATGCTTGACATATATATTTTTCGTTCCTCCAGCCTAGTTCGTATTGAATTTCACCCAAATCGGTCCAGTGGTTCAAAAGTTATTAGCAAAACCGTGAATTTCAGATAAGCTTCACCTTAAATTCACGTGTTGAAAACCCGTTCAAACCTGTTTTAAAGACATTGGTAAGTCACAAAAACATTTTACAACGTATTTTTGTCACTCAAAAATATTTTTATACCAAAGCAAAAAATACACTCGAAAAAAATTTTACACTAAAAAAAAAATTTTACACTCAAAAAAAAATTAGTAAATTATTTTTTTTTTTTCAAAAATTACTAAAAAAAATTTTTTACACAAAATAAAATTAAAACGACCAAAGTTTTGCTGTTACTTACTAGAAATAATTGAAGACTTCTGCAGTGAGAGTGATAAATGGGTATTGTAGGATGGAGAGATATGGCTACCTCAAAATACGAATGTCGTGTGTAATTTTTTCTGCAAAAACTATTTGGAGGAAAAAACGCTAACAACGCCTTTTTAATTATAATTACAGTAAATTTGACTTAGGAGAGAATCCATAGATCCATTTTGAAGATATTTGTTATTTAAAACGGGCTCCAAAAAACTATTTTTGCAACATACGACATTACTATTTTAGGGTAGCGACATGCGGGTGATGTACCTGGGTTAGGTTGTAAGTGGCTGCCGACGTTTTACATCAGAACTCAGAGACTCTGGAGTTCGTGGTGATACCACAATACCGCAATAGGATCCTCTACTAGTTCCTGTCGTTAAACCAATTTGAGCTCCTTATGAAACTCCTTAAATTTTGACATTCCACAAATTAGAAAGATCGTCCAGTTCCCTAGATCCCACTAAAGCAAATCTCTAACTAGAAAGTGCAGGGCACTGCGAGATAAGTGATCGATAGTTTCCAACTTTTCCTAATCCATGCAACTCCAGCAAAAGTAATTTGACAACACATTTAAACGCTTTTCCAGCTTTCCAAAAAGACAGTCTCGGGTATGTACAACAACCACCGTCGAAATCTCTTTTCATGGAAGCGATATTAGCTCACTAGAGCGCTTTTGATTGAGAGAAGGCCAAATCTGTCGTGTAGTTAAGTCTCCGTTGTGTAACAAAGAAGTAAATTTTTCTTGCAAGTTTCTAGAGGTATACCAACAAATTCCAATTCTGTGGGAACCTTTAGGGTAGTTCCCAGTCTGGAAAGCTCGTCGGCTTTGGCATTCCCTGGAATGTCTCTGTTCCCTGGGATTTGTCGTTCGTCAAACTGCTTGGCCATCTCATTTAAAGGCATGCTGCAGTTTAGAACAAATCTTGTTTTCAGAAACATTGACTCCAGAGACTTGACCTTGGCTTGACTGTCATAATAGATGTTAAGAGCGGTTGTAGACAAGGCATTGAAACACAACCAGTCAGCCACTTCATTTGTGTCAGAATCTCAGCCTGGTAAACACTGCAATGATCTGGAAATCTTCGAGTAAGGCTCAACCCAAGCTCTTCCGAATAGTCTGCAAAGCCTGGTTGTGTTGGCTGATTTTTACAATAATTCGAATTCTTCCGTCTTCCTGTGGGTTTAAGTCCACCAAGCGCGGATCCAGGGGGGGGGGGAGAATGGGATTTCTCCCCCCAAAACGATTTCAAAAGAAAAAAAAAAGAAAAGGATGGGAAAAAAGAAAATAAGGAAAAGAAAGGAAAAAAGAAAATAAGGAAAAGAAAGGAAAGGAAAAAAGAAAAAATAAAAGGTAAAGAAAAGAAAAATGGAAAAAGAAAGGGAATGGAAGGATAGAAAGAAAATAACCAGGACATATAAATTCTAAGGAGAGTTATATATAGGCTGATGAGTTACGACAGCATACATACACTCAGAATAAAAATTAACTAAAAAATGGGAAAACTAACTAAATTCAAGGAATATTGATATGTTTTCCTTCTGTTAAGTTCATATTTTTCTTAAAAATAAGGAAAGAAAAAAATTTTTAATATTATGCCAATTTGAACTAAAAAATGGGAAAAATTTTCTTTCAATTTAGTTCATACACATTTGAGGACCCGATTGGGTGAATGCCCCATTGGGTTCGGACCGATAGGTTCAGACCCCGATGGGCCCACCACCAGGGTTCCTTAAGAATCTTCATATTTTTTGCTTAGTTTTTGAGATACGTGAATTTAGGGGACCACTGGGGTCTTGAGAATTTTAAAAACTCGATAACTTTAAAACTATTACTCGAAAAGCTTTTCAGTATTTGGCGGTCTTATTCTCCGTGTTAAGGGCTACAAAATGCTTTTGGACTTTTTGTTGTGTTGGCATTATTTACCGAGATATGAGTATTTTAAAATTTTCGGGAATGCCAACTTTTTTAAATCCATTTCTTTGGCGGTAAGAATTTCTTCCATGTATTTGGGAATTCCATTTAAGGAAAATAATGGACTATTTAACAGTACATGAACTTAAATTTTTTCCTAACACTTAAGAAAATTTCCCAACTTTTAGTTAAATTTAACTAATTTGTGGGAAAATTTATAAACTATTTTGAAGAACATTTTTCCAAAGTTTAAGTTAAGTCGTTTTTTTTGAGTGTAGCCTCTATCCAAAGGCTTTTTTTACATCCTTAGGATAAAATATTTCAGAATTAAAGAAATTGCATATGAAAAACTTAAATGGCAATACAGTTGTGGACATTTTCTAACCAAAAAACTTTCCTTATCATTATCTAAGCAAAAAATAATATATTTATTTATATAGAAAATGTCTCAGAATTCCAGAGTTTATCTTAAGAAAATGTTTTCATACTTATTTGATTCTGAATGTGTTTGAATTTTTGATTGAAAAATTATCTAAAATTTAATAAAATGTCATAACTTTTCTATAGAAAAAGATACCTCAGCAACTGAGAATATTTCTTTAGAAAAATGTTTAAAAATTTGCCAACATTTTTTCTGCAAAAAAATCTCAGAATCGTATAAGATTTCTACAGAAAAAACATCTCAGAATCTTAGTTTTCTATAAGGATATATTTTTTCTCTGTTTGAGAAATCTTTTAAATCTGCGAATTTTTCTATAAGAAAAGTTTATCTAAATCTATTATTTGTTGTATAGGAAAAATGTTATAGAACTTTTCAACAGAAAACTATATCAGAATCTGAGATTTTTTACATAAATTTTTTTGACTACAAGTGGTCTATGAAGTAATTTGGTCTGTCAGGATTCCCTCGTGAAAAATATTTTTCATTAAAAAAGTTTCCCCCAAATCCGCGCCAGATTTAAACCCTAGCTTTTATTGGATTTTTTGGTTTTGAATTTGGTACTCAATATTAAAAATATTAAAGAAAAGTAACACTACACCCCCCCCCCCCCCCCCCGTCCGCGTCAAACCAAACTTCATTGATTTTCGATTGCATTACATTTTTTGGAAAAAAATCTCGCCCCCCAAATGAAGTTCCTGGTTCCGCGCCTGAAGTCCACACATATGCTTTATCAAATCTTCTTAGCAAAAAAGATCATTCTGATCGAGTCCACAAAGCCTTCGTTTGCAGACAGTCTTGTCTGCTTTCCCATTTCGAATCTTCTTGGCGTTCAAAATGTTCCTTGATTTACATACTTATAAACAGCGTTCAGGCCCGGATGGACCTCGGTGGTAATTGCGTTTGAAGGCAGAATTGCATACGAGCTAGCTCTTTTTCTGGAATATTTCGATGACCAGCTAGATAGGTGAAATCATCCCAGAGACGCGGGTGCATGTCGTTCGTTGTCGACTGTCTAATGACTCCCACAACGAAATAAAGAGAAAATTCGTTTATCGGGTCAAACAACTGAATGTGAAATAATTAAAAAAATTCAGATGTCCACAAACACTACTCCCTTCATCCTTCTCCCCATAAGTAAGGATCATCCCCTAAGTGTGGCTTCAAAGAATAAAAAATCTAACTAGTCTTAAGATTTTTTGCTGGAAAGTTAATAATATGTCTAATTATGCAACTTAATACTTTTATTCAAAATAGAGTGCAAACAAACACTATAATTTTATAACTCTGGCAACACTGCTACTCAAACAAAATGTGTTATAAGGCACAGCACTCTCTGATGTGTTTTTTAACACACATAAAGCTCTTTCGAAACTCATTTCGTTAGTAGTGACATAATCGGTAATCAACAGTCACTGTGCAATGAAAAACCAGCCTTTTGTACACAGACACAAAAACGATGAGAATCAGAGCAAATTCACAAATGAGAAAAAGAGAGCTGCTGGTGAGCATGTTCAGGCATGCCACGCCATATACTCAGACAATTTTAAATTGAAACAAATAATTTCATTCGCTTTTTAACAGCGGCGTTGAATTGAAGCAAAATTTTTTGTCTTTAGTGTTTTTCGCGCGTCGCCAAAACTTTTAAATACAAATAAAAAAATAATAATAATAAGAAAAGAAAGAAAAAAACACGTCTCGCCGTTGATTTTATAATTGTGTGGAGATACAATATCTCAAACGCTTCAAAAGTGTATTGTGCTAAAAAAGAATGCAAAACAAAATATAATTGTATTTTGTAACAAAAAATTAAAAAAAAAATAAAATAAAATCACAAAAAATTCATGTTTTTTGTAAAATATTAAAAAAATAATTTAGAAAATTTATATACAAAAATAATAAAAAAGTGTGCTAGAAAAAATAACATACGACATCAATCGTTAAATGAATTGATAATTTGAATGTCGCAAAAATTCAACAAAATTTTCAAAGTAGTTACGTAAAAAAGTATCTTACAAAACAAGTTACGCCCAAAAGTGCTTCAATTAGAATCACTAGATTTTTATTTTCGAAAAGAAAAAAGGCCTGTTCTACGACTACAAAAAAATAAATTTTGTAAAAATGTTCAAAGAATATTAAAACTTTGGCGTTAACAAAAGTTATTGCAAAAAAAAAACAAGGTAAATTAATAAAAAAATGCTTCAACAAAAAAATTATGCAAGTGTTTGGTGTTATAAAAATTCTGATAGGATTGCGTGAAAACTTAATGAAAAAACAAAAAAAAAAAACAGTTACAAAATCACTACGCGCTCACATAAAATTCAACAGGAGGTGAGAGGTGAAGTAAAAAAAAAAGTGAAACAAACACAAACAAATGTCCAACCATGAAACAGGCCAGAGTAAGAGGCAAAATATATATTATACATTATTTGAATAACAGACCTCTGAAGAGACATACAAATTCGGTGATGATAAAGTTTGGTACAAAAGTACCTTTTTTAGGGGGTACTTTTTTTAAATTTTTAAGTACAGTGGTACTTTTGTTAGTTTTTTTTAATATATTTTGTGTTGAGTATTCCGCTAATATCCCAAGCACACATCGGTTATGGCAAGCAAATACACCGTTGAGACATGCACTAACATGAGGATTGAATATTTATTTGGATTGCATTGGAAATTGAACTTAACTTAATGCTTAAGTTCATTTTTCAAATTGTCGTAACTATGTAGTGGTTGTGACAAAGGAATGTCTGGTTGTGAAAGAGCGTTGTCTTAAATAGAGTCTCATCAAAGAATTAAAGTTAACTTCAAGATTCCCCTACCACAGGTAGCTTTACTTCAAATCACGTATGTTAAGTTTAAAGTGGCTAATAACATATCACTTTGAAAAATATAGACCCGTAGGTCCATTGTGGTACCACGAGACGATTATGGGGTTTTCCAAGTACAACCTGGTGTTAAACTAATTGGATCACCTTTTGATACTATGAATTCAGACTTAACTGGAGGGTTTAGTTTCTGATCGGGGAAAACAAAGCGATTTTCGACAAAAGTAGAGCGATTGTTTTCTAAATTTAATTAATCGTAGCATCTCTTTCTACTGTTTTTAAATGTGTGAAGAGATAAAACAATTCTGGCATCAGTTTTTCTTTTGACTTTTTTCCTTGATTTTTTTTTCAATCCCCTTTTGAAATTTCTTATTCTGCCTTTTTTGCCCAAATGCAGTAGCAGACGTGCAAGGAAAAAATTCTGTGTGTAAAGTACATCATTGGTGCGTTTAAAAAGGATTAAAGATAACTTTTTTGCCATCTATCATAAGTGTTGCGTCTGTGAATAAGACATTGTAGATGCCAATAAAGAAAATCTCAATCTTAAAAGCTTCGAACCAGCGCTGACATATCATTTTAAAGGTTTCTTTAAAAAGTTCCAACTCCTTAACATCCAGTAAGAAATGGTTTAAGAGGGGGCCAAATTTGTCTTAAAGTCTCACAGATCTATCCATCTGCACATCTTTGATATCTCGTCTTTGGAATAAAACTGCAGTATGTGCTTTTAACGGGCATACTAACAAGTTCCAATTCCGTAGGATATTGGAAGGAAGTACCCAGTCTTGTGAACTCATCAATTTTGCAGTTTCTTCGCATTTTCTGGGGGTTAATTATGTAACTTAATAATCATTAATCGTCATCGTTAGCTCATTATTCTATTACCATAAAGTGACACTATATGGTAATGGAATAATGAGCTAACGATACGATTTGTCGACTATTTACTTAAATCCTCTGTCAGATGACACCAACATTTATCATTATTCTTCCTTTGACCGTAGACCAAGCCTTTTTTAGGCTGAGAGAAGAAGGCATATCATGACACACTTAATCAGGACCTGTTGACAATCTCCGAGTAGAATCTTGTGAATAGGGTAAGGTACGTACACATGGGTTTTATAGATATCGAAGAAACGGACACTCTTGATATTCTGGCGTGAGAATTCGGTGTGTTGTCCGTTGGAATAAGCACATTTTCAGGTGTCAAAAGAAGGGTGCCCGAACATAGCCACTACGGACATTACCCCTATAACGGAAATAGAGATTGCCCGAGTAAAAAAGATTATATATGTTTATATTTAATTATATAAAGACATCATATATATTCATATAGAATTTGATGCGAAAAATGAGTCGATAAAACCATATAAAGTTGCATTAAATTTGATATAATTTGATGTGATTTTAATATAATTTTATATGATTTGATGCGAAAATTGGCCCCTTTTTTAGAAAAATTGATGCAATTATATATAATTAAATAAAAAAAAAATCCAAAAAAAACCCAAAAAAAATTATATTAAATTATATATAAAGAACTTAGATTTTTTTTCATAAATTTTGCATTATATATAATAACATATAAAATTTTTAAAACAAATGTTTAAGGTTTAGGTTTGGAACTTAAAAAAAAAAAAAAATTCTGGACTTAGAAAAATTTTCAAAAGTTATATCAAATTATATATAAAGGACTTAGATTTTTTTTTTAATTTTACTCATATAAGATTACATATGATTCAGAAAAAAGTTGCATAAAGTTTTATATAAAATGTCTTCAAATATTTTGTTATATTAAATTATATAAAAAAACAGACAGAATTTTATATTTCATATGTAATTATATAAACTAACTTTAATCATATGTTATTACACGCAAAAAAAAACTTGTGTCGGAGTGAGCAAAAATCTGGCATAATTTTACCAAAAATATGCTAAAACTACAACCGACGAAGTAGTTTTCGCAATTTAGCCAAAACGCTTATGTAAAAAATTTTGAAGAAAATGCTAATGCTATTTAAGTAAAAACTTGGTAAAATATGCCAAAAGAGATATGGTGAAATATACCAAAAGTATTAGAAAAGATGACTAAAAATAATGCTAAAAATTACTACATTTATGCTAAAATAAATTTTCAATAAATTTTTGTAAAAATTTGTATATTTGTTGAATTTAAAATTTTCACAGAATAAATACATATTAATATAATAAATGTTGTGTAGGATTTAATTTATCACCGACCAACTGACCCTTTTTGTACAATTTTCTCGAGTGACTGCTGCCTACGCTTCTTCTTGAAGTAAAGGATCCGCTATAGCTTCACGAATTATTTAAAAGCATCCTGTAAAAATAGAAAATTATTACAAAACATAAATTTTTAATTTAAAAAATTGGTAAACCCCATTGGTCTCTTGGTAAGGAGGAACACTTACTTTGTCATTCCATTTGTAACTCATCAAAACAGTTTTTGGACTCCCTTGGCTTTGGGTTTTTAGGTTTTAATTTTATAACTAAAGGCAGGATTGGTGTCCACGCTCTTTATTGTAGTGAAGGATTCCCATAGCTTCAAACATTTATTTAGCAGTACCCTGTAAAAATAGAAAATTATTACCAAACACTAATGTCCAGTTTCTCTATTACGAATTTTCATTTTCGTTCGTGCAAATGACATACGAAAATCAATTTGAGGTTCTGTATTGCGGATGTCATTTTAGTCGAACGAAAACGTAAAAGTTGTCATTTTTCTTCATATTTTTCCGTTTCTACAACACGAATTGAAATGTCAAAAACGCCAAAACCACACGAATGAAAAATACCATTCGTTAAGGAGTTTTTTGTGTAATATTTAACAAAATAAGTGAAAAATATGAATTTATAACAAAAATAAGTAATATTAATTTATAAAATTAAAAAATGTGAATGTTTTATAACTAAATGCTTTGAAAAAAATGTATATTAAAAGAAATCAGTGAAAAAAAGACGGATTTGACAAATTTATATTAACAATTTAAAAGCCACGGGTCATCATACAAATTATTGTTTTCATTTGTTTTTTATTAAAATTGTATTAACTTTTTAGCTATAATTAATAAAAAACTCTGATTTGATTATAATTGTATGTTTTTTTTTTATAAACATGAAATTTGATCAGCTGTTTTCTTTAGCTGATGTGTTGATGTGCCACTTCCTTTAGTTTAGATAATTTTTGTATGAAAAAAATAAACAAAAACTAAAAAAAAACTTTGTGGCAATACTGTAATTTGACAAATGGTCAAGACAAACGTAACTAACGAAAAAAAATAACGTAATCAAACGAAAATGTTATGGAAACTGTAGCGTTCGTTCGTGTATTGTTTCGTCCGTTTAACAGAAACACCATATAATTTTTAACTAAAAATCTATTAAACCTTATTGGTGTCTTCGGAATGCGGGTATACTCACTTTATCATTCGATTTGTTATTCATCGAAACATACGTCTGGGACTCCATTGGTTTTTCTTAATGAATGGTGTTTTAAGTTATGACAGCAAAATTAACTTTAGCTTTTTTTATCTTACATTTATTTATCTTTTAAAAAACTAATTATTTATATTTATTTATTAATTTATTTAAATTTTATTTATCAATTTCCTTTTTACGTTTTATAACACAAAAAATAAACGAAGCACGCACACAAAAATACAAAATGAATATGGCGGTCTGTATTTGTTTTTTTTTTTGTTGTTGTTTTCTTTCGATAAATTTTTGTGCAAGTAATTTGCGTTATTGTGCAAGCTACTTGGTTATTTTACATAAAAAATGAATTATGTTACTTTAACATCGACAAGCATAATTTTAGCAAAAATTTGTTAAAAAAAATTTTTTGGTATGAAAAAAGTTTTACCAAGTAGGTTTGCTCAATCTTACACAGATTTTTTTTTTGCGTGTATGTATAACTTAACATTTTCTTTTATATAATTTTATATAAGAAAAAAAATACGAAGTGCAAATATATATAATCTTATATGATAGAAAAACAATTTACGTATAAATTTATCAAATAATATATGTTTATATAAAAATAAGTAAAATTATATATAATCTTTTTTACTCGGGTGTGGACGAACAGATCTAGGTCATAAACCCCATATTTGCTATAGGGACTATGACCACTTTTAAAACAGTCATAATACCCATGGGGATTTAACCGTTGTCTATGATGTCCCTTGGAAAAACCCATTTTTCATGAGTCGAAATAATTGGACCGGACATAGCCCCCACGGACATTACCCCAATAACGGAAATAGTGAATGTGACCGAACAGATCGCGGTCGGAAGTGGTAATTGGGGGGTAAAATTTCCTCTCGAATATGTGTTAAAAAATTCATTCTTATGCTTTTTGCGCTAAAGAAATACAAGTTTATCATTATTTAAAAATAAAATGATTCCACTCCCATAAAAGGGGGGCGGACCGATAAAACGACATTATCTAATTCTGGAGTCTTAATCGAGATCGCGTCGGAGAAGCATCTATTCGTCACTGAAATTAATTTATAAATTTAGAAACGTGTTTGTGTTTGTCGGTCGCTAGTATTGGTTATTTCTCCGCGAGTACCGTTAGACAACGGTGTCTAACCCTACTCAAACACACTCACGTGTTAAGGAAGCGTCGTTTCGCTCTTCCATTGTGAGGGCAATGGTCGTATTGTGTCCGGAGTTTCCCACGTGTTAAAACCCCACAAAAACTAAAACCCCACAAAGGTGGCATATAGACTTCGTGTCTCCGGTCACCTTTTTATCCGTCCATTCGTGGACAAGGTGTAGCATTGCTTCACCACTGAAGAAGAAGAAGATTATCTAATTCTCTTGGTCCAAATTCAGGACTTTGAACTTCTTGTAGAAAAAAATGTTGCATTTGTTAAACTAAAACACAAAAAATCGTGTAAAAAAGTGGTATTTTTCATGGGTTGGTTTAGTTCTTCAAGGGGGAACTTTATTCCCCTGGCCCGATTTGGCTTATTTACGAACTCAACTTGCCTAGGAACATAAGACATATTCGTGCCAAATGTCGGGAGTCTAGCGCTTTTATTTTGGACTGCATCATGTTAACTACAGACGGACGGACGGACATCGCTAGAATGTCTTAGAATCAATCACTGATCATAAATATGTATACTTTATGGGGTCCTAGACCGAAATTTTGATGTGTTACACACGGAATGACAAAGTGAGTATACCCCCATACTGTAGTTGGAGGGTATAAAAAGTCTAGAGTTAATAACTCCAATTCTAAAAAGTAAAAATCGGCTACCTAAATAATTTTTATTTTTATTTTGCAGAGAGGGTCAGTTTAATGCATGGAGTTTGTAATCTCCAAGCCCGGCCAAAGGCCGGCTACACAGAAAAACTTTTGAGATAAAAAAATTGCACAGTTAATGATCCTTGCTCTATAAGGACAATGTCAGTAAGGATCTGCTACCCAAATAAAGGTTTATTTTGCGGAGGGAGTGGGCTTAAGGCATGGAGTATGTATATTCCCTAAGCCCAACCGAAGGCAAAAATTGTAAGTTAATAACTTCGGCTCTATTAGGGTAAAAAAATCTTTATTGTGCAGAGAGGGGTGGTTCAAGGCGTGGAATTTGTAATCCCTTAGCTCGACCGGAGGTCGGCTACACAGAAAACTTTTAAGACAAAACTGAAATTGATATAATTATTGACCGAATATATTTCGGACTTAGTACCCATAGGGTTTCAAACTCTATTGACTCATTGAATCATCGTCGGAATGTGGGTTGTATAACACTGTTCTTTCCATGGACAATGTTCTGCTGAAATAAGTGAACTTATCCCCAGGGCCCGAGTTTTTTCGCAGCACTCGGTTTTTAAGTTTTCCGTTTGTTGTCGATTGTCTAGTTGTTCGCACATCGCATTACAGAGATGGTTCGGTTATTAGTATGTGGAATAAACTCCTTGCCGAAGTCTTTCCAGTCTCTTTCAATGAATATAAATTCAAGCCAAATGTCCACAAACAGACACTACTTTCTTTTTGCTCCTCCTCATAAGCAATTTTCCTAATATTAACACTCCATTATTTGGGGCATCCCCTGAGTTCTAATTCAAAGTAAAAGGACAGAAGCAGACTTATCGTAAATATCAATGATGTTAAGCTACTTCTTCAAAAAAAAGTAAAAAAAATCGTTCACAAATTGAAAAAATATTTCTAAAAACTATTTTATCATTGACGAAAGACAATATATTTATTTTCTTTTCTATAATATTTGCATAACACCACTACACGGAACACGTTTTTATTGACTCATTCCTAGTGAATAGAACGATTTTTCTGTTTTTATTCCGAACCTGTACGAAGATGTTTGCATATTTATACTTCGGTAGAAGTCACAATTCACTTCTAGTGCAGCTTTTCCAATATAAAAACAGTTTTTCCTGATTTTTCAGTAGTTTTTTTAAATATTTATAATTTATCAATTTTCCGAGTTCATAGCAACCAGTTTTTGTAATGGCAGATCATTGCAGAAGCTGGTTGCTATGAATTTTTATTTTCTTTTTTTTTAAAATAAAGAAAAATTTAATGGAAATGTAACGAACCCTGCCTTTAAAATTTTTGGCGAAATGTTCAACAGGGAAACAAGTCGAATTTTATTGTTTAGATAAACACCCAAATGTATGGGGAAACAAGTTATATTTTGATCGTTTAGCCCTTGAAGACTTATAAGATGTTTATAGTCGTAAGGGTGAACCCAATATTATTCTTTAGAGCGAAGTGCTTTGGAGACCACACGTTTTAGGAACTAAAATAAATCTCAGGGCACGAAGTTATGAGATTTCTGACACATCGCAAGAAAGTGCAGTAATATGTGCTGTATTAAATTTTGCAAGTAAATCAAAAAGTACCAATCAATGTAGAAAAGTACTTTTTCTCAATATACAAATTTCGTTTCAACTCTGCAGATACAATTACGAGTGTACATAACATGGGTTGATTTTTTTTTTTTTCATTTTCTAATAATGTTACCAAACCAAATACAATATTAACAAACAAAAAATAAACTAAAACCTAAATAACAGAAAAATATAGTACGTAAGAGTATAATTTTCAATTTAAAAACAAAACAAAAAAAACCAAAGAGTAACAGTGATTATGAAACCATTTTTAGTTTTTTTTTTTGTGAGCGACTCTCAAATTTTTGTGAGTGTATAAGTACTTGAGCAGTGAGAAAACACAATCTTTGAGATACAATTTTTTATTTCTTTTCAACTTCTCTTTTCAAGATTTTACGTTTTCATTCAGAAAATCCCAATTGTTTAGTGGTGGCATAGTGTTTATTACGAATGATTAACATGATAATGACGATGTTGATAATGATTGTGTGAAAAATAAATAAAAAACAAACCCGCGCACTCCAACCCCCACTCCCCGCAACAATTGTTCATTAGATTTGCTTACGTGTTGCTGTATTTATAAACATATTACTAACAAAAAAAAAAAAAAATAAAATTACCAACAACAATAATAATAGCAACAACAACTATTTAGTGTCATGTAAATTAACAGTTTTTCTTATTGTTGTATAATTTTTTTTTTTTACAAAATTTTATTTGTAAAAATAAAATTATAATAAAAACTAAAACCACACAAAATATAAAAATAAATATGTAACAATAGCAGTTTTTTGTAATAAATAAATTTATTTAAATTTTTTATAACAATATAAAAAATTGTTAGAAATTGACAAACAAAAACTTGGGTGGAAAATTTACATAGTAACTTAGGTAAAGCAGTGGTATAGTTCCTTTTAATTCGGGGTATTGATTTAACGGACCTTTTTAACAAAATATTTGTCCAGTTGGGGAATTTTTATTTATTCAATGTGTGCATAAACATCTGGAGAAACAGAGGATCCTTAAACGCTTGATAATAGCGTGCTAGATTATAAGCGTAGAGGTCGTGGGTTCGATTCACAACAGAATTTAAGGTTGATTAGGTTTTAATTGTTTAAAATTACTGTTGAGCTGAGTTGAGGGTGGGTGGTAAATGCTTATGAAGAGAAATAGGCAATTCCATGGCACTCAGACTTAAAATACCAGTTCCATTGCGCCTTACCCGGAAAAGAAAGTTAGTAAAGGGTTAGCATAGGGTGCAAGAAAAACAGAGTGACGAGTACTTGTTCAGAATTTCTCAGTTGCTTTCACAAACTTGAGAAAATCAGACAAGGGAAGTCCGTGGACCATGTCCATTGACAAAATATCAGAACCCATTATCCGCAGTCTAGCTCTTTAGAACGCTGGATAACAACAGACGTAATGTTCTGTTTTGTTCTCATCCTAAAAATAAGCTGCACGCAAGAGGTCTTATAAGACTCTCAATCTTGTCATATGACGAGCACAGGCATTGTGTCCTGTAATTAGGCCAGTAAGTCTGCGACAGTGTATTCTACTTACAAGGGATATATCTCAACCAGTATGAACCGATTTGCCTGAAATTTAAAATATATATAAATGAGACGAATTTAAGGTCGGGGTGTCTTGGTTCTTCGGCCATATCAGTGTTTAAAAATTTCGTTGTCCCCTTATGAAACAATGGGAACCTTCGGTTTAGGATTCTTGCATGTTAATTCAATCTATCTGACACTGAGACATGCAGATTATGCGAGATAGAGGATGGGACAGCCGATTATATACTTTCAACATCTGGGGGGACATTTAATATCTCCGAATGACGTGTGAAACTCTCTACCAAATAAGGTTCTCGTCTGCACTATAGATCTATCTGGTCGCAGGGCCTCTTTAATCTAATCTATGTTAATTCATTAGATCATCTTTCCATGAAAATTGATTTCATGTGAGAGTTGATCCAACGCATCATCCATGTCAAGCCTATACCGATCTGAGGTTCCGGATTGTGAGGATTTCTATCGGAGCCAACATTCGCCAAAGAATCGGCAATATCGTTTCCACGTATTTCTCTATGACCCGGAACCCAAAGAAGACAGACCCTACTCCCACATTAGACTTCACTGAGTCTTCACCTTCACCTCCTGGACAATTTTAGATGAAGTGACTGGAGAATCTAGTGCCCCAAGCGCTATCTCTCCATCCATTTTCAGTTATCCAGGTCGCTGCGATTAAAATAGCATACTAAAGTTAGTCTGAAATACTGTAGCCATTTTTCCATACCAATAAAGCATTTGGTCGTATCATTCAAATACCAGCCGTACCTAGAGCCATTTAAGGTACTAGATCCATCCGTGTAGAAAGTGCCAATGTAATTTGAGAGTAGATCTACTGGGTTGCTCCAGTCGTCCTTACTCGAAATATCAATGTAAATTTCCTGCCAAACTCGGTACAAGAGATCCAACGACATATTAAACATCGGACAAAGTTCCGATAGCCTATTAAACAGTCGACCCTGTCCCGAATTATAGTCCCCATGCCATGCCCAACTTTTACGAAGCCGGCACAGAGATTTCTTGTTTTTCCATTGAAAAAATACTCTACTAAACATCGAAAAAAATCTGGTCTCCAAACTTTTCCATCACATCAGGTTTTTGAGAAAATTGGGGTCAAAGTTAAAAAAATCGCCTGTTTAGGCATTTTTGGCAACTAATGCAGATGAACCCGATGTGAAGGCCACTTAAAAATAAGTTGAGGGTAAAGCTTACACACTTAATCAGTCGCCTTAACCCTTTGGGCAACAATTGTCTTTCAATTATCTTATTTCCTAGTACACTCAAAAAAAACCTTGTCAAATTACTATAAAAAGTCTCGTAATCCCATTTTACCAATATTTGACAGTATTCCTTGCTTTTTAACAAATAATTTTCGATCAAAATTTAAATTTTTTTGTGATTTTACAAATTTTCAAGATTTTTTACAAAAAAAATTTAGTAAATTAACGAGAATTTCTTATAAGTTAAATTTTGCCAAAAAAGTTGTAAATTTATAATTTTATTGGTAAAGTCTTGTAAAATTACAAAAAAGTTCGTAATTTTTACTAGGAATTCTCGTAAATAGGAGGTAGCAAAAAATCTAGTAAAATCACGAAACCTCCATGTAATTTTTTTCGCGTTAAAAAAATTTAATATTTAAAATTTTTTTTGGTAAAAAGCTTGTAAAATTACAAAATTATTGGTAAAAAGCTTGCAAAATAACAAGAAATTCTTGTCAAATAGGAGGTAGTAAAAAAAAAAAAGTAACAAACTTTTCTAAAAATTTTACAAATTTTTTTATTGAGTGTATCAAAAAAAAGTTTTTTTGGGGAAAAATACCTTATTAAAAGACAATTAACAAGGAAGGAGATGAGTTTTTCATCTTTAAGAGCAATGTTTTAGCATTACCTTCAACTTTTTGTTAAGTCACCATGATATCGGGTTCATCCGCGTTATTAAAAATGCAAATAACGTATTTTTTTAAACTTTTACCTTAATTTTCTCACAAACCTGATGTGATGGAAAAGTTTGGAGATAAGGAGAACATTTGCCATCATGTGTATAAGGTAGCGTTCCATTAGCATCAAGTTTTTTTATATGAGCGGAAGCAATTGTTTTTGTGGAATAAGTCATCATTGAAAGAAAATTGGTGCCCTAAGGCCAACTGGCCAAATGAGTTCTACATCTTAAAGAGCAATGTTTACGCTTTACTCTCGACTTAATTTTAAGTCGCCATAACAACGGGTTCATCCGCTATAAGTTGTCAAAAACGCACTGTGGTTCCAATTTAAAACTAGGAGGACAAAAGTATTTAACCATGATATTTTATGTTTTTTTCAAAAATAGACAACTTGTATTTTAGAAATAATCATTTGTATTTCAGAAATAGTCAATTGTACTTCAGAAACAGACAATTATATTTTAGAAAATTTCCATTGTATTTCCGAAATTTTCAAGTAGTTTTGAGACACTTCAGTGATAAGTCTAGTTTTCAGCTGTCAGTCACGGAATAAGTGATTTCGGATTCAGAAACACATTTTTTTTGCAGAATAAGGAAGATTTTGAACTCGCGCAAAACGTTATATAGAAATTTAGTTTTGCTTATTTATTTAAAAATAACTACGGAAAACTTTCAAACCAACATGTTTTGTTATCAGAAAAGATTTCTGGTAACAATTATGAATGAAATTTTATAAGATTTTTTTTTCCTTCATAGTATTATATACTATTCTATTATAATCTTTTCTATTCACATTGACATAACTTATAATAAAACATTATATGATGCCCACTGCATACATTCGTACGAACATATGATATAAAGTATCTAATATCTAAATATATATTTTACTTATAACAAGGTTATTTTTGTAATATAGAATATTATAAAACAATTGGCAACTGTAAAACAAAAACAACAAACATCTGAATTATAACAGTGAAAACTCAACAAAATGGATTGTGAGAAATATTTTTTTTTATTATAATTCTAACTAATTCGGACAGTCAGAAATAGGTAGATTGATTTAAAATGCAATAAGCAGGGACAGGACCTTCATGCACAAAAAAACTATGCTTTAAGCGCCTAAAACATGCACTAAAAATCTTGAAACATGCACTAAAAAATTCAAAAATATGCACTAAAAATTAAAAAAATTGTGCATTTTTACATTTTTGAAAAAAAACAAGTAGAAAAGTTAAATTCGACTTGGCCGAATCTATGAATACCCTCCACAATGCCCATTTTAAGTGATAGTAAATTTTCTAACGTGAAAAAAATAACAGTTATGATTAGAAATATTTTATTTTGTGTAAAAAAATTTTTTTTTAGTAATTTTTGAAAAAAAAAAAAAAAATACTAATTTTTTTTTTGAGTGTAAATTTTTTTTGAGTGTAAAATTTTTTCGAATTTTACATTCAAAAAAAAATTTACTATTTTTTTTTTTGAGTGTAAAATTTTTTCGAATTTTACATAAAAAAAAAATTTACTAATTTTTTTTTTGAGTGTAAAATTTTTTTTGAGTGTAAAATTTTTTTTGAGTGTAAAATTTTTTTCGAGTGTATTTGTTTTTGTTTTGGTATAAAAATATTTTTGAGTGACAAAAATACGTTTTAAAATATTTTTGTGACTTACCAATGGTTTTAAAACAGGTTTAACGGGGTTTCACCACGTGAATTTAAGGTGAAGCTAATCTGATATTAACAGTTTTGCTAATAACTTTTGAACCACTGGACCGATTTGGGTGAAATTCAATACGAACTAGGCTGGAGGAACGAAAAATATATATGCCAAGCTTCAGCATCCTCAGAATTGATTTTCGAAAGTTATAGTGCTTTTTATCTCATAAATTCACGAAAAACCCTTGCCGAAATTCAGTATTTAGCTCATAACTTTTGAACCACTGGACCGATTTCGCTGGATTGCAATACCAACCTGACCAGGTAAATTCCCAACATATATGCCAAACTTCAGGAGCCTCCGTAAAGTCTTTCAAAAGTTAGCGTGTTTTCAACAGACAGACAGACAGACAGACAGACAGACAGACGGACAGACGGACGGACGGACGGACGGACGGACGGACGGACGGACGGACGGACATCGCTAGATCGTCTTAAAATCGATCGAGGATCATGAATATATATACTTTATGGGGTCCTAGACCAATATTTCGAGGTGTTACAAACGGAATGACAAACTTATATATACCCTCTATCACTAGAGTGGAGGGTATAAAAATTGAAGAAAAAAAAAATGTTTTAATAATTTTTTACTTTGTTAGCTAATTAATGAAAATAAAAATGTTTCGGTCAGACAAGAATTTGACCTCGAAAAAAAATTGTGAGGCCTGCTTATAAGCCGAATTAATGATGTTTACAAAAAAGTTCTTAAAAAATAGAAATAATGAGCTTAAACTAAAATTTTATACAAAATACGACCTAGAAATATGCATCTATAGCAGAATAGTAACAAAATATGCAAAAATATGCATTATTAGCAAAATATGGAAAAATATGCACTAACTAATCGATGCAATAAAGCAAATCCTTTGATTTGCAAAGATATCTAGTTTATTCTGTTCTAAGACTAACGAGAAAAAACATGCATTTGCATGAAAGTCCTCTCCTTTTAGTGTGCTCCTTCCAATTTTTTCCGTCCATTCAACATATAAAAATATTATAAAAATCTCTACAATCGTCCCAGATACAAGTGGTTTCACTGTATATAATTGTATTGCCTGTGTCTAAATGTAAAAATGTTTCTTATGAATACTTATGCTTAACATAATAACAATTGCAAAAATTTGTTTATAGTTTTATTAATTTATTTTTAATTTTTCATTGAAATGTGTAGATTTTTGAGCATTTAAATTTTATCATGAATAAAATTGTAAAATTTTATCAAGTTAACAAATTTTAAGTAAGCATTACAATAACAACAAGAAGGAATTTTAAAGTCGGTCCAAACCGACCATAAAAACCCTACACCAGTATTTGCCAGAAAATAGTTATCCAGTCCAAACATAGACCAACTTGATCTTAATTTGTATATTAATTCGACTTAAATTCGTTGCCAATAGACAGAATAAAGTGAATATGGGAACGTGAAATTTTATGCAAAACATATTCGTTGAACATTTTAACCCTTTAAATGCCATTTGGACTAAAGTATTTTTTGAAAGGCAAAAATTTTCTTTTTTGTCCTTTTTAATTTGATCTAATAAAAGAATCACAATTCTATATTAAACTTCAAAACATAATTTTTGGCTTAGAAAAATGTTTATAACATTTTTTTTTGACTGACTTAATACTACTTTGGGCAAAAATAAAGACCAAAATTATTTTACTTTACATTTTTCCTTTTTTAAGCATTTTACGTATTCCGCACAAACTTTAAAACTTTGACGACCCCTAGTGAAATTTGACGCAAAAATATGTTTTTAGAACATTTTAAGCCTTTTTAAGTGGACTTCAATGACAGTTTTTGAAGGAAATTATTAATTGTATTTCAGAAATTATCAATTGTATTTCAGAATCTTTTAATTGTATTTCAGAAATTTTCAATTGTTTTACGAAGGTTAGTTTCTGAAATACATATTGATAATTTCTGAAATACAATTGGTAATTCTGTTTTTTATATATTGTTGGACTTTATATTTTATAACTGAAGTTTTATTTATTTCGGTTTGAGTCCATATTAATTATTTCTGAGAAATAATTATTTTTGTTGTACAATGAGAAAATCTGAAAAAATTAATTGACAACACAGGCTAAGTGGAGATGTCGACAGCTTTCGGAAGAAGCCACCCCTCCTTCGTCAGCACTCTTCGATTGTCATTGGTAATTTCTAAAATAAAATTGGTAATTTCTGAAATACAATTGGAAATGGTGTAATGCTCATTTTAGTTATTCCTTCAAAAACTGTCATTGAAATTCCAAATAGGTAGGTTCAACTTGTGGTCAAAGGGTTGCCCCTAGACGAGTTAAACCGACCTCTCAATACCAATATTTTCTCAGAACATACCTACCCTCAATCTTCAACGCTTAAGGTGGTCCCCATACATTTTTGTTGTTTAAAATTTTGTTTTTTTATGACATCAGCTTATAGCGCTCACATGGTTCCCCCGAGAGGAGTCAAATGTATGACCGACCCCCATTAATTTTTACAGCCAAACAATTTTTCTGAGCAAACCTACTTCCTATCTCAACTTCTTAAAGGGGCTTCCAATACAAAATTGCATTTTTATGAAATTTGCTCCCACCGCTCTAACTGCTACAGGGTTGCCCCTAGAAGAGTGAAATGTATGACCGACCTCCAATATTTTTTTAATACCAACATTTTCTCAGAACATACATTCAATCTTCAACCCTTAAGATGGTCTCCTTACATTTTTTGTTTTTAATATTTTTTTTTACGACATCAGCTTCAAGCGCTCATATGGAGGGGAAAAATGTATGACCGAGCCCCATTATTCCCCCCCCCCCCCAACATTTTTTCAGAACATACCTATCCCTTTACTCCACTTTCTAAGGGTACTCCCAAACAAAATTAAATTTTTTTTTCAAAATATTGGGCGAAATTTTAACATGAAAATTTTCAATATGCAATAAAATTTTTGTTTTTGAGCATATTTTAATGAAATTTTAAATTTATATAGGTATTATTATAGCAAATGTAAACACAAAACAAAAAATAAAGATTTGATGTAAGGCATCCCTTAATTCCCAATTTGTTTGTTAACAATTTCCAAAAAAAAACCTTATTTTTTGCAATTTTTGCTGCCACGCCTATAATAAAGGCTGGTATTATTAGCTATTCATGTTGTAAGCTACTTATGTATCAAAGAATCTACGTTTGCTTTGGTAGGCCCAACAGATGCGTGCAATTTCCCCCTGGGGAGGGGGGAGGGCGGTGTAAAACTAAAATTTGTATTAAAAATGGGTCAACTTTCGATGAGGCTGGGAAGCTCAAAATAAGAAATTTTGACACGCTATTTTTTACAAATCATCCACGTGATATTGCCTTTCAGATCAATAGAAAAAAATTGACATGTTCTAAATGAAACTTTTAAGCTGGAAGCAAAAGAGTGTTGGTACTTTTTGGGCAAAAAAATCCAAATTTTTTTATTTTTTTTATTTTTTTAAGTTTAAAATAGTGTAACTTTTTAAAAAAAAAATATTATTTTATTAGTTATGGTTTTAAAATTTCAAAAATTTATCTAGCCAACTAAAAAATTTGAAAAATTTCGGACGTTAGGTGACCAACCTATTCCCTAATTTTTTCCCATTTAAATGGTTATAAATCAGAAAGTAAAAGAGATAAGAACTACTTCAAGCATGTTTTTTTCAGGTATTTACTAGCGCTTTAAAAAATTCAAATTTCATAAAAATCGGATAATACACAACAAATTGGCAAGCACTTAAAGCCTTTGTATGCAAAAGGTGTCCTACTTTAGGGGCCCCTGGAGGCGCTCTATTGGTAATGTGGGATTTTCCATCCAAACTTAAGCACGAACTTACGTTAGCTATAACCGGTATAAATTTCACACCAAGCGGTGCAGTACTTACTGAATGGCCGAATTATTTCCAAAAAAAATCGATAATAAGCCACTGTGCAACGCATTTTACACGTGACTATCATGATTCACCTGAAACGCGTGATTCAGGTGAATCGTGAGTATATTTTTTATTCTCACGTGAGCGGGTATGAGCGTGAATATATAAAAAATAAATAAAAAATCGTGTGTGAGTAAAATTCTTGCGTGATCATGTTTTATTACACTGTGCAACAAGAAAAATGAGCCTCAATGGCTTCAACGCCATATGAAAGTAGACCATCAAATAGACAAAATCACCAAAAATTTCAGTGGGCCATAAAAAAGAAATCCGAACTAACTTTGCAAAACCCTTTTATGATTTTGTCTACTTGATGGTCTGCTTATGGCGTTGAAGCCATTGAGGCTTATTTTTCTTGTTGCACAGTGTTATTTATGAGCACATTCACAGAAAAAGTCTTAATATTAAAAAGTAAAGAAAACCAATCACTTCGTACTTTTAGTGGTCCACTGATACAAATTATTCTAAAAATTTGAATTCATAGAAAATGGACCTTCTGATTCCAAAACTGCAATCGAAAATTTTCTAGCATGCTCCGTTTTCGAGTTATTTCACACAAAAAAAAAAACTTTGTTAAATTACTAGGAAAAGTCTCGTAATCCCATTTTACCAATACTTGACAGGTTTCCTTAATTTTTAACAAACAAAGTTGGATCGAAATTTTTTTTTTTTTTTTGTAATTTTAGATTTTTTTTTGTAATTTTACAAATTTCCAAAGAAATTTTACAAAAAAAATCTAGTAAATTCACGAGAATTCCTTGTAATTTTAATTGCGCCAAAAAAACTGTTAATTTACAATTTTATGAGTAAAAAGCTTGTAAAATTACAAAATTATTGGTAAAAAGATTGTAAAATTACTAGGAATTTTTGTCAAAAAAAAAATTACAAATTTTTCTTGTAATATTACAAGTTTTTTTTGAGTGTTGCATTTGAAAATTTTTCCACGCGAATATCTCAAACGCGAATATCTCGAATACGGAACATGCTAGAAAAATTAGAATTGCAGTTTTGGAATCAGGAGGCCCAATTTATGTGAAAGCAAGTCCTATTTGTTGAAAGTAACATAACAGTGGACCCCCAAAAGTACGAACTTATTGTTTTTTTTACTTTTTAAAAGCGAATATCGCAAAAACGGTACGTGCTAGAAAAAAAAAATAGATGGCTGATTTGGATTCAGGAGAGTTAAATCTATAATAATCAGTTGGATATATCTGTGAAGTCTTTGTTGTCGAACAGTGTAATTTTTTACCAACAACTCGAAAACAGGATTATCTAGGATTTTCGTGTTAACGATTTTTAAAATTTCAAAATAAAGAGAAGTGATATGCCATTACCCGATTTGGTCACCATTTTAAAACAACCCAAGCTTGCTTGAAAAGGTGTATCCATGAGAGTGAATGAAATCAAATCACGTGAGCGTGATTGAAAAGACTCTCACGATCCCATCTCTACTATGAATATCTACGCATTAATATCTCACTGATTTTTTTAGCGGAATACCTGAGGGAGTGTTTAGCATATTTTAAAATATTTGACATCTAAACCAGTGTTGGGCAACATTATCAATAATATCACCTCCATTATACATTGACCACCCGAGTAAAAATTTTCTGGTCTAATCATATATAATTTGATACTATCTTATATGAGTTAATATGCTTCCGTATAAATTTATATAAAATTGTATCTATCACTTTGATACGGTTGATCCACTTTATATGGTTAGATATTGCTCCATATATGATTAGATTCGTATTTTGGTTTTGCTCATCAAATTATATAAAAATTGATATTATAAGATCAATTTGATCTAATTAGATTTGACCAAATTCAGGATCAAATTGTATCAATTTTTATATTTTTTGATCTAAAGTAATACAATTAGATATTATTTGATACAACCATTTTACGGATCAAATTAGATCTATTCAGTAAAATTAGCATAATATTTTTACTAGGGCAACCACTGTAGGCTCTAAAAACAAAAAATGCGTACAGAATTCGTAATATTTTATATTAAAGAAAAAAGAGCAAGAGATAGAACAAAATAGAATAATATTCCTTTGTATCGTATCAAAAAAATAAACGCAATAACACACATTTTAAAGAAATCAAATTTAAATCAAAATATCAACTTTGTGTTTTTTTATATTTTTATTTAAAATTTTATTTTTTTTTTTTGTTATAAAACACAACCATAATCATTATGGCGTTCATTGAGTTAAGTTGAGAAATTGATTTGAATTGAGAATATTTCAGTTTTGCTGTGTATTAAATTAAGTTTCATTGCTGCTGCTGGTTTATACGTAATTGGAAGTCTTATGAAATCACAAAAAAAAAAAATTATAAAAATAATAAAATTATTTAACTTAAAAAAAAATTAAAAAAAAAAAACTAGGTAAACAAATACTATAATCTTAATATCAGTAACATTAACTTTAATCATTAAAAAACAATCATTTAGAAAAAAAAACAATTATGTAAACTTTTAAAAAAAAGATTAAAAACACAAATTGAATTTAAAATGGATTAAAATGTTGACATAGAAAAAATAATGAACATTTAAAAAAGAAAAAAAAATAAAAGAATTTAATTTCAGCATCAGATTTCAATTGTGCCAAATTGACAATTTAGAACAATAAGACGCAGACGACGACAAACAACAACATTCATCTAATTTATATATATTATGCAATAATTATTTGGATGAGATGATATAATAAATTTTTTATTTCTTTTTATTTTATTACTACATTCTACGTCAAAAAAAAAAGAAATTATTCTCTATGAAAAATTTCTACTTTGCAAATAGTAATTCCCCGGAAAATCTTTGTGTGTTGCAAATAAAAAAAATATATAAATTTTTCTAGCTATTACACAAGACTCAGTCAGGCACTCAAATACTTACACTTAACACACACTCACAATTTTTATACCCTCCACTCTAGTGATAGAGGGTATATATAAGTTTGTCATTCCGTTTGTAACACCTCGAAATATTGGTCTAGGACCCCATAAAGTATATATATTTATGATCCTCGATCGATTTTAAGTCGATCTAGCGATGTCCGTCCGTCCGTCCGTCCGTCCGTCCGTCTGTCTGTCTGTCTGTCCGTCCGTAGAAAACACGCTAACTTTTGAAAGACTTTACAGAGGCTACTGAAGTTTGGCATATATGTTTGCCATTTACCTGGTCAGGTTGGTATTGCAATCCAGCCATATCGGTCCAGTGGTTCAAAAGTTATGAGCAAAAGAGTAAATTTCGGCAAGGGTGTTTCGCGCATTTACGAGATATAAAACACGATAACTTTCGAAAGACAATAATGAGACTACTGAAACTTGGCATGTATCTTTGCCGTTCCCCGGGTCTATTTGGTATTAAAATTCAGCTCAATCGGTCCAGTGGTTCAAAAGTTATAAGCAAAACCCTGAATTTCAGATTAGTTTCATTTAAAATGCCACGTGTTTTAACAAGTTTGAAAAGCATTGGTGGTAACTAAACAATGCTTTTCAAACTTGTTTAATTTTAAAGCAATGCTTTTTAAGTTTGTTTAGTTCTAAAAGCATTGTTAACTTAAAAATAACACACGAAAAAAATTTTACACTCAAAAAAAATTTTACACTCAAAAAAAACTTTACACTCAAAAAAAAAATTACACAAAAAAAAATTTATTTTTTTTTTACAAAAATGAAAATATTTTGTGTACATACGTACGTGCATTCACTCAGAAATATTTTTACAGAAAAAAAAACATTACACTCGAAAAAAATTTTACACTCAAAAAAAAAAAATAGTAATTTTTCTTTTTTTAAAAAAAAAAGGCAAAAAAAGAGTTTTTACTGAAAATAAAATATTTTACACTCAAAAAAAATTTTACACTCAAAAAAAAATTACACAAAAAAAATTTTAGTTTTTTTTTTTACAAACATGACAATATTTTGTGTACATACGTACGTGCATTCATTCAGAAATATTTTTACAGTAAAAAAAAACATTAAACTCGAAAAAAAATTTACACTCAAAAAAAAATTAGTAATTTTTCTTCTTTTTTTTTTAAAAAAAAAAAGGCAAAAAAAGAGTTTTTTACTCAAAATAAAATATTTCTAATCAAAATTGTTAATTTTTTCACGTTAAAAAATCGACTACCCTTTAAAAAAATGCATTGTGGAGGGTATTCATAGATTCGGCAAAGTCGAATTTAACTTTTCTACTTGTTTTTTTTTAATTTTTTTTATTACTATTTAATTGTTTAGTTATCATAAAAAACAAAAAAAAAAACAAATTATATTACACTACAAACTAAATTGTTTATTAATTTGGTTTGTGTTTTTTTTTTTTGTAGTTATCACTGATGGGCAACTTTGTAACAATAATTTAAGTGGGAGAAGTCATATAATTTGTCTGACAAGGAAAGTCTTTAAGCAGGTACCTACACTCAAAAATAAAAATCCATATGAAATTACTTAAAAAATGTCTCGTAATCCTATTTTACCCATATCACAGTGCAAAAAAGAAAATCAGAATGGATGAAACCAATTCCACTGCTAGATTTTTTTAACACGCATTAGAAGTTGGTGATTTTTATACCCTCCACTCTAGTGATAGAGGGTATATATAAGTTTGTCATTCCGTTTGTAACACTTCGAAATATTAGTCTAGGACCCCATAAAGTATATATATTCATGATCCTCGATCGATTTTAAGACGATCTAGCGATGTCCGTCCGTCCGTCCGTCCGTCCGTCTGTCCGTCTGTCTGTCTGTCTGTCTGTCTGTTGAAAACACGCTAACTTTTGAAAGACTTTACGGAGGCTCCTGAAGTTTGGCATATATGTTGGACATTTACCTGGTCAGGTTGGTATTGCAATCCAGCGAAATCGGTCCAATGGTTCAAAAGTTATAAGCAAATGAGTGAATTTCGGCAAGGGTTTTTCTGGAATTTACGAGATAAAAAACACGGTAACTTTTGAACGGCAATTCTGAGGGTGCTGAAGTGTGGCATATATATTTACCGTTCCTCTGGTCCAGTTTGTTTTAAATTTCAGCCAAATCGGTCCAGTGGTTCAAAAGTTATTAGCAAAACCGTAAATTTCAGATTAGTTTCACCTTAAATTCACGTGTTGAAAACCCGTTAAACATGTTTTAAAAACATTTGTAAGTCAGAAAAATATTTTAAAAGGTATTTTTGTCACACAAAAATATTTTTACACTAAAACAAAAAAAAAATACACTCAAAAAAAGTTTACACTCAAAAATAATTTTACACTCAAAAAAAAATTGTTAAATTATTTTTTTTTTTTTTTTCAAAAATTAATAAAAAAAAGTTTTTTTACACTAAAACCAAAAAAAAAAACACTCAAAAAAATTTTACACTCAAAAAAAAAATTAGTAAATTTTTTTTTTTTTTTCAAAAATTAATAAAAAAAAAGTTTTTTTACAGAAAATAAAATATTTCTAACCAAAAATGTTATTTTTTCACGTTAGAAAATTAACTATCACTTAAAAAGGGCAATGTGGAGGGTATTCATAGATTCGGTCAAGTCGAATTTAACTTTTCTACTTGTTTTTATTATAATTATAATAATAATTACTTTAAAACTGTATAAGTGGCGTATACTTAATTTTTTAATTGCATTCAAATAACAATCATACACAATGGTATACAGTGGTTAATTTTTAATAACACAGCCCCACAAAAAAAAAAAAGGTTCTAACCCAGAAACTAGACCCACTGGATCATTATGTATTCTGAATTCGATTCTGCCATCAGCATTTAATTCTATCGTTGCGTTTTCCTGTAATTTGGAAGGAAAGTCAGCAAAGTGAACCGACCTTACTTGTTTGAAAATTTGACTAACCGAGTATAAAAATGCCTGCGAATTTCGTACTCTTGCCCAAAACATTAAATTATGATAATGTTTTGCGGATGATTTGGGTGTACTTGCCAAAGCAAAGTTTTTTTTGAAAAAATAATGTTATATTACTTTGCTATTCCATGCAAAACGAATTGAAATATCAGTCAAGGACCTCATTAAGTTAATATATTATTGACCCAGTTCTAAGACACTTTAGCTATATACATCCGTCCATCTGTCTGTGGAAAGCAATATGCAGTCCAAACCAAAAAAGCTTAACATTTGGTAAATGAGTGCAAAAAAGTGTTTTTACATTTTGGAGAGTATAAAAGATTCAGAACCGAAGAATTTAACACTCTCACTTGTTTTATGTACATTTGATAAACAAGTGGAACATTTTTATGTGAAATGTTTAGACTTGTAGAAAAAGTAGTTTAGGTAAAAAAAGGGGAAAAATGATTTTTGGTAAAAAAAAAAATTTTATAAAAAAAATTTTTGATAAAAAAAAATTTGTATAAAAAAAATTTGTATAAAAAAAATTTGTATAAAAAAAAATTGTATAAAAAATTTTTTTTGATGAAAAAAAAAAATTTTATGTAAAAAAAATTGATGAAAAAAAAATTTTTTTGATGAGAAAAAAAATTCATAAAAAAATTTTTGATGTAATAAAAAATTTATGTAAAAAATATGATGAAAAAAAAAAAAAATATGAATAAAAATTTATAAAGAAAAAAATTTTATAAAAAAAAATTGATGAAAAAAAAATTTGATTGAAAAAAAAAAAATTTGATGAAAAAAAAACAAAAAATTGATGAAACAAAATAAATGAAAAAAAAAATCGATAGAAAAAAAAAAAAAATTGTTGAAAAAAAAAATTAATGAAAAAAAAAATTGTATGAAAAAAAAAATTGATGAAAAAAAAAAATTTGATGAAAAAAAAAAAGCTTCTAAACCTACAAGAAAATTTGCGGATTTTGAACCCACAATTTTTTTGCTAAAGTTAGCAAAAATGTTTTGCCAATAATTAGTTAATTAATTTTTTTTTTTACTTAGTTCATACACATCTGAGGACCCCATTGGGTTTGGACCCGATAGGTCCAGACCCCGATAGGCCTAGACCTAGTTGGGTTCTTTAAAAATTGTCATAGTTTTTGATCCAAAATTTGTGTCCGTTTCGCTCTACCTTGCTTAGTTTTTGAGATACGTGATTATAGGGGACCACTGGGGTCTTGAGAATTAAAAAACTCGATAACTTCAAAATATTACTTGGAGAGCTTTTGACTATTTTGCGGTCTTGTTCTAGGTGTTGAGAGCTACAAAAATGCTTTTGGTTTTTTTGTTGTGTCGGCAATATTTACCGAGATATGAGCATTTTAACATTTTCGGGAATGCTAACTTTTTTGGATCCAAAGTTAGGGCCCATTAGGGTCCACACATGTGAAGAGAACCGGTGATACTATGGCGATTATAAGAACCAAAAATGGCCTCCATTTTGCTCTATCTGGCTTAGTTTCGGAGATAGCGCCATTTTAAGTTTTCTGAAAATAAAAAAAAATTTACCATTTATTTTTGCTAATATTAGCAAAAAAGCTTGTAAAAATTTGGTCAACTCAATTTTAAATCTAGCAAAAAAAAAATAGTTTAAATTTTGTTTAAAATTGCTAATGCGCTAAATGAAGTTTACAAGATATTTTTGCTAACATGCTAATCTAAACTAAAAATTTGCTAAAAGTTAGCTAACCAGCATTAGCAAAAAAAATTTGTAAATCTACTAATGTATTATTTTGAGTGTATGCTTTCTGCACTAAAGAAATACAAGTTTATCATTAAAAAAAAATATATTCTACGCCCTTGAAAGGGTGGGGGGCGGACCAAAAACAACGACATTATCTAATTCTCTGGGCAGGACTTTGAGCTTCTAGTAGCATAAAAATGTTACTTTTGTTAAACAAAAACACAAAAAATCATGTAAAATAGTGGTCTTTTTCATAGGTTGGTTTAGTTCTTCAAGGGGGAACTTTTTTACCCCTGGTCCGATTTTTCTCATTTACGAACTTAACTTACTAAATATCGGGAGTCTAGCTGCATTATTTTGGACTGCATCGTGTTAACTACAGACGGACAGACGGACGGACATCGCTCGAATGTCTTAGAATCGACCACTGATCATCAAGGAGAGGACTGTCATGCAAATGCAGGTTTTTTCCCTTTAGTCATAGAACAGCATAAACAAGATTTCTTTGCGAATAAAAGAATTTGCTTTAAAATGGCATCGATTCCTTAGTGCATATTTTTGCATATTTTGCTGAAAATGCATATTTTTGCATATTTTGCTATTATTTCGCTATAAATGCATATTTTTAGGTCATATTTTGTATAATGTTTTTTTTTTTAGCTACTTTTTAGTATTTTTTAGATATTTTTAAAAATTTTTAATGATATCGTTTGCATTAAAGCAATTATTAAATTTTTTTAGATAATTTTTATTTTTTTAATAACATTTTATACACACTGTATATGTGCCCAGTCAGAAAAATACAATCGCAAAAGCGCTGTGAAAGCGTTGTAAACGGTTCTACAAGCGTTCAATTTACCATCTTGAAAGCGCTTTCAGATGATCCGAATGATAACATCGATCTACGCTAGGTTTAAAGCGTTTTAAAAGCGTTTTAAAAAAGTGCTTTCAGAACGTTTTGTTAAAAGTCATGAAAGCGCTTTAAAAACCAAAAGTAAAGCACTTAAAAAGAGCTTAAATACAAAAATTAAAGATATTTTCCAGCGATTGTTAACTCTTGGAACAATCCTATTGCTGAAATTCAACGAAAATTGCATGTTTTTCATACCGTTAACTCTCCAAATAAAGCTCCATTGGTATATCCTCTCTTTAAAAACAAAAAGTATTCTCTTGGCAAAGTAATGGAATCCACTGAAACAAAAGTTGTGTTTTCTTTTATTAATATTCATTGTTTCAAAATTACTGCATCCCATCCTGATAACGCAATTCTACTTAGTAATGGAAATATTATGATAGTAAACCAAATTTTTAGTACAAATCGATCTAAACACACATGTGATAATATATATTTAAAAGGCAACATCTTTAATGAAATAAACGATTATTTTGTCTATCCAATTCCATCAAAAGAAATAGGACTTTATAACGTTAAAAATTTACGTGAAGATGTTATTGAAGTCAGTGTGCATTAGTGCCCCCCGTTTCCCGGTTCTCGGTATTCCCGGGAATACCGGTATTTCCGGTTCTGGTACCGGTTTCCCGGTTCTAGATATATTCCCGGGAATACCGGTATTCCCGGTTCTGATCCTGGTACCGGTTCTCAAAAAAACAAAAAAATACCACACCATAAAATATTAAGATTACACCATTTAATCAGTATTTGAGAAATATTTAGTTGTGTTTGTAAAATTATCTAAAAATCAAGTAATTTTTTTTCCCCTTAAATTCATAAAAAAATAGGAAATGGTGTTTTTCACATGTTTTGTATTATTTTTTGGTAAAATCGAAGAATAAATTTTAATTATACAAAATTTTACAAAATATACATACCGGTAGTCCCGGGAATACCGTCAGAACCGGAACCGGGAATACCGGGAATAATTCAAGAACCGGGAAACCGGTTCCATTTCCCGGTAATACCGAGAACCGGGAATACCGGTATTCCCGGTACTACGGTACTGACCGTAGGCACTACTGTGCATATTGTAGAAGTTAAATGCATTATTTGTAAATTTTATAACGAAACTATTGCTATAACTCTTTTGCATAAATGATAATAATAAAACTTAAAATAGATTTACAAATTAAAAAATGTTTTATGTTTTCAAAATTTTGCGTTTTCAATGTGGTGGTATGGAAAAATTATTTAATTTGATTTAACAAAATGTTTTTATAACAATTTGTTTAAAATTGAGTAGAATCTAAAAAAATACTATACTTGTATGTACTACGAAAAAAATTTAAAAACGTTTGCAAAAACTGCTTTAAAACCATTTAATTTTGAAACGAACATGTATTTTGTTAATAAAGTGCTTTCAAAACGCTTTTCGAAAACGCTCTCAAGGCGTTCGAATAAAGCGTTTTGATAATGCTTTTTTTTTGTTACAGTGCTTTCAGAACGCTTTTCGAAAACGCTCGCAAAGCGTTCGAAAAAAACGTTTTGAGAACGTTCTTTTTTTGTTACAGTGCTTTCAGAACGCTTTTTTTTTATAACCGTCGTCAATTTCTGCTTGGGTGTATATCTAACAAGGGAAGTCTCCCTGGTATCACCCTCCGATCTTCATGGAATTTGGATATGTTGTTAAGAACGAAAATTAATTCGACACGTATTTTTTTTTAGCGGCCCAAACTCATTTTTAGGAGGTGTCGATTTGTATGGGGGGAAATTGACCATTTTCAGTTTTTTACGACTTACGCCTATTTAAACAAAATTAATATGGGCATGTGTGGCATCAGATTAAAGGTATTAAAAATACCTATCTCATGGTGCTAACAACGGGCCAAAGAAGTTAGTATTTTTCGACTAATTAACAAAAATGTCCTAAAATTTTGGTATTTTACTCAATATGACGAAAAGTTGTGCATGTTTGGACACGTTCTAAGCACACGTAGATAGGTTTTCCAAAGACCTTTCATTTGGTATGTAACATGACTAGGTTTCTTTGCATAATATAGGAGATAAACGAAAAACACTGAAAAATGGCCTTGTCTTCCCCCCTCCTTTTTACCCCCTAAATATGAATTTGGGCCGCTAAAAAAAAAATACGAGTCCCTTTATTTTTTTTGCTCTACAAAATAAAACCAATTCCATAAAGATCCACTGGTGACACTAGGGAGACTTCCCTTGTAAGCTAAAAATGCCAGACTGAATTCAAAATTTATGTTTTTTTTAATAAAAGTAAAAAAACAAGTGGATTTTATGATTTTTAGTGCATATTTCAAGACTTTTTAGTGCATATTTTAGGCGCCTAAAACATAGTTTTTTAGTGCATGAAGATCCTGCCCCTGCTGATCATAAATATATACACTTTATGGCAATGGTTCCCAACCTTTGATTCTCGCCCCACGGGGGGGCAATTTAAAGAATTTTCAAGATTTTTTTAGTCAAATTAACTACAAAAATAATTTTTTAGGAAAATTAACTACAAAAATTTGTAAATTGCTTGAAACTTTTACTAAAAACTTAGTTTAAATGCTTATTTTACAAAAACTTTGCTAAGCCAGTAGTAATTTTTCATTAGAAATAAAAATTAGAAAAATTAAAAAATTTTCTTGAGTGTAGGGGGGACAATGCAATTTTTTATACTCAAAAGTGGGGCATGGTGAAAATAAGGTTGAGAGCCATTGCTTTATGGGGTCCTACACCGATATTTTGATGCTTACACATGGAATGACAAAGTGAGTATACCCCAGACTCAGTGACGGTCCGTGAAGTTGTCACTGGGTGTTCTCTAATTTATAAAAACAGAAAATTTAAGTATAAAATTCATGTTTTCATGGACCTAACGCATTCCCGAGATAGGTAAAGATGGGATGTTACTAGTTTTGTACATTTTTTAATGAGATGCAGCCTAAATTCTATTTTATTGTCATTTTGTTGCCTCACCACATCGACAATTAACAAAAAGCATTATTTCGCAAATAAATGGAGTACAAAAATTAATTTTGGATGCATGTCAATAAAAAAAATTAAAACTGAGGCTTTGTCTATCACGGGAACGTGTTACGTCCAGAAAAACATATTTTATATACATAAATTTTATATTTTAAATAAGTAGAGAACACCCAGTGACAACTTCACGGACCGTCACTGCCCAGACTGTAGTTCGAGGGTATAGAAATGGAAATAGAAATAAAAAATTTTAATTGGAAAAATCATTTAAATATCGTCTTAAAATCTTCTGTAGGACAAATGTCATAGAATCTTAAATTTTTTTTATAGGAAAAAGTCTCAGAACCTAAAATTTTTTTAATAGGAGAAATGTCTTAGAATCTAAAAATTGTTCTATAGGAAAAATTTCTCATAACTGAGTTTTTTTTTTTTTATAGAAAAAATGTAGTAGAATCTGAAACTGTTTCTATTTGAGAAATGTCTCATATTCTGAGAAAATTACTCAGAATCTGAGATTTTTTCTATAGGCAAAATGTTTCAGAATCTGAGACTTCTTCGATAGGAAAAGTTTCTCAGAACCTGAGACTTTTTTATAGGAATCTGACTTTGAGACATTTTGTATAGGAAAAAAGTTTCAGAATCGGAGACTTTTTCTACAGGAAAAATGTCTTTGAATTTGAGACATTTTCTAATGCATCAGAAACTGAAACTTTTTTTATATGAAAAATGTAACAGAATCTAAAACTTTCTCTATATGAAAATGTCTGAGAATTTTTTGTATATAAGAAATGTCTCAGAATCTAAGACTTTTTTGTTTAAGAAAAGACGAACGGTAAAAAATTCCGTATTTTATTAATTTATTAATTAAATCTATGAATTTTTAACAACATTTTTTTTTTTTCTGTGTTTAGTTAGGAAATTTTTTTATTTGCAAGTTAAATTTAACTTAATTTTAAGAAAATTCATGAACTATTTCGAAAGATTTTTTTTGCCAAATTTTATTTGTCTTTTTTTTTCGCGTGTATTTGGCGTCAAAATTTTACTCTAAAAGAAAATTATAACTCAAATAAAATTTGCACTCAATAAAATTTACTTTTTACAAAAATTACTTAAAAAAATATTTTTTTAATCAAAATAAAATTTTTCAAGTCAAAATTTTTATAAATTAACTTTTATAATATTTTTTTTTTAATTCGCCATCCTAGTTCACCGTTCAATAATTTTTAGACGTAAAATCATATATTTTGCGCAATGATTTTCTTTGTTATTTATTTTGTAAAATATCATAAATTTCTTGAATTCTTAAATATTTTAAATTTAAATTTTTAAAAGCAAAAATTTTTTTTTTTTTTTAAGCGATTTTTGCAATAAAGTGCTTGTCAATGCAATAAAAATAATAAATAAATTTCTTTAAAAATTGGTTCACGTTCTGTTTACATATGTACTTATGCACATATTTATTTTATTCGGTTTTCTATTTTTTCTAAAATGTGTCAATTTAATTGAAGGTGAAAGAGTGTTGAAATTAGCTTACCGTTAAGATTATCTTGACATCTTGGCGTGCGCGTGTTTTGGAAAACATATGTTGGGGTTTTTTTTGTGAGTTTTATTTTTGTAAATCTATTTCTGAAATAATGATATAAATAATAAAAGATTCTTTTCGATTCTATTTTGCACGCTTTTGAAAATAAAAATAAAATAAAAAATTTTGTTTACATAACAAACATTGGCAAAAAGCGAAAATTTTTCAGAAAACACACTAACAAAATAATAACAAAGCGAAAAAATCGCCTGTTATTGAGGTGGTGGCTGTGGCATATATTTTCTAATGCCGGCATAACAAATATTTTTTTTATTTTTGTTTTATTTTATCTACAAAATAAAAAAAAAAAAAAAATATTTAAAAAACGTGCGCATTGTAGCCAGTGTTGCCGCCACTAAAGAAGTTCGAAATTACACATTGACGCAAACAAAGTTACACATGAAATCTAAAGATTTCTTTATTCGACACTAATAAAAAAAAAAAACCTTTTTCGACTTAATGTGGATTCAATTTTAATCATCAGAAAAATATTTTAAAACAAAATTTTTTTTATTGAATTTTGTAGCAGAAAAAGTACAAAAAAGTATTTTTTGATAAAAAAGTACCAATATTTTTATTTATTGCTAAAAAGTACCAAAAAGTAATTTTTGATAAATTATTAAATCATTACGCAACTACAAAAAATAATGTCTTGTTATTTTCTATACAAAAGTACAAAAAATTACTTTTTATGAAAAGTACCAAAAAAGTACTTTTTATGAAAAGTACCAAAAAAGTACTTTTTATGAAAAGTACCAAAAAAGTACTTTTTATGAAAAGTACAAAAAAGTACTTTTTATGAAAAGTACAAAAAAGTACTTTTTATGAAAAGTTCCAAAAAGGTACTTGTTTATAAAAAGTACCAAAAAGTTATTTTTTAAAAAAGGCACCAAAAAGTAATTTTTTTATAATATTTACAAAAAGTACTTTTATAATAAAAGAAGGAATTTCGTATAAAAAGTACAAAAAAGTACTTTAAAAAAAAAAAAAAAAGTTTCAAAATAGTACTTTTTTTATACCACGATAGAATTTTTTAACAAAAAGTACCCAAATATTACTTACTATGAAAACAAGATATTTCTGTGTTAAATTTGAGAAGGTAGCTTTTTATGGTATGGACTGCAGAGTGGTTTTAAAAAATTTTGCATTAACAAGTACACCCATACATAATTTTAACAAAGCATTATGGACCAAAATACATTTTTAATAAGAAAATGCACAAATTACATTTGCTTTCGTTTTACTTCATAAACAAAATACATGGAAGCAACGAAACGCCATTTAGTACCAAAAAAGTACTTTTTTATAAAAAAGTGCAAAAAAAGTATTTATTTTATAAAATGGACCAACAAATTATTTTTTATAAAAGAAGGAAAAAAGTACCATTTTATAAAAAGTGCAAAAAAAAGTACTTTTTTATAAAAAGTTTCAAAATAGTGTTTTTTATTAAAAATATGTATCAGAATCAGTGCTGTTAATAAAAAGTACCAAAATATTACTTATCGATAAAAAGTACCAAAATAGTAATTTTTGATTCATTGTTTGTCATTACGCCATTAGCAAAGTACTATCTTGTTAGTTTCTATAAAAAGTACCAAAGAAATTCTTTTAATAAAAAGTACCAAGAGAGTACTTTTTTATAAAAAGCACAAAAAGTTCTTTATTATAAAAAGTATCAAAAAAGTACTTTTTATAAAAAGTACCCAAAAAATAGTTTTTATAAAAAGTACCAAGAAACTACTTTTTTAGAAATAGAAAAAAAAAATTAACTTTTTAATAAAAAAAGTACCCAAAAAGTACTAAAAAGTAAAATACTTTTTTATAAAAAGAACTAAAAAGTACTTTTTTTAAAAAGTACCCAAAAAGAACTATTTTACAAAAGTATCCAAACAGTACTTTTTTAAAAAAAGGACCGAAACGTCCTTTTTATAAATAGAATTAAAAAACTAATTAAAGCACAAAAAGTACATTTTTATAAAAAGTAACAAAAAAAACTTTTGTATACCCAAAAACTACGTTTTTTTATAAAAAGTACCAAAAAAATTAATTTTTCATAAAAAGAACTTTTTATAAAAGAGTAAAAAAAAACTTTTTTATAAAAAATACCCAAAAGTGCGTTTTTATAAAAAGTACCAAAAAAGTGTTTATTTTAGAACTAAATAAGTACTTTTTTATTAAAAAAATCTTTTTTTATAGAAAGTTTCAAAAAGTACTTTTTTATAAAAAGTACCAAAAAGTACTTTCTGATAAAAAGTACCAAAAAGTACTTTCTTATAAAAAGTACCAAAACGTACTTTTTATAAATTAATTAAAAAAGTAAATTTTCATAAAAAAGTAAACAAAAATCACGCTTTTTAAAATAAGTAAAAAAAAATACTTTTTTTAAAAAAGTAACAAAAAAGTAATTTTTTATAAAAAGAACTAACAGGTATTTTTTTTTAAAGAACTAAAAAAAGTATTTTTTTATAAAAAGTACCAAAACTTACTTTTTATAAATAGAATTAAATAGAAAAGCAGAAAAGTACATTTTTATTAAGAGTAACACAAAAGTACATTTTTATAAAAGAACTAAAAAAGTACTTTTTTTTATAAAAAAGTACCCAAAAAAGTACGTTTTTATAAAAAGTACCAAAAAAGTAATTTTTTATTAAAAGAACTCAAAAGTACTTTTTATAAAAAGTGTTTACATAAAAAGAACTAAAAAGTACTTTTTTATAAAAAGTACCAAAAAATTACGTTTTTTATAAAAAGTACCAAAAAAATTAATTTTTCATAAAAAGAAGTACTCATAAAAGAAAGTACTTTTAATAAAAGTGAAAAAAAAAATTTTTCTAAAAAATACCCAAAAAGTACGTTTTTTATAAAAAGTACCAATAAAGTGTTTTTTTTACTAAAAAAGTACTTCTTTACCAAAAAAAATTATTTTTTAAAAAAAGTAGCAAAAAGTACTTTTTTATAAAAAGTACCAAAAAGTACTTTTTATAAAAAGTAATCAAAAAGTACGCTTTTTATAAAAATAACAAAATAAATACTTCTTTATAAAAAGCACAAAAAGTACATATTATAAAAAGTAACAATAAATATATGAAATAATATAAAATATATAAAACATTACTTTTTTATATAAAGTACCCAAAAAGTACGTTTAAAAAAAGTACTTTTTAGGTACTTTTTTACAAAAAGTAACCAAAATACTTTTTTATAACAAGTACCAAAACGCACTCTTTTTAAATAGAATACAAAACTATTTTTTCATAAACAGTACATTTTTATAAAAAGTAACAAAAAAGTACTTTTTTATAAAAAGAACTAAAAAAGTACTTTTTATAAAAATGGTAAAAAAAAACTTTTTGATAAAAAATACGTTTTTTATAAAAAGTACCAATAAATTGTTTTGTTTTTAACTAAAAAAGTAATTTTTTACCAAAAAAATATTTTTTTTAAAAAAGTCTAAAAAAGAACTCTTTATACAAAGTACCAAAAAGAAATTTTTATAAAAAGTACTAAAAAAGTACTTTTTATAAATATAATTGAAAAAGTATTTGTTATAAAAAGTAATCAACAAGTACGAGTATCAAGTACAAGTATCAAAATGCATTCACACAGAAAACAAATTTGCTAGTTTCCAACTGAAATTCAGTTGTTGCAGTAAAAATTCAGTTGATGAATTTCTATTAAGGTTGTAGCAACTGAATATCGGTAGTTACAACTAAATTTTGTTTATACAACTGACTTTTAATAGAAACAACTGAAAAATTCGTTTGCCACAGCGAAATGCAGTAGCAGCAAACGAATTTTGAGTTGATACAACTAAAAAATTCAGTTGAAAATTTATTTTTCTCTGTGTTCTTTTTAAATAGAATTAAAAACTAATTTTTTAAAAACAGTTTTTATAAACAGCACAAAAAGTACATTTTTATATAAAGTACCAAAATAGTAATTTTTATAAAAATAACTAAAATAGTACTTTTTATAAAAAGTGTAAGAAAAAAACTTTTTTATTAAAAATACCCAAAACGTACGTTTTTTATAAAAATTACCAATAAAGTTTTTTTAATTAAAAAAGTACTTTTTGCACAAAAATTATTTTTTATAAAAAGTTCCAAAAAGTAGTTTTTATAAAAGATACCAAAAAGTACTTTTTATATAAAGTACCGAAAAAGTACTTTATATACCGAAAAAGTTTTAAAGTAACCAAAAAGTACGCTTTTTCAAAAAAGTACAAAAAAAAAACTCTTTCATAAAAAGCACAAAACGTACATTATTATAAAAAGTAACAAAAAACTATTTTTTTATAAAAATAACTAAAAAAGTACCCAAAAAGTACGTTTTTAATAAAAAAGTACATTTTTATAAAAAGTATCAAAAAGTACTTTTTTACACAAAGTACCCAAGAAGTACTTTTTTATAAAAAATTCCGAAACGTACTTTTTATAAATAGAAGTAAAAAACTAATTTTTCATAAAAAGTTTTTTTAAAAAGCACAAAATGTACATTTTTATAAAAAGTACCAAAAAAGTACTTTTTTTATAAAAAGTACCAAAAAAGTACTTTTTTTTATAAAAAGTATCAAAAAAGTACTTTTTTTATAAAAAGTACCAAAAAATTACTTTTTAATAAAAATAACTAAAAAAAGTACTTTTTTATAAAAAGTACTCAAAAAGCACTTTTTTATAAAAAGTGTAAAAAAAAAACTTATTTATAAAAAGTACCCAAAATGTGTTTTTTTTAAAGAAATAAAAAAGTACTTTTTTACAAAGAGTACTTTTTTAACAAAAAAATCTTTTTTATAGAAAGTACCAAAAAGTTATTTTTTAAAAAAAGTACCAAAAAGTACTGTTTATAAAAAGTACCAAAATAGTACTTTTTATAAAAAGTACTTTTTTGGTAGAAAGTACCAAAAAGTTATTTTTTAAAAAAAGTGCCAAAAAAAATATTGTTTATAAAAAGTACCAAAATAGTACTTTTTATAAAAAGTACCAAAAAAGTACTTTTTACAAAAAGTTTCAAAAGTTTATAAAAAACGTGTACCAGGATGGAATTTTTCAATAAAAAGTACCAAAAAAAGTACTTGTTGATAAAAAGTACCATAATAGTAATTTTTGATGCATTTTTTGTAATTACACACAAGTTAAAAAAAATGTTTTATATACTTTAACTAAAATTTAAACATAAATTACAATACATGTAATTAAACAAATGCAGCCGAAAATTACACGTGAAATGTGTTATTACAAAGTGGCAACTCTGATTGCTTCAAAACAATAATTTTTATTTGTTTTTTTCTGAGAGAACTCACTTTTTTAACTTTTAAAAGAAATTCTCGCTATTTAAGAGAAATATTTTTTTAAAAAAGCTAAAAACAAGGGAATTTGTAGAACAATTTTAAAATACTCATACAATCATGTTTCTGAGCACGTACACAATAATTAAAAAAAAGTTTTTTTAAAAAAAAAGATCAAATAGAATTTTAAATAAAAATATTAAATTTAATTCTACACTCGCTCGCTCACTCATTGGGTGTTTATAGTTTTTTTTTTTTTTTAGCTCGAATTTGTTTTTATTTTTTGATATCAAACAAAAACTAATACAATATTTGTATAAATATTTTTTTTTTTTTTTAATTTTTTATATTATAAATTGTTGTTGATATGTTTTTTTGTTTTTTCTAATGTGTACGTGATTCACAGTGTTAATTTTCATATTAAAATATTATGCAATCCGTAGGAAGATGTGTGTTGTTGTTGATTATATGATGAGAAGAATAATTTAATTTCAATTTTTTTTTTTCAATTCAATTTGATTTGTCATATCGTATTTGTCTAGAACTTGAGGAATATTTAACAAAGTGTGTCATTTAGATTTCGAAATATTTTAATTTGAGTCGTCTTCCTTATTTGCGTTTAAAAAATTAAATATTCTTTTTCCTGGAATATCAGCGTTACGAAACACTGAATGTATAAAATAAAGTGAATTTTACGTAACTAATTTTTATTTATTATTTTTTTTTTTTTTGAAAAATTTATAGAGAAGAGTCAGACAATACGAGAATTTAATTTAAATATGATATGGATTGTTCTGTAGTTGTATTTCGAGCGTGTTGATGATATAAGTTCAAAGTTTTATTTGAACGTTGAAAAAAGGTTATTTTCTTATAAGGGAAGTAGCCCAACCTTTATGAACCGATTTTCCAGGAACTTAAAATATATATAAGAGAGATGATTTTAAGGTTGGGGTGTGTATGGTTTATCGGCCATATCAGTTTTAAAAATTTCGTTGCCACTTATGAAAGAATGTGAACCTTTGGGAAAACTATAAATACAACTATGATAAAATCCAGGGAGTCTTGGATGAGGGGAATTCCGGGTTTACACATGAGGGGAATTCCGGGTTTACACGGTTGAATCGAGGCTGCACGAACAAGTGGGCTTTGAAGTCTATTCGGAGGAGCTTAAGTTGAGCCTGGCTCGAAGATTGCCGGATCATTGCAGTGTTTACCAGGCAGAGATGCTGGCAATAAAGGAAGTGGCTGACTGGTTGAGCTGAAATGTATTGTCTAAAACTGCAGTCAACATCTATTCTGACAGTCAAGCCGCGATAAAGTCCCTGGAGTTAATGTTTCTGAAAACAAGATCTGCCCTTAACTGCCGCACGTCTTGAAATGAAATGGCCAAGCAGTTTGATATACGACTCATATGGTTCCCTGGGCACAGAGACATTCCACGCAATTGCAAAGCCGATGAGCTTGCAAAACTACCTTACAAGTTCCAACATAATTGGAATGTGTTGGTATGCCTCTAGAAACTTGCAAGCAAAACCTACGGCTTTGTTCCTCGACGGAGACTAATCAAAGATGGGCAAATAGATGTACGTGTGAAACAACATGACAGATTTTACCTTCTCTTGATCAGAAGCGCACAAGTGAGCTGATATCGCTTGCAAGAGGAGAGATTTCGACGATGGCTGCTATAATTACCGGACATTGTCTTATAGGAAAGCACGCAGAATGGTTGAATGTTCCGTCGAATGACTTTTGCCCGAGCTTCATGGATGAAGGGCAGTTGGAAACTATCGAACACTGTCTGCCATTGCCTGGCATTTTCTAATCAGAGACTTGCTTTACTGGGATCTAGGGAGATGCACGATCTTTCTGATTTGTCGGATGTAAAAATTTTATATCTAAGGAGTTTCATAAGAAGCTCAAATTGGTTTAACGACAGGGACTAGTAGGGAAACCTATCAAATCCCGTGGTATCACAATGGACCTCAGAGTCTACGTGTGTTGACGCAACACATCAGCAGCCACTTGCAACCTAACCTAACCTATGGCACAAAATGATTGTAAACACATGGGGTCTTAAATCGAAGCTCATACACTGATGGATCAAAAATGCGACAGGGAACAGGTAGTTAAGTCTACTGTAAGGAACGGGGAATTGAATTTAGTTTGCGGCTACAGGACGGCTGTAACATTTTTCAGGTAGAACTATATGCAATGTCTGAGGCAGCTAGACTCATTTCAATGAAACCGATCTACTCTAGTGAGGTCATATTTTACATTGATAGTCAAGCAGTTTTAAAGGCACTGGGAAATTGGTCAAAGTCAGCCGTTGTCACCAAACACTTCAGGCTCTCACCAAGCAACAGTCTTTGATACTGTGATGAGTTCCGGGTCTTCAAAATATTTCAGAAAATGAAAAACGCAAGAGCTAGCTCGCATTGACGCAATTCTACCATCAAACTGAGGTGGTGCGAGGTCGAAGGCATAGGGGAAGATTCATTCCACTATCTTTGTCAGTGCACTGCACTATTTCGCACTCGATAAATTGCCTTGGCTTTTATTTGTTTCTGACTACAGAGGATTTTAGAGGGATCAACTCGTGGAAGATGTTAAAATATATTAGGCTGAGTAAATTTGATGAGGCACATGTGTGCACCTAATTTTTTATGCTGTATAGAGGAATTTTAACTAATGTGAAAAGAATCCCAACACCCCTATCCCCCAACACCCCTTTTATTGATGTATCACTATGGGTCAGGATCTGGTCTTGTGGACACACAGATTACTCTATGGACATGCAACATGCAGGAAAGAAATTCAATTAACAAGAAGATAGGTGGTGGAGAAGAGAAAAAGGTCGTTACAAGAGGCACTCCAAAAGGGGGTGTTATATCTTCCCTTTTATGGAATCTTGTTATAAATAAGACCATCGAGTAACTCAATGAAATGATAACGTCGTGATCCTAATCAAAGTTATATTTTTTCCACCGATTAGCGAACTCATGGAATCAGAACTGAAGATACTCTCAACGTGGGCTAAAGACAACGTTCTTGTTCTTCCTAAATTAGATAGAAAAACTATGAAACTATCTAAATAGGCGAACTACCTAGGTGTGATCCTGGACTCAAACTTTTCTTGGAAAAGAAATACAGAGGAAAGGATGGAAAAGTCGATATGTGCTTTTAACACCAGCAGAAGAACTGTCGGAAGAAAGTGTGGGTCAAAAACCGTATATCATTCACTGGATATAGACCAATACTGAATAAGAAATCATATCTCTGTTATCTACAGAAGGTACAACGACTGGCGTGTTTGAATAACACTGGTGCAATTAAATCGGCACCCTAGGCCGGCCTGGAAGTGATACTAAACATTTAGCCATTGGATATGTAATTCAAGAGTTTGCAACCATATTAGTTCTCATGCTGAGAGGATCGACCATATTGAGTACGGTGGGCGGGACGGAACTGAAAACCGACTATTTCTTACAGCAGATGCACGTTAATAGAACCTTTGAAGTCCAAGTACCAAATTGAAAAGATTGGGCGGTAAAATCTTGTATGACAGAGAATGCGATCTCAATTTTTACGAACAGATCTAAAAGGGTGATGGGTTCAGCAGTGTATTCTGAAAGCTTTGAAATCGGGGTATCACTTAGAATTCTGGGCAAAAGCAGTGGTTTCCAGGCAGAGGCACTTGCAACTGATAAAGCCAAGAAGATGATTTTCGTCCGCCAACCTTATAGGTTCAGTAGTGTATTCTGAAAGCCCAGAAGTCAGGGCATCATTTGGACTTCCGGACAACTGAAGTGTTGTGTAAGGCAAAGGTACTTGCAGTTAATAAAGCTTCGTAAAGTGACATGACATAATCCCCACGGACATAATCCCCATTTACCGTTATGGGAATTATGACCAAATGGTCTTCTATACTAGTTGGTCATAATCCACAAAATTAAAATAATTTTTTTTTACTTAAAAATTTTTCTGCGCAGCCGGCCTTCGGCCGGGCTTAGGGATTACAAACTCCATGCATTAAACCCACCCTCTCCGCAGAAAACGGGGATTATGACCAAAATTGCTTTGGACTTACTCTTCATTATGTGAATGGGGGTTATGACCGAAAAAAGTTCGGTCATAATCCCAACAGTGAACGGACATAGTCCCCATTGGGATTGTGACAGTTTTGGAAACGGTCATAGTCCCCACAACTATTATGGGGATTATGACCGTGATGAATTTGGTCATAATCCCCATTTCCGTTATGAGGGTAATGTCCGTGGGGATTAAGTCCTGTCACCGCCTCGTAAGTATATGATTATGACAAGATACTTACGTCCCATGCATCATAGACATTTTCATGGATAGTCTCGCGCCTCTGAAGGCCTTGAAATCAAACCCGGTAAAATCGCTATACTTCCTATTGCAAAATCCGTCAGCACACAATCAAGCTAATCTGGGTTTCTGGACATACTGGGGTCACCGGGATCGAATTGGATGATGAGTGTGCGAGGAAGTGTTCGGAGTCGGAGGGGGAAACTGATATCTCGGTTTCTATAGTAGATCTGATGAACAAAACTGACATTATATCAGAAAATATGATCAATGATGGATACCATTAACTACGGGTAGAATATCGCGAACCCTGTGTACATTTCCAAATCCTTAGAGGACAGAAAGTCTTCCTACTTTTGGCAATCGAACCGTTTACCAATCAGTGGGAGTACTAAAATGACACTGTAAAATCGTCCGAATGGCCGTGTTGAATTTGTTGGAAATTGAAGGAGCTGGAGTCAGTGAGGCACTTGTTTTGCGAATGTCCGGGTCTGACGAAGCGCCGTCTCGAGCATCTGGGGCAATGATTTTTCGACGACCTGGAATGCGTAAACGGTCTCAATGACTTCTCTAGCAGAATATCTTTGGGATTCTGGTTGGCTTAAGAGGTAAACCTTTGTATCAGAGGGCGCTCACGTTGTTGTTTAGGCTTGAGTAGCTTAACCAACATAGTCCAACATGGCTGGTGGGTCTCCGAACAAAATTTAAGATAAGCTTCTTTATATGACTTGTTACTAAACTAAATGAACTTTCAAAAAAATGTCCATTTCTGGAGGCTGTAATGCATTTAGAAGTCTCAGTAAAGTTCCTATAAGGGATCGGATGCTTCACTGAGACTTTAAAATTTAAATCAGTTTGTTTTTCTTAAGTTCCTATAAGAGGTCCGTTTCTCTATTAAGAGGTCAATATTCTGTTACACAATTATGTTTATCTGTTTACCCTAAAAACTACTGGTCACCCCATTTTTCTTCAACATATGCATGAAAATCAAAAATATTAAACATTTCTAATAAAGTGTTAAATAACCGACAATCAAAGTTAAGCGCACGCATTTTTTATCGCTATTTACTTAAACGAAAAACAGCTTTTAATTTCTCTAAATATATATAACGGCGTTAAGATAAACACGTACCATAAACTAAACGAGTATCTTAATAGAACGCGCCAAAAACAAAAACATTCATGTCAGAAATATGTCAAAAAAACCAAAAAAAAAATCTAATAAAATTTTAACACAATATACAGAATAATAAACAAGATAAACAAAAACTATTAACTAGAAATTTTGTTTACATAAAAATAAAACTGACTCTTGAAAAGAGAAATTGTAGAGCGAAATGTATAAAAATCAAGAGTTTTTTTTTAGAATGAGAATTTTCTCAAATGTATACAGAGAATAAAAACACAAACAAAATTTTGTATCTATTAGTTCGTATAGCAAATCGCTCAGAGTGTTCTAGTTTTTCTCGTAGAATAACATTTTAAGGGAATTATACTAAACTATACTTCTGTGGTAGTATTAGTAATAGAACCAGTACTCGGTTTTACAAAAAAAATCTTTTTTAGAGTCAATAATAGAGTAAATCAAAATCTCCAAAATAACTGCTACTGTTAATGAAATCATAAACAATCTAGAGTGATGCCAGATAATTTTTTTTATTATAAAGATTTTTTAGAATCTGAGAAGGAGAAAGTAAAGAACAATTTTCCCTTTCACAAAAAAAAAAAAAAATTAACAAACTCATTTGATCTGATATTTTCGGCTAAGTAAATCAATTTTATTATTATTTATATTATGTTTTATATCCATGCCCACAAAAGGGGGATAGACCAAAAATTACATTTTTAATCCCCTTGGACTTCTTCGTACTTAAAAATACAAAATATTTTTAGTTAAATTACAAAAAAAAAAATAAGTGAGAGTGTTAAATTCGGCTTTTATACCCTCCAAAATGTAAAAAAATAAAAAAAAATTGTCAGGGGCGTTTTTTGGGTTGGGGGATGGTGATGGGGTCACTGGGGGACGTTGAAAGCACCTTCCCATTGTGATAAATATACCAAATGTCTCATTTATTTAAGAATAATACAAAAAAACGTGTAAAACAGTGTATTTTTTCAGAGGTTGCTTCAGTTCTTCAACGGGAACTATTTTCTCCCTGGGCCGATTTTGCCCATTTACCAACTTAACCTGCCTATGAACATGCCAAACTTCAGGATTCTAGCTGTTTTATTTTGGACTGCATTGTGTTATCTACAGACAGACGGACGGACATTCATAGAATACCTTAGAATCGATCATGGAACAATAATATATATACTTTATGGGGTCATCAACCGATATTTCGATGCGTAACTAACGGAATGACAAAGAAGTATACCAACATCCTGTGGTTGGAGGGTATAAAAATTAAGAAAACAAGAGTATACAGTGTAAATTTTTTTTACCCGATTTCGAAAGTGCATCACACTTTTCACTGACAGACAGATGGATATAAGTGTATCACTAGAATGTCATAGATCAATAATCGTAATAGCGACAAATGAAAGCAACTGCCAACATTATGAGATAATTTTTAGGGCGCTTTGAAAGATTTTTCAGACAAGAGACTGTAGTCTGGAAGTTATTCCCATTAAAACTGAGCTTGTCTGGTTTACATGGATAAAAAAATTCCTGATGTGAATTCTATTTCTCTGGGCTATAGCTTAATTATCCTCTCAGATGTTTCCAAGTTCGAGATAGGAACTTGGATTTCAGGCGTAATATTAAGGAACGGTTTAGACTACTAGCAACGATTGCTTTATATTCATGCAAAAGGGCAGTTGGAAAACTATGGGGCTTTAGACCTACAGTCGTTCCAATTATGGTGTATGGAATCATTGACTGGTGGCTTGGTTTGGATGCATAAGGGCACAGTCTTTATCACGAGGGTACAGAGAACGGCATCCAAAAAATGGCCCAATTACGGTTTTACACCACACTGTTTTCCAACAAAGCTTTGAGTCCAGGACCATATCCTGGTATTTCGCCTCATTAAATAGTTTCAGTTTGATTCCATCCAATTTGGGAAGAACAAACCTGTCAATCATAGTCCTTTTTCTGCACAAGACGAGTTAAATTTTGGCGTGATTACCACCCAGACCGTTGTGCTTTACCTAAGTGAAGAGTATATTATGCGCTGATTCCACGAGTTCGCTAATCGTTACCTATGATTATGATCACATTTCATTGAGTGACTTGAGCATCTCATTTATTACAAGATTCCTCGTAAATGGAATGATCACTCCCCGTTGTGGAGTGCTCCTTGTAACTACTTTCCTCGCTTCACCAACACCTATATGAGTTAATTGCACTTCTTTTAAGCATGTTGCCTACCCATAGAGTAATCTGTGTGTCCTTACCTGTATTGTTGAACGCACCTTCCCGTCCAGAAATGATGCAAAACTCAAAGCCAACTCAACAGACCTACCTTTAGGATAGGCGTGTTGATGTAAGGCTGATGTAAGGGTACTTCTCACATAAACATCTGCCCGCCTTTCCAGTATTTTCAATAAAAACGATGACAGACTGATAGGTCTATAATCCCTCACGGTATTGTGGTTTATCTTTCCCACTTTAAGGAATAAACTTAAACCTTACCCCCTCCATTTGAAAGGGTATTACCAGATGCCAGGCTGTCCATATAATACGCAGCAGCCATAGCATGATTATCCCGAGGAACTTTTGCAAAAGTGCCGAAAAAATCTTATTAGCCCCAACCGATTTAATGTGCAACTAAGGGGGTATCTATCTTAACCTCGTCCTTGCAACCCGACAAATAGGTGTCCATCAGAAGTTTAATGGTTTCCTGACTGCTTTTTGCGAAAGATCCATCTGGCTTCTCTTTTCGACCTTCTGATTTCGCACTTGAAAGTATCAAAACTGGGACGATAATTCTCCCAGTCTTCCATCGTGTTATCTTTCTTAGCCTTGTTGAAGAGTTTTCTACTTTCTGTCCTGAGAAGCTTGAGCTTCGGCGTCCATCACTGTTGATGGATCTTCTTTGTAGGCAAACACTTTGGACAGGATTTAAGATAAGCTTCCCAAAGGGTGTTCTTCAATAAATTAACAGATTTCTGGAGGCGGCAGTGCTTTCAAAAGACTTAGAAATTTAACCCAGTTCGTTTTCTTGGGGTTCCTATAAGGGACCCTTCTATCTATTGAGAGATCAATGCTGAAAAGTATCCAGTGATGGTCCAAGAAAGGGCATTCATGAGATACCTTCCAGTCTGAAATTCTAAACGAGTCCGTATTGAAAACCAAAGTTTTGGCAATAACCTGTTCCCTAATTTTGTTATAGAACGTCAGCATATTTTCCTTGTAACGTATAACTAAATCCAAAGTGTACGGTGAGCATTGGCATCTCCACCTATAAAAATATCCTGGCCCTAGGTCACACAAACCCTTATTTAAAAGTAGCCACGGTCTATTCTGTTCCTCTCCAAAAAAAGCAGCAATTTCGCCATATACCGGATGCTGAATTCAGAAATGTGAAAACATCATGTGATACCGTTTGCAGGACTTGTACTGGAATAATATCTGTCAAAAAATATATATTTATTTTCGATACATTTTTAAACCCACCACCCAAAGTATGGTTTAAGTTTTAATTTTTATATATCTACACAAAATATGATAATTTATTTTAGGGTTATTTTGAGAGAAATATATATTTTTTCAAGGTTTATCCAATAACTTTTTATCTACTTGACCGATTTAAAAAAAAAAACAAGTGAGCGTGTTACATTCGGCTGTGCCGAATCTTTTATACCCTCCAAAATGTAAAAAAAACAATATTAAAAAAATCCAGGGGCGTCTTTTTTTTGCCCATTTCCAAACTTAACCTGCCTAGAAATATAAGACATATTCGTGCCAAACTTCGGAAGTCTAGCTCTTTTATTTTGGACTGTATCGTGTCTTCTACAGACGGACAGACGGACGGACGGACGGACATCGCTAGAATGTCTTAGAATCGATCACTGATCAATAATATATATACTTTATGGGGTCCTAGATTGATATTTCGATGCGTTACACACGGAATGACAAAGTGAGTATACCCCCCATACTGTGGTTGGAGGGTATAAAAACAGTGAGATATGTGCCGAATCAGTTGTGCATCTATCAAATCCAGAGGCGTTTTTTTGCGGAGGGGCTCAGTGGAGTGGGGGGGGTGATAGAGGATACATTCCCCATCAATAACTAATTTGTTTATTCAGCATTTTGCACATTAGTAATACCATTTTCTCATTAGTTTAAAGGTTTTTTTTAAATCCATGGCCACAGACGGGGGCGGGCTGAAAAAACTAAATTTTTTAGCCCTCTGGGTCTAACGAGGATGGTATCCCATAGCTTACACTCCGATTTTCCTACACTTTTGATATGTTATTGAGGAACAAAATCTAAGATTTACCGTTTTTTTTTTTTATCGGCTATCATGAAGGTTAAAGGGGGGAAATGGGAGTATGAAAATGGGATTTTTTACGTTTTTTTAGATTTTTTTCGTATTTGTACCGAATGAACTATATGAACATTATATATTATGGATGGAAAGGTTTTTTTGAGGCCTATCCAATAGTGTGTCGGACTTGGCAAAATTATTCTTTTTTCAGTTGGTTTTTGTCAAAAATGTGTAAATGTTGAGCTACTTTATATGGAGAATTTTATACGTACGACCCCCAAATTCAAATATAAAAACATCTATTCCCGAGTAAAAAGGAATTTATATAAATGTATATTATTTTATATGTTTTCATAAAACCATATAAAACTATATGAGTCAAAGTATAAAATTATATCTCACTTTGAAATTTTCCAATTTTTTTAAATGATGTCATATAAAATCATATCTGATTATATTGTTCATAATATATTAATATAAATGGTAGATGTAATCATACGTTGCACATAAAACTTAATCCGATTTCATACATTATTATACGTGACTTTATATCTAATTATGTATAGGACTTTACTAAACAAAAAATCCAGTATCAATTTATGTATAATTATATATGACTAATATAATACCATTTAAAACTATATATGGTTCCATACTAAAAAAATTTCCAACAAAAATAATAGATATAATTATATGTGTCTTAAACGATAACATATCTGTGTTTGTATGGTACTATATATACGCAAATTTCGTCTAAACTCAATATATATTTATAAATGGTCGCATATGTAATGGAATATATATTTTGATATAATCATGTATAAAAAAAACATTTTTTTGACCAAACAACTAGCCATATATAATTATATATGCCAGTATTTCAAAATTTATTTTTGTGTGTCAACATATATGGTTATACAAAACTTTTTATTGTATCATATAAGATTACATATAATTTTTGGGAACCCGAGTTCGATTCCCGGCCCAGTCGAGAAAAAAAAGTTTTTTTTTTATTTTTTTTAAATAGAAAACACTTTTTTATTGCGTTTAATTTTTTTAGAACTAAAAAAATTTCATTTTTGGAATTTTTGCAATCATTTTTAAAAAAATATTTTTCTTTTATACAGTTATATATAACAATATTTGATTTATTATAAAATTATCTATAATTTTTGGGAACCCGAGTTCGATTCCAGAAAAAAATATATTTTTTTTTATTTTTTTTAAATAGAAAACACTTTTTTATTGCATTTATTTTTTTTAGAACTTTAAATTTTTCTTTTTTTGAATTTTTGCAATCATTTTTAAAAAATTATATTGCTTTTATATAGTTATATATAACTATATTTAATTTATTATAAAATTATCTATCATTTTTGGGAACCCGAGTTCGATTCCAGAAAAAAATATATTTTTTTTATTTTTTTTTTAAATAAAAAACACTTTTTTATTGCATTTGTTTTTTTAGAATTTAAAAAATTTTGCTTTTTGAATTTTTGCAATCATTTTTAAAAATTTATATTGCATTTATATAGTTAATAATAGCTATATTTGGTTTAAATTATCAAATTATCAATGATTTTTGGAACCCGATCTCAAATCTAATTCTGATTTCCTGATTCCATGAAAAATTTCAAACTTATAAGCCAAAGTCTTATTTCACTTTGGAAGCCTATGACTTGGAAATAAGGCATACCGCTACATTAAAATTATTGTTTAAGCTTACCATGGAAGCCCCTAATAGCGCTGTACGTCATTCCAATTTTTTTTTTTTTTTGGAAATTTTTCAAAAATTTTCTAAGTTTTTTTGAAAATTGTGTACAAGTAAATAACATATTTAATTGGATATAATCATATATTACTATATGTTAGATCAATTTGATATAATTAGATACGATCAATTTATTTAAAACTAAGTCTTTTAAAGTTGTTATTTGCTAACAACGTCCGCTGGTCTAGAGGGTAGAGATTGCGATTACAAAACGGAAGACTTGTGGTTCTAATCCCCGTCCGTTCGAAGTTTTTTTTTTTTTTTTATTTATTTTCAGTTGACATTATTATATCTAAAAATAAATCTAAAAACAGAAACATTTTTTGGATAAAAATGTATCCAATAATTTTTTTATAAAATCAAGATATCAGATATTATAAGATAACTTTGGCGCGGCCAAATTTCGGATGAAATTACATTATATAATATCCAATTTAATATAAAATCATGATATTGGATATTTTAAGATAACTTTGGCGCGGCCAATTTCCGGATGAAATCACATACAATCATATCATATTTAATACAAAATCATGATAATAGATAATTTGGGATAACTTTGGCGCGGCCAATTTCCGGATGAAATCACATACAATCAAATATTAAACTGTAACTTCATATATTATAAGATGTTATGAGATAACTTTGGCGCGGCCAATTTTCGGATGAAATTTAGCAAAATCAGATCCAATAAATTATATATAATTTTATAAGATAACATGTTTTACCATACAATTTTTTTTTACTCGGGTTAAGTTTAAACGGACACGTGTTTTTTCTTTTGGCGAAATTCTTGTTACTTCGACTTTTATTCAGATTTTCCCGAAAGGCCATAAACCACCGGGATATCGGAGTGTAAGCTATGGGATACCTTCCTTGTAAGTGCAGGACTTTGAACTCCTTCCGACATAAAATGTTTTCGTTTGTTTAACAAAAATGCAAAAAATATGTAGAAAATTACGTTTTTTTAAGAGGTTGGTTTAGGTCTTTAAGGGGGAACTTTTTTGCCCCTGATCCGATTTTGCCCATTTCCAAACTTAACCGGCCTATGACCATGAGACATTTTTAAGGAGTCTAGCTCTTTTATTTTGGACTGAATCGTGTTTTTATACAGACGGACGGTCAGACATTCATAGAATGACTTAGAATCGATCATAGATCAATAATATACAGTCGAACCCGGTTATAACGAACTCCAAGGGACGAGTAAAAATAGTTCGTTATAAGAGAAGTTCGCTATAAGAAGGGTATATTTTATACCAAACTAGTTTTATTTCTAAAAAAAGTTCCAATTTTATTTTATTTGACGTTTTTTGTAATTCAACTACTTATTGAGAAGAAAACATTAAAAATATAAATAAATTTTATCAAAATTATAATATTAATCAAAAGTTTCTAAGATTTTGTGAGTTTGGTAAACATAATTATCGCACATTTCAAAATGTTTATGGGAGTTCGTTATAAAAAGGTAAATATAAGGTAAAAATAAGTAGTTCGTTTTAACCGAGGATTCGCTATAACCGAGTTCGTTATAAAAGAAGTATTTTGTGTGAAAATTGTTGCCAAAACGTCGGGACTTTAGAATTAGTTCGTTATAACCGAGAATTCGTTATAACCGAGTTTGACTGTATATACTTTATGGGGGACCCCATAAACCACCGATATTTTTATGCGCTACAAAAGGAATGACAAAGTGAGTATACCCCCATACTGTGGTTGGAGAGTATATTAGCAGTATGATGGGGAGAATTATTTTGAAGACTCAAACGTTTAAATCGGTTCAGTATTTTCGCCGAAAGCAGAATTTCAACAGGCTGAAGCTAGATTTACTCACTAGAGTGACGGCTATACAAATTGATTTGCCCATTTTAGGAAAATATCTACACATCTGGCAACACTACCCTCTAGATACTCTTTTAAAAAGTCTATAGAAATTATAACACCAAAATTTACTCTTGCGTTTAGTTTATTATTTTTTTTTCATTCTAATGTTACGTAAAAGTATATTTGTTGTACAACTTTTTTTTTCCAAACAAAATTTATTTTCAATTCATTCTTATTTATTGTTGCTTTTTTTTCATTTCAGTTAATCAACATATAACACCGAAACGGAACACAAAGGCGGTTTCAAATAATAAATAAAATTACAGTCGTATAACGGATACGAACCGTAAGGGAACAATATTAGAAATTAAACGGATAAAAAAAATAAAGTGAAAAAAAAAATATTTTTTTTTTTTTTTTAAGTGAAAAAATTTAAGTGAAAAATAAAAAAAAAAAAAAAAATTAAAAAAATAAAAAATTTAAGGAAAAATAAAAATTTGTCTAAATAAATAAAAAGTGTATTAAAAAAATTAAAAAAAAATATAATGTGAAATTAAAAAAATCAAATTTTACATCATCTGTATTTAAAAATTAAAAAAAAAAAAAAATTTCTAACAAATTTCTTTGAAATTTGTATAATGTCTAAAAGTTCGTCAGAGCAATTTCAAATTAAAAAGAAAAGAAAACATCCATTAATTTGTGGTGTTGGTGCTGATAATAAAACCTCTTCCACCAACAACAACAATAATAATATTACTCTAACAAAAACAAATACAAAAAAATACATTCAATATACACCATCAGACTTAAAAATTAAAAAAGAAAATTTCTCAGAATTTCAATTTAATGATAAAGATTCAAAAACTTCTACAATCTTGCAATACAAAAATACTATAGCAGCCGTAGCAGCAGCAGCTGCAGCAGCAGTAGACACATTTATTGAACCCAAGTGCATAACATCAGCCGCAATAGCAGCAGATAGCAAAATATTTTCAACTTCGATAGCAAACAAGTTGAAAACGATAACAACAAAAAATTATTTACGTGATCAAACTCAGGTGTTGTCATCATTAAAATCATCTGACACCATGCCACTCTCACACGGATTTTATGTTAAGGGAGCTTTGGCCAGTAAACGTGGCCTAAAGACAATAAAAACTCAAACTCCCTCGGGCTCCACGGCCTCAATGTCGTCCGCTTCTTCACACGACCAAGTCAAGAGAGCACGTACCAGTAGTAGTGAAAATATAAAATTACGTCCACAATCCCTAATGACCGGTCAAACTACTAATAATTTACAACTTTCCTATTTACTGGGAGAGTCATTAGCTAGACATGGTCGTTTACAGGAGGCCTTTGATATATATGCTCTAATAGCCAGTGAACAACCGGAAGGTTTTATACCTTTGGAAAAATTAAATATATTAGCTACGGCTCTGTTAGAACACATACGCATTTTAAGCTCAAATTCCAAAAAATCAAATGATTTAATTGATGCGGAATTGGAACAGCTAACGGCTACCGTTACCTCTACAGATCATAATAAACTAATAACTCCGTTAAGAAATAAATATGCCTCGTCGGCCGCGGCCTCAGCTTTTAACTGGCAATTATCGAATACTTCTTTAAATGCCCATTCCTCTGGTTTAATGGGAACACAAACTGCGGAATTTTTGGCCACTTCGGTGGGTGGTAATTTAGATTTACATGCACCTAGCAGAGAACTAGTACGCCTTGGAAATCCTAATAGCTCTGAGGAGTATGATGCATTATTATGTCCTTTATGTCGTGATGTATTACGTTGTCCGGTTACCGCCAATTGTGGTCATACATTTTGTCGTCAGTGTTGTGAAACCATAACAATGTGTAATATATGTCATATTAAATTTCCTCGCTGGCAAAAAGAAGATTATGGTGTCAATGAAGCCGTAAACTTAAATAAAACTTCATCTTTACCGTCCGCTATAGCGACTTTATCAACAGCTACTACCACCACTACAAGTAGTATGCAACAATCAGCTGGTGTGTCCCCACTAAACTATAATCAATTTTCGTTTACCACTTCGTCAACCACTTCTTTGTCTTCATTAACTTCCTCTTCCTCCTCCTCATCATCACTTCCGATATTAACCTCTACCACCACCATAACGGATATGCCACGCCTACGTGTCATCACATCACCGGGTATAATTTCGACACCTTTGGCTTCGCCTACTACCGTTACCACTACCACCATAGCTTGCACTACTGATACGGCTACCACTACTATGGCTTCAACTTCCTCTACTAGTGGTGTAGGTGTTTCATTACGTGGTTGTGCTACCAATGATAATATGAAATTTATGCCGGATGTTTTGGTTAGACGTTTGGTGGAGAAATGGTGGGGTGCTGATTTGCAGGCGAAAAAAATTAATGAGACTGCTACCAGTTATATGCATTTGAATTTACTCGATGATGCTTTGAAATTTTGTAATGCTAGTTTGGAGAAATGTAAGTTAAAATTATTAATTGTTATTTATATTTTAAACTTAAGAACTTAAATTTAAAACCGTAGTAGGTTAGGTTGTGAGTGGCTGCTGATACTTTATGTCAGCACACATAGACTCTGAGGTCCTTTGTGATGCTACTGGACTTTAATGGAGTTCCCCTAGTACTTCTTAAACTTCTAAGATATTGAATTTTGACATCCAACAAATCAGAAAGATTTTTGCAGCTTCTTAAATCCCAGTAAAGTAGGGTTAGGTTAAAAGGTTGAAGTAATGCCCACAAGACCAGTTGCTGATTCAAAGTGATACCTCGCAGAGGGGGGGGGAGAGAGGGCTTTGTGTTGGCTGCTCTCCATATTAATCAAAATTCAATTCTTACTTCCTGTAAAATAGCATGATTATTTATGTTCCCACATATGTTTCATCGAGTTAACTCAGCCTAATATATTTAAGCATCTTCCATGGTTTGAGATCTCTAAGTTCCTCCAGTGCCCGAAAGAAGTTAGAGCCAAAACAATTAAATCTAGTGGGGGATAGGGCAGGGCACTGACAAATATACTGAAATGAATCTTCCACTCTTCTTCATCCCACACCATTTGCACAAGTCATCTTTTATCAATTTTAACCTTTTCAAATAAGCTTTCAAGCCACTATGACCTGTAATTTAACTTACAAACTTCCTGAGATCTGTTTTTTCCACATAAAGAAGTCAAATTTTCCCCCCGCGATTCCACAAGGCCTTCGTCTGGATACAGTCTTGGCTGCTTTTCCATTTTAAATCTTTATCGGTCGTTATTGAACTGAATGGTAAAATTGTGCCCATTCAAGCTAACTCGTCAGCTTTCTCGTTCCCTGGAATATTTTAATGGCCTGGAACCCAGCACAGTCTTAAAGAGTGTTGTTCGATGAGAGCCATGAGCTCTTGGTGACAACGGCTGACTACCTTTGATCTAATATTCCTAATACATAGTGCCTTTAAAGCCGGTTGACTGTAAATGTAAATAATGATCTCACTAGAGTAGAGTAGGCCGACCTCATTGTAATAAGCCTGGCTGCCTCTGACACTTCTTACAGCTCCGCCTGAAAAATATAACAGCTGTCCTCTATCCTTAAACTGTGTTCAATTCCCAGTTTCTCACAGTAGACACCGCTACCTGTTCCTGTAAGTCTCTGACCAGAAAGTGCCCGGCAATGGTAGATGAAGTGTTCGATAGTTTCCTCCTCATCCATGAAACTCATTTGATCGCACATTTAACCGCTTATTTTTAGTGTGCTTTTCTATAAGTCAGTGTCCGGTAATTATAACAACCACCGCCGAAATCTCTCTTTTGGGAGCGATATTAGTTTAATTGTGTGCTTCTGATTCCGTGAAGGCCAAATCGTTCGTGAAGGCTTATACGTTTATCCATGTTCCCATCTCTGATTAGTCTCCGTCACGGAACAAAGCCATATATTTAGCTTGTAAATTTCTAGAATCATACCAACATATTCCAATTTCGTTGGAACCTGTTAGGTACTTAGTTCCCGTATTGCAAGCTTATCGGTTTTGCAGTTCCCTGGAATATATCTGTGCCCTGGGACCTATATGAGTCGTATGCCTCATTTAAAGACGTGCGGCAATTAAGAGCAGATCATGTTTTCAGAAACATTAACTCTATGGACATGGCCGCGGCATGACTTTCAGAATAGATGTGGTAGACAAGGCATTGCAACTCAACCAGTCAGCCACTACCTTTATTCTCAGCATATCTGTCTGGCAGTCTTCAAGCATATTGTCAGCATATCTGCCTGGCAATCTTGGAGCAGATTCAACCCAAGCTCTTTCGATTAGACTACGAAACCTACTTGTTCGTGTATCTTTGATCTATCTGTGTAAAAATGTATAAAGGCTTCCCTACACAGACTGCCCCTTATCCAAGACACCCTCGATGGTATCATAGTGGTTAAGTGCTGCTCAAAATGGCTTATAGAGGGAGCACACTCCACATTTTGTGGTATTGTTATCCTTTTTACATCGCGCTATAGCCGCAATTGCTGGTCTTCCATTATAGTATGCTATTCAGTTGAATTGACGACGTAGCCGCTTAGTGCCTACCCAATATGTCCAATGGTATGAGATAGAGGAGGATTTATAAGGCAGCCGTAGGTGTAGTACGAAGATCACCAGTTATGCACATAGATGCCATTCTTTGAACCTTTGTGATAAAGACACAGTTCCCTTTTGTCTCTAAAACAGGCCACCAGAAAATGATTTCACATAGAAAAATTGAACGTACCACTGCTGTATAAGTCCAATGAACGACTTTTGAACTAAAATCCCATCGTCTTCCAATGGCCCATTTACAGGAATATAAAGCAATTGTGGCTTTTCTCACCCGTTCCTCAATATTACGCCTGAAATTCAACTTCCTATCTAGAAATACTCCATCTGAGAAGACGATTTAATTGACGTCCAGAGAAATAGGATCAAAAGCAGGAATTCCTTGTAAGCAAGACATGGTCTGTTTTACTTGGATTAACTTCCAGACCGCATTCTCTTGCCCCTTTGGACTGAACTTTCAGAGAACCCTGAAGAATGTCCCATAATGTGTGCAGGTCCTTACCATTTACCACTATCGGGACATCGTCAGCATATACGACAACATTACAACCACGTGATTCCAGAGAAAGCAGCATTGAATTCAGTGCCAGGTTCCAAAGAAGTGGCGAACGAACACCTCTCTTTTGTGTGCTTCTATTGACAAATCTACATAGGTATGATAGACGCTCCCAATGCAGACCTTATACTCTATTGGTAAGGAGACTTTCCACCAACAATCTCAAACTTCACTCCCAGACCAGGCAATTGCATAATTGTCGAGTCTAGGATGTTATTATTAAAAGCCCCCTCTACACACAGACAACAAATTTGCTAATTTCCATTTGAAATTCAGTTGATGCAACCAAAATTCGTTTCATGCATTTGCATATAGGTTGCCACCACTAAATATCAGTAGTAACGACTAATTTCAGTTGATGTGACTGTTTTTTTAATTAAAACAACCAAACAATTCTGTTGTCACAGATAAATATAGTAACAGCAACCGAAGTTTGGGTTGTTGTAACTGAAAAAATCAGTTGGAAATTTATTTTTCTTTGTGTATATTAAGAACGACCATTTTAGTGTACTTCTTTACCAAAATCGATCTCTTGATGGTAACAACGAGCTCATTAAGAGCGACCATTCTTGGAGGTCTTATGTTCTATTGTGATTTTCTTTAGTTTTATAGTTGGGAAATTGGTACCTGGACACATATGAAGGTGTTTATGGGAATGAGACTGCGACTAAACTGGCAAAACAAAATTCCGATAATTTCGGTGCTTATGTGCATATCGATCCACCAATACAGTACGATACGTGACAACCTTTATATTTCCAAGACAAGGAGGAAGTGGAAAGAATTAACGAACAGTACTCTAGCAGGAGATTGCGAATCGACTTTTTACAGCTATAGAAGCTAGTATTAACCGTACGCTAAGATGAAGAACTAGATCATTCTATAAAACGGTTTTATGTGCCTAGGGTAAGCCCAAATTTAAAAACTTGGTAGAAGTTTCAACTATCGATCAGAAGTAATTGGACAGTTTACGATGTAGACCAACAGGTTTTATTAACGTCGCTAACGGAAAATCTTTGGCTTCGCTGTTAATCAACTGTGTGACTTCGCCAATTCTAACCTAACCTTAGTTTCCAAAGATACCATTTCTTAAGACCTAGACATAAGTGTAGAGGATGCTGCACTGAAGTTAGCTCCCAAGAAACACCTCGAAACCCAAAACCCTGTTCTGGAACAACTATTTACTTGTTTTCTATTCTGTTCAAGAATCGATGAATTTTATAACATCAAATTTTAACCTGTTCTTCTACAAAGCAGTTGTTTAACTAGGTGTAAGCTGGAAGATTTCTATAACAAATGAGAACCAATTTCAAATAGTTTTCCGAACAAAGATTAGGATCTTGTACATAAGACTCAGTGTGTATAAAAGTGTATTGAAAAGCAGAGGGAGTTTTTTTGACACCTTGTTAAACCCCCTTAACAACTCTATGCCATCTCTTGAAGGTAGTTTATAAAACTAATGACAATTTGAAAAATATAATAAATACTCCACTGTCACAAATTGTTTGTCACACTCCATGTAGCAAATTGTCATCGATCTTTTAAATGAAATCCGAAATTTTGTATAACGTACCACTCTTGTGCTTATAGTGTACATACAAATATTTGGCAAGGCCTAGTTTTTTCCAAATAATAGAAAAGATAAATCAAATTTGTTCAACTGAAACAAAGCACCCATGTCAACATTTTATCCTTGAACTATGATAAAATAAAAAAAATAAAAAAAAACTCAAGCAAAATTAAAGTATACAAAGAACTTTTGTAAATTATAGAAAACTATATGCATGCGTTAAAATACAAATAAATACTACAGAAAACATTAAACGGACCATATGGATGGAGAAAATGTGTATTTTTTGTTTTGCTCTCTAGGATATATTATATTATTTTCCTTTGACACAAAATGTATAAACAAATACATGGTTTAAGTAGAAAAAACATATTGCGGTTACTATGGTTTTTGCCATGCCATGTAATCCGGTGGAAACCAAGCGAAAATATATACACGTATATCACCTTTAAACAATTCTGATTGCAAAGTAATTTTAATTTTTTAAAAACAATGGTAAAGAGTCAATAAAAAACATTTAATTACTCATTCGGGGTTTTCCAAAAATGTTTGCAGTAGTGCCTAGTGGAGTAGACTCTATTAACCACAAATTCAAAAACCAAGATTATGGTTTCGAAATGAATAAAAGATTGTGTTTGGTCTTAATTCTGTTTTAAAATATTAAGTAATTTGCTTCAGATAAACCGAAAAATTTAATTACAGAATGTTCAAGTAAATGGCGCCCAAGTAGGGGCTCAAGTTCAAACTGCAAAGCTTAAACAAAGAAAATAACGCCAACGAAGAAGTCTTGTCAAAAATTGCAACAGCAATCAAAATGACTAGGGTTCTTTCTCTTGGATGGGGCTATTTACCAAAAATGAAACAATGGATGAAAGTGTTTCAAAAGCTAGGAATACATAGAGAATGTATTTAAAGCTATTTATTACGGTTTTAATTAAGTTTTTTTTTGGCAATTTAAGTAATTTACTGAAAAGGCGCCCAAGTAGGGGCTCAATTCCAAACTGTAAAGCTTAAATAAAGAAACTAACGCACACGAAGAAATCGCAGGAAAAATTGCCAAATCAATTCAAAAGCTAGGAATAACCACTCTAGGATTCATTGTTGAACATCATAAATCAGAGATAAACAGCCAAACTGACTTACAGAATTTTCAAGCAAATGGCGCCCAAGTAGGCCCAAGTTAGAACAGCAAATTAAAAATACAAAAACTAACGTCAACAAAGAAGTCTCGAGGAAAATTTGCAAAATCAAACAAAATTTATCTCTTGGCTGAGTTTATTTACTCAAACGCTAGTAATAATCACTCAATGATTTATAATAGATCATTTTAAATCAAAAAATAATATAATATAAGCATACTCAGAGGATTTTTTTCAGTTTTGACAATTTAGGAAATTTTCCACAGACTTATAAAGTTTAAAAAATGGCGCCCAAGCTGGGGCCAAAGTCAGAATTTCAATGCTTAAATCCAGAAACCACTACTCACGAAGGATCGTTAAGGAAAATTTCTAACGTCAATTAAAAGCCACTTCGGCACATTTTTTGAATCAAAACGGAACAACAAGTGAAAGAGTTTCAAAGGCTTTAAAATCGAAAATCAATAAAATACAAATTAAAAACTTTATGCATAGTGAATTTGTTACTTGTTATGGAAGAGATAAGCAGATTTAATACAAGTATTCTAATTGACCTTCCTAAGAAAATTTCTGAACAGATGTTCTCCCAAAAATTCTTAAGATAAATATCCCATACTGAGTAACACTAATGAAAATTTTGAAAATAATTTGATGCGACTCGGACTTGGAGTTTTGTGCATTTTTGACAGCTCATAGCGGATGAACATCGGGTTCATCCGCTATGAGCTATGAGATAGTGACTTAAAAATAAGTCGAGGGTAAAATTTAAACTTTGTTTTTAGAATGCTGAACTCTTTTTGTCATTCGCCTTAACCCTTTGGGCACCAATTCCAAAAAAAAAAAAAAATTCTGCTACAAATCATATGAAAAAAAACTTTATGCGAATGAAACGCATGAATAAAATTATTCTCCTGATCACAAATAAGGTCTCCAAACTTTTCCATTACGCGTTTTCGGATATATTTAATTTTATTTTCTCAAAAACTTGATGAGATGGAAAAGTTTGGAGAGCGGATTTTTGACCAGCAGAACTATTGTAATCAAGTGTATAAGGTTGCGTCCCAGTCGCATTTTCGATGTTTAGTAGTGTAATTATCGGCAAAATCCAGTCGACCGTCTTATTTCCTCATTATTTCGGTTTATCAGCGGAAATTTTTGCAACATTTGGCAGAGTCAATGTGTGTGGACATATCAAAATTAGAAAAGGCTTTCGATCCGATAGATTTTTGCATTGTAAGGAGGCTAAAGAAAGCAAATCTTGCACTGTGGATCCGACGGATCTTAAGTGTAAGTTAAAACTGACAGAGAACTAGTCTTACATATAGTTTCAGAAGAAGTCTTTAAACTGGTTTCAGCATGTTCGCTCACTATCTGTTGGTTCAAAATACTTTAATTCCTTACATGATTCTCGTTAATCGGTTTTTTTTTGCTGGGAATTGTTTTTTTTTTTTTGTTATTGTTATTTATCACTATGCCGTAGAATTTTGCTGCTAAAGCAGAAGTTCGTTAAAATTCTTTTAGAAAAATGTTGCCCCTAGTAACCAGACACTAAATATGCTCTCATGTAATTACAGTTACTAAAATATTTAAAAAAACATACTTTAAATATATATGTAAGATGTATTTGGGATTACACAATAAATATACTTTTCTTGCTGGAAGGATTTAAGTGTTAAAACAAAAGTCCCATAAATACACAATATAATGGTTTCCAATCTACCCAACAAATCTTATTGATTAAAACCGATGTTTAAGAGATTTTGCACACTTGGCCTAGTAATTGATAATAGGTATCCTACGGGGTTTTTAGCAATTTTCTTTAAATTTTCAAAAGTTTTAGAGAAAAAAACCAAAGAATTAGCAAGCGACTTTCCTGTTTTGGAGGCACTAGCATTTTGATAAGAATTTTAGCTAAATTTTGAATTTTTGGTCAGCTTTAGAATTTACAAAAAGACATTTTAAAAACTTCTGTGATGTAATGAAATATTTTTCGTGTGCGTCAAATTTTAAGAGTGACTATACGTTTAAAAGTGTTTAACTTTTATATAGCATTCTTTGCAAGGATGTTTTAGAATGCTGAAAGGCGTATACATATTTACAACACATCCACTCATACATAAATATTTATATACACGTTGATAAGGATATTTATAAATTTATTTTTTATACATATTTATTTGATGGGGTTTTACTTGTTGCATGTCAATTGGAATGTATTAGAAACTATGTAAAGGTGGCAAAATAGTTGTCCGAAAAACAATATTTCATCAGCATTCCAAATGCCCTCAATGACATGTCAGCAGTTGGTCGGCAGTGCCCACCAGTATCGTTGGTCACTAACAATTCGTTTAAACAACTGCTAACCAACTACTGACATGTCATTGGGGACATTTTGAAAAATTGTATTAAGATGTCAGCAATTTTATAAAGAGAAAGTCAGCAGTATGTTAGGGGCTATTTTTTTTTTTTTTGCCGACTGGTCAATATCAGAGAAAACGAAAAAAACCCTCCAGAATGTTAGAAAATTATTGCAAAACAATTTTTTTTAAAGAATATAGAGCAAATCCATGGGAAATATAACTGCAGAATCACCGATTTTGAAAATTTATTACTCGACAACACGAAAAAACACCTCGCTGAAATTTTAACAGCGCAAAAAGGACATTCCTAACTTTAATACACTCACACAAAAAATTTTCCCATGAACAAAATTCATAGTATTTATAAAAAAATTCATAAAAATTATTAACTTTTTCATAATACTTTTGAACTTTTACATATTATTTATGAATAAAAATATGTGGAATGTAAGAAATATTTAGCATTTTTCATAAATACTATAAAGAAGTATTTGTATTTGTTCATAAATACTATGAATTTCGTTCATTGGCAATTTTTTTTTCTGTGTACAAAATTTTGTATTTGGAAATCCAAGGTATTAAAAAAAATGTTGTTACAATTTATTGGACTTTTTTTATACCCTTTACTTTTGAAATTTTTTTGAAAATTTTATATATATTTAAGTTTGTCATTCCGTTTGTAACATCTCGTAAAATTGGTCTAGGTATATTCATGTATATTCATGATCCTCGATCGATTTTAAGACGATTTAGCGCTGTCCCTCCGTTCGTCCGTCTGTTGAAATCACGATTACTTTTGAAAGACTTTACGGAGGCTCCTGAAGTTTGGCATATATGTTGGTCATTAACCTGCTCAGGTTGGTATTGAAATCCAGCAAAATCGGCTCAGTGGTTTAAAAGTTATAAACAAAAGATTGAATTTTGGCAAGGGGTTTTCGCGAATTTACGAGATAAAAAACACGCTAACTTTCGAAAGACAAATCTGTGGGTGCTGAAGCTTGACATGTATATTTTTCGTTCCCCTGGTCTGGTTCGTATTGAATTTAATCCAAATCGGCCGTGAATTTCAGATTGGTTTCACCTTAAATTCAAGTGTTTAAAGAAACGAGCTTTAAAAGCATTGTTAAGCCACAAAAATACTTTATAAAGCATTTTTGTCGCACAGAAGTATTCTTACACTAAAAAAAAATTTACACTCAAAAAAATTATAAAAATAAAATGTTTGAGCTCGAGGCCTGGATTTTGTAATTAAAATTCTTCTTTATTTATTTCCAATTTTTCGCTACTCATCGAGTAGCATCCTCAGGGTAGTGGATTCAAAATGAAAACACAAATTTTAAAAAAACGTTGTTTATCGGTATTCATCACAAATCGAAATCCCGGGATTTGTCGGGATCACGGGATTTTTCGGGATTCCGGGATTAAATTTTTTTGATTATAGAAGTTAAAAAATAGTAGACTCGTTATGTTTCAATTTTATTGTGCATCTTAAGGGGGCTGCTGTGGGTTTGTTGGTAGCGTGCTATCCTATTAAGCAGGGAGTCGTGGGTTTGATTCCCACGAAAACCCTTGGGTCGATTTCGCTAAAACGAAATTATTAAAAAATTTTCTTCCAATTTTTAACGTCCGGAAAAATTTTTATTCTCCTACGCCTTATGTGCTATAAATAAAAGGCCAGTCGGATTAAATTTACCCGTGGCGCACTTCGGTCAAAGTTTCGGTTTTTTGGAAAGTCTTCGCCAAAAATTGCAAACTTTGGTCAAACGACTTTGTGACTGTGGCTTAATGGTTAGTGCTTTGGACTATTATTCTGCAAGCCTGGGTAGAATTCTTAGCTACGATAAAATTAAAAAAAAAGCTTTAGTTTTAATTTGTGTATGTAAATGTAAAATAATTGAACAAAGTTGTATTTTTAAAAATAAATTCTCATACATTTTGAATATTTCAAAAATTCCGGGATTTGAGCTAAAAAATCCCGGGATTCATTATTCATTTTATGACAAAAATCCCGGTATTTTTGGATTCGGGATTGACAGCCCTAGTAGCGAAATATTGGAAGTAAATAAAGAAGAATTTTAATTTCAAAATCCAGGCCTCGAGCTTAAACATTTTATTTTTATAATGAAATTGGAAAGGTCGAATAAAAAACATCTATAATTTACTCAAAAAAAATTTTACACTTAAAAAAATAGTAATTTTTCTTTTTTGTTACAAAAATAACACAAAAAAAATTTTTACTCAATATAAAATATTTTTAATCAAAATTGCTAATTTTTTCACGTTAAAAAATTTACTGTACTTTAAAAAGGGCATTGTGGAGTGTATTCATAGATTCGGCTAACAAGGGAAGTCTCCCTAGTGTCACCCGCGGATCTTTATGGAATTGGTTTTATTTTGTAGATCAGAAAAAATAAAGGGACACGTATTTTATTATAGCGGCCCAAATTCATATTTAGGGGGTAAACAGGAGGGGGGAAGACAAGGCCATTTTTCAGTTTTTTTCGTTTATTTCCTATATTATGCAAAGAAACCTGGTCATTTTAGATACCAAATGTAAGGTCTTTGGAAAACCTATATACGTGTGCTAAGAACGAGTCCAAACATGCACAACTTTTCTTCATATTGAGTAAAATACAAAAATTTTAGGACATTTTTGTTAATAAGTCGAAAAATATTAACTTCTTTGGCCCGTTGTTAGCACCACGAGATAGGTATTTTTAATACCTTTAATCTGATACCACACATACCTATATTAATTTTGTTAAAATAGGCATAAATCGTAAAAGCTGAAAAAGGTCAGTTTCCTCCCATACAAATCGACCCCCCTAAAAATAAGTTTGGACCGCTAAACAAAAATAAGGGTGGAATTAATTTTAGTTTTTAACAACATATCCAAATTTCATGAAGATCGGAGGGTGACACTAGGGAGACTTCCCTTGGAATTCGAGTTAAACTTTTCTAGTTGTTCTTTTGAAATTTTAAATCTCCATAATTTTATCTACAATATTGTCAAATAAAGTTTACTCGTAAAACTTACGGTTTCCGAGTAAAACATAAAAATTGGAATTTTTGCAAAAAATCAAATATTAAGCTCTTCAACAATCTTTGAAAATTTATTGCTCAATAATGCAAAAAACACCTCTCTGAAATTTTAACAGCGTTTAAAGGCCTTTGTAGACTTTAATACAAAATTTTGTTTTTAGAAATTCATAGTGCCCTTGTTTGGAAGAAAGGGCATTCCAATATTGTTTTCAAAAATTTTTGTTGAAGTTTTTCTGAAAATTTTTAATCTTCATAACTCATTGTATGAAACTCTATTAAATAACTAAAAATTAACCAAATCGGAGATCCGCCTGCTAAATTTCCCTTTGATTTGCTCATAATTATTTTTTTTTTAAAATAATTTTCTGATGAAGCTAATGTTAACATAGAAATCCCATAAAATAAATAAATAAGTGCTTTTAAGTATAGATAAATATTTAACAAATAAAGTGGCTCATATTTTCATCATACAGTTGTCATAATTGTTGACAGTTTTTTTTTTTTAAATTGTGGTGATTTTTTTTGATGATTTGATTTGTTTTGAATTTCATGCTATGTTTAAATTCATTATTTATGATTTGTATTTAATGTTAAAATGTCAAAATTCTGACGGTTTACATATCAAAAATAGATACAAGTTAATGAAAATGAAATTTATTAACCAATAAAATTATGTTTTCATAATCAATGTAAAATAAAACAAAAAAACGTTGACACTTGATATGATTTTGATTAGTTTATGATATAACTAATAAAAATTAATTGTAAAATAATGAACTAATTTTTTGGTTTTTGAAATTTCAAAGATAAGATAGACAACCAATTATATATATAAAATTTCAATTTTGTTGAAATTTGTAGTTTAAAGCAAAAAAGTGTACATAAATCAGTTGTCAGTTTTTTTTTAAATTACAAAACTTTTATTTTGACAGTTTATCGAAGAAAACAAAATATGAATAATCCCCTAAAATTGTTCTTTTTTTTGACTTTTAACATCTGTTTGTGGTATGTTTTTAATTTCTAATGGCTTAAATTTTGTGTGTTTATATACACATTTTCCCCCCTGATTTAATTATTTAACAAAAAAAAAATTGTTCCCCCAAATTTAATAATAATTAATGTTAATGCTCTTAACGCCACTTATTGTGTAATTAAGTATTTTTTCTTTTGAAAAGATTTTAAAATATGTAGTCTAAAAATGAACTACAAACTTTATTTTAATGATTTTGCCAAAGATTAAATGACTTACATAATCAATCAATTTACCCAGAGACTAAAAATTTGTTTTTATCTACACTTAAACATAAGACATGGATTCAGACACGTACGCCTAACCAAAGGCATTTTTTTATTAGGGGAGGGGTTTTAAACAGTATTTTGTTTTTGTATTACTTTTGCTGACATCTATTACATGTATATTAGAGTGACATTTTTTCTTAAACTTATGATTTTTCCAAGTTTCTGCTAGACCTTAAAATAATGCTGTCAAAATTTGAGGCCAATCGGATTAAAATAACCCTGGTAATCAAAGTTTTTGATTTTTGAAAATTTACAAAAAAAAATGTTTTTTTGTGACGCATCGTATTTATTAATTTTGATAAGCTGAACACACACTCAAATTAATTATTCTGTTAAGTACTTTGTAAAATGGCTGTAATCTCAATTCAACAGATATTTGACAAAGTTATCTGTCGAAATACAGATTTAAAAAAAATACTTTGTATTTTCTTGCACAGAGAAAAATAAATTTCCAACTGAATTTTTCAGTTGCATAAACCCAATATTCGGTTGCAATAACAGCATTTCGCTGTGACAAACGAATTTTGGAAATTTTTGGACAAATTTCAAATGGTGATGTTGTAACGACCTTTTCTGCCGGGGTATACTCAGCCTAAGTCCAGGGGTTCGTTACAAGAAATAATTACACGGATATTTTTCTTTTTAATATAAATCAGTTGTTTGAACAGAGTATGTTTATTTTTTTATTCTTTTATTTACAAAGTTTAATGTATAATTTATGTAAGTACATATATAGGTGCTGTGTTGTTCATTTGTTCCTCGTCCAGTGTTTTCCTGATATCTACGGCTTCCAATGGGAATGATCGGGTTAAAGTTAATAATACCACCGTTGTTTGCTGCCAGATTACGTGAGTAGAATAATACGCTCGTGACTTGATATTTACTCCGGTCGTGACTCGCTTCCAGTGTCTACCCACTAAATAATTTGATTTGGCTCGTGACTTGAAGATCACTCCCGGGCTAAGCTACACATGAACTATCTTTACTGATTATTAAAAATATCACTCCTTCGTGACTAGTGTAATCACTAGGGACTATTGTCTTCGTGACTTGTTAATCACTAAGTAAGTTATAGGGGTTACTAGGAAATGATTCCTTCGTGACTCGATAAATCACTTAGGAAAAACTAATGATCTATGTGATAGGTTATACCGTCGTGACTAGTTGAATCACTTGGGAATCGAACGATCTACGGGAGAGATTATTCCGTCGTGACTAGTTGAATCACTTGGGAATCTAACGATCTATGGGATAGGTTATTCCGCCGTGACTAGTTGAATCACTTGGGAATCGAACGATCTACGGGATAGGTTATTCCGTCGTGACTAGTTGAATCACTTGGGAATCTAACGATCTACGGGATAGGTTATTCCGCCGTGACTAGTTGAATCACTTGGGAATCGAACGATCTACGGGATAGGTTATTCCGTCGTGACTAGTTGAATCACTTGGGAATCTAGTGTACTACGGGAGAGGTTATTCCGTCGTGACTAGTTGAATCACTTGGGAATCTAACGATCTACGGGTTTATATGGACTTTTGTCATTAACTTTTAACGCTTGTGATATTTTACTAATTTCGCAATAACATTTTTTTTTGTAAACTAGATGGTACCTGTGAATGTAGATATGTTAAGGGAACCATAATGAGTATTTCTGCAAAGGCACAGCGCAAATAGTCTCATTATCTCATGGTAAGGAACGTTCAAAGTTGAAAAATGTAAAAAAATCGCTTGATACTCTCATGAAATTTTTCGTTCAAAGTTCCATATTGTTGGGTGCGTTAAAGCTATTGCTCCAAATTTAATACCGTTTAATCAGTAGACTTGGGCAATTATTTGGTGTAGGTTCAGTGGATGTGCCATCAATAAGAAAAAAGTTACATGGACCTAAATCTTTGATACCAATTTTTTTCAATTTTCAATTTTTCGAGGTTTTTTGATTGTAGCTTTTGGTGCAAACCGTAATTTTAAAATTCAAATACACATGGTAAAAGCCCTTGTAAATATGCACAATCTGAGACTGATTCGAGTGATGTGCTCGCAATGGTTACGAAGCTGCAGCTCTCCAAAGATGGGAATAAAAAACGTGAATTTTTTAAAAAGTCTGTTTTTTGCGAGGCACACTCCAGTTTTATTCCGAATGGTTCCGAATGCTTTGTGAACTTTATAATTTACCATTTCCCACTTGATTTACAAACGCACCCAAAAAATATTTAATTGCAAAAATTTTATGAGCTTTTTAAATTTTTTGCAAAATTTCCATATTTTAGTTTTGCATTATTTGACAGCCAAATGTGCATAGCTGAAAGGTGAACATGTAGAAACAATGGTATGTGCAAATATAATAAATCATGGAAAGCAACATTGATCAAAAGTTAATATTGGCGAATTCCGCGGCGTTTTTCTGTTTTTCGTTTTTTGTAAGGCACATCCAGGCCGCTTATCGAAATTGGCCAGTGAAAAGCGCGTTTGGTAGTACTTTTTATGCTTTATCTTCAATCCATTCGCACCCAAAAACAATTGACGTTTTAGTGGTTTTTTGGTGGTTTTAAATTTTTGATACTTTTAAATTTAATGGTTATATAAAATCTTACATTACATTAAAATAAAGTAGAAAAGAAATGTATTTAGATAGATTTTGACATGTCTTATTCGAATAATATTTCAAAATTAGTCTATTGATTTTTGCAGTCGCGAAAATCGCGAAAAATCGCTAAAATTTTGTATAACCTTGATAAAATTAGTAATAACGTTAAAATATTTCGTAATAACCTTAATATTAGCATTATTAATCAAACTTTGAATAGTTTCAATATTCAGTGAAGGACAACAGTGTAAAATCAGACATTTAATATTAAAAAAAAAAAATAAATTCAAAATTATTAAATTTTTTTTTCAAAAATGTTCCCTTCAAACCACTGCTGTATCTTACCTATTAGAGATAGAATAATGGTGTTAACTAAGAATTTGTTGAGATTTTGTTAATGAATTTGGCAATATTTTTTAAAAAAAAATAAAACCGCTGGAAACATTTTTATTTCCAAAATATTGGAAAATGTGCCGAAAAAAAAAATTGGTTACATGCAAATATCTCGATATTTAGCAAAGATTTTATGCATGTTTGAATATGTATTTTAGCTCTGGGTAATCATAATACAAAATGGTACGTTTGGTTAACTTCGGATAAAAAATGTAATTTTGACAATTTTTTTAAAAATGTTAACTTTAAACCGCCATAGTTTTTGGTGCGATCGCTCAAATTAATGCACGCGGACGGATTTGAATTACTTATTTATAATGTTATTTAACTACAAAGTCTTATCAATGTGCCACGAAAAAAAAATCGCAATTTTTTTTTTCTTAAATGTTAAAAGTTAATGACAATTGCTCATATATATAAAAGTTAAATTGTTAGTGACTAGTAAATCACTTTAAAAAAATATGTTGGGAAACTCTGCCTTACGTTGTTTGTGACTAGTAAATCACTGATTGGGAAACTCTGACTTACGTTGCTGTTATCTCCTTCGATGATATTCCAAGACTGATCCTTGCTTTGTAATTTCCTCTGCTTTTATACTTTTTCTGTTGCTAATTCAAACGCACAAGACAATGCATTTTGTTGTTGTGTTCAAATGTGCATAGAAATATTGTGTGCAGGGGTGCCAGATGATTTTGACGAAAAATCGGCATATTTTCAAAAAAAAATCGGCATTATCGGCACTTCAATTTAAAAAAATCGGCAAAAAATCGGCAAATGAAAAATAACCATTTTTAATGCAATAAAAATATTTTTATTGACAAAAAATAGCAAAATAGAACAATTTAGCATTAAAGGAAAACAAAATTAATACGCTAAATAAAATTTTTCAATACTGCATTAACATTACGTTATATTTTCAGCAAAAAACTAAAAATTCTGATTCATTTTTATTAAAAAATAAAAAATTGTTTTATTCGACCTTTAAAATATTATATTTTGAATAGTTTTGTTCTAGTTCGAGGTCATTATTTCCTTTTATAAATTAAAACCATGATATTCTCATAGAATACTTTTCATGAAAACTATTTTTCTGTTTTAAATTTATTTATGTTGGTAATTTTTGCAAGACTTAATAAACATGTGTTTCGGAATTTGGCCGATTCCATTGTCTAGAACTAATATATCCAGCAAAAAAAAAAACTAAAAAAATATTTTTTCAACATTCTTCAGAGGTTCCCGATTTTAGGTCAAAAAGGAACACAGACATTGCCTTACAGGTTAAATATATGTTTGTGTTCATATTCACCATAAAAGACAACTCTACCGACTCCTACGCTAAGTGAAATCGAAAAAAAAATTGCTCCACTCTAATAATGATGTGTTTTCTTTAGACATACGGACGGATATCGTTAGATTGACTTAAAATCGTTGGAGGACCATGAGCATGTTTTTAGGGTCCTAGACCAATATTTCGTGGTGTTACAAACGGAATGACAAACCTTTATACATAAATCCTACTATGACGAAGGGTAGGGTATAAAAAGTTACCGTGTTTTTAGAGTGGATCAAAAAATCGGCATATTTGGAGCAAAAATCGGCAAATCGGCACATTGACAATTTTGAGGCAAAAAATCGGCAAAATGCCGATAAATCGGCAAATATGGCAGCCCTGATTGTGTGTGTTTGTATGTATGTCTGTTTGTATGTACATTCTTGGTTTAGTACATTGCTGTGCATTTCATAGAACAATTGTAAAAGCTCAATTCACATGTTTTCTTACGCTCTTGCTTTTAGTCGTCACTGAAACAGCGACGAATGAACATGTGTAGCGGATGTATGCCGTTTATTTTTTTATGCACTTAGAGAAATTGGTAGCAATGTATGACAAATATTTTATAATTATAAATGCGTTTGGTAATCTACAATGTCTTATTTGTTATAAAACATTTAAGGGAAATAATTTAATGGTTTGTAAACGACATTTTCATTCTTTTCATTATAACATAATTACTTTAAATGCAAATGAAAAAGAAAAGCTATTTAATTCAAACAAACAAATTTTTGTTAATAAGTTAAGAGAATGGTTGACTAATTTGGAGACCAATAAACCAAAATTTAGTAATAAAAAATTAAAAAAGGACATATCAAGCATAATAAGTTTGGATATAGTTAAACAAGGCAGACCGTTTACTGATGGAAAATTTATAAAACAAATTTTCGAAAAAGTTTTTGAAAAGCTTAATTGCAATTTAAGTTTAATAAAGTCCATTCCCTTATCCCGTTGGACTTTAGTTAGACGTACTATGCAAATGGGGGTTTATGTCGATTCTGTCATTAGACAAGCTCTTGAAAACTGTGTTTTTTTTTCTTTTTGCTTGGACGAAAGTACTGACATAAACGATCTGTGCCAACTAGTCATTTGCATTCGTTGCGTTGATGCAAACTCAAACGTTTTCGAAACAATATTTACTCTTGAAACGTTTTACGCAAACGTGACAGGAAAATTGTTGTTCGATGTTGTCTGCGAAAAGTTATTATCTATTGTAGATCCTTCAAAACTAACTGGTGTCTGCACGGACGGGGCAAACGTCATGATAGGGAAAAACTCAGGATTGGTTGGACAATTAAAACGACATGGCTTTGCAGTTACAAATTTTCACTGTATAATCCATCAAGCCGCCCTTGCGTCCAAATTTATTGCTGACTGCTCTGCCATGAAAATTGCGGAGCAAATAATCAATAAAATACGTGGTGGACATCACTCACTTACCCACAGGAAGTTAAAACAATTTTTAAAAAAAAAGAATGCTTCCCACTGCGATTTAAAAATGTTTACCGAAGTCCGGTGGTTAAGCCGTGGTTATTGCCTTAATAGGCTCTTTGAATTAAAAGAGGAAATTCAAGAGTTTTTAGAAATTGAAGACATGGAAGAATATCATTTCTTTAAAGACGAAACCTTTATTTTAGATCTTGCATTTTTAGCAGATACAACTTTATTTTTAAATGAATTTAACTTACAACTGCAAGGAAAGGGGAAAAATATATATGAATTATATAAAACGGTTTTCAACTTTAAAACAAAGTTATATTTGCTATTACTCGAAATTCAGTCGAACGATTTTTCAAATTTTCCAAAAATTCGTCAAATAATTGGCAATAAAACTGACTTAAGAAAAAATGAACATTTAGTTATATTTGAAACCCTGCTTAATAATTTTGAGGATAGGTTTAAAGATCTTCAAGTTATAAAACCATTACTTGATCTCTTCGAGAATCCGTTTTCATGTGAAGTTACCAGCTACGAGTTTCCAGTACAAGTAGAACTGGTAATACTTCGAAGTGAAGTGCAAGAACCAAGCAGAATGGATATGAATGATTTTTGGAAAAACTTAGATCCCGTTATATATCCTGAATTGAAAACAATTTCACTAAAAGTGTTATCGTTTTTCGCAACAACCTACTTTTGTGAACAAATATTTTCAGATTTAAAATTTATTTGTTCTAAACAACGCAACGCATTAAGTTCTCAAAATTTAAAAAATATTTTACTAATCCGCAATTGTCACGAAAGTATAAATATTGAAAATTTTTTAATTCAAAGTATAATTGAATGAAAAAGCCCCGCTAATGTACAGTGGCTCACAGCTGTATTAGATATTTTATAGCAGTTTCTTAATAAAACATTAACACGAACCAAACCATACTATCAAACCAATGTTTCGAAAAAAAATCCTGTGTTGGTAATCTATCAAGCTTTAATTTAAGCTTATGAGCGTCCAGATTGAGTAAATAATAAATATGCTACGAGGGTCGAAGTAGAAAAAGAAATTATTTATAGACATTTAAAAAAAAAGTTTAAATATTTCTAAGTCTTGTGTATTTTATAAATAATTTTAAATTTTTAGCAATAGTATAACAGATCATATTCACAAAAATACACACCGACATAAAAATATTTTTAATTTTTTTTTGTAAATGTTTATTAATAATTTCCTTTTCTACTTCGACCCTCGTAGCAGATTTATTATTTACTCAATCTGGACGCTCACAAGCTTAAATTCAAGCTTGATAAATTATCTACACATGATTTTTTTATTCGTTTGATAATATGGTTTGGTTGTTGTTAATGTTTTATTTAGAAAACTGCTATAAAATATCTACTACACAAAATAAGCTGCGCGCCACTATATACATGAATTATTTTTTTTTTTTGCTTTAAAAATTGATTTTTTTTAATAGTAAGAAATAATTAATAAATTCTATTAAAAATATATTATTAGTATGTATTCATTTCAATGAAAGCATTACCATTGATTGAAAAAACTGAAAACTTTTTATTTTTTATAAATTTATATATAAATTTGTTGGTAAAAAGAAAAAACTTTAAAAATGAATTTATGTTTAATTTTCATTTCTTTTAAACACTGTAATATAGTAGATTAAATATAATTTATAAATACGTAAAACCAAATCATTAATATTGATTCAAAAAAATTTACAACCTTTTGTTTCATATTGAATAAATTTATTTTTTTATTTTTCTTTAATTTTTCTTTCCTTAAAACAGAATACAAAACATTAATATTTTTAATAAAAAGTAATTTCATGTAGATACTAAAACTGCTATTAACCCATTCAATATTTCTTACAGTGCAATTCTCATTCTCTCACCAACACAACTACATTTTTTCTTTTGCACAGCAATGGTTTAGTACAATGATGCCCATTTCTTTACACAATTGTGCGTTATGCTCTTCACACATATTCTTATGCTCATTCATTTAGTCGTCAATGAGACATCGAAGAACGCACATGCTAAACTGATCATCGCTTAAGTTTTTTTATATGCACTAACAGAAACAAATGATGCCATTCAAGCAGTAATCTGTTTTAAATTCTTTTTTTAATATACCATGCCTTTTATTATTAATTAAAGTGAATTTTTTTATTAATTAAATTTATTTATAAAGACTTAATTCATTCATTAATTTTAATTGAATTATTCACAAAATTAATAAATTATTTTTTTAATAATTTAAATTTAATTAAAAAATTAATTCAAACATAAATTAATTCATTATAATTAATGATTATAATAAAAAATGAAATTTAAAATAATGTGAATTTATCCACAATTAGAAATTAATTCTTTAAATGTCTAAAAATTTTATATGTCTTAAATACGATCTTCTTTCTATTAAAGGTAAATTAATAGTAAATTACATTTTCGAATATCTAAAAAATATGTTTCTAAAAATATATTTAAAATTGTATAAAAATAAATACAAATATATATTTTAATCATTAATAATATTTAAATTATTAGTATGATTTTAACGACATCTTTTATAATTCGGTCAATTATTTTTGCTCAGTGCAATCTCTCTCGTGCTCACTAATACTAATGCAAAAACTTTTTGGACATCACTGGCTTAGTACAAGCAGTAAACGAATTTTTGATCTTAATTCTTTTGTACGTTGACTATGCGTGACTATTTGTATGATTGAGTGTGCATGTACTCAAACAGGGTGTGACAATAAGTTTGACTATAAACTTGTCGTCACAATTGTTGTGTTTTTCAATTATATGTACTTATTAAGTACATTTTCTAATATTACCCCAAAAGTGTGCTTTAAAAATGCTAAAAAGTTCAAATAATGAAAGTTTTAAACAAAAGAGCTTTAACTTCCTGCATGATTTGATTGGGATATTTATTGTGCGCCCTTAAAGTATGCTATAAGAATATTACAAAAGCTCTGTATAAAATACATTCCACAACAGGGAGAGTCAAATGTGTACTAATCTTTTATAATAATAATATTTATTAAGTACACATATTGTATGGTAAATCCTAATCCAAATGATTGCAAAACACAGCTAATGTCTCGAAAACCGCTCAACCGATTTTGATTTTTTTTTTTTCATATTTCAAAAATCCGAAATATGTGTGGAAATATTCGAAAAAAACCCAAAACTTGGATAGAAGGGCACCACAAGTTAAAATGATCGGAAATTAAGTTTAAATGAAAGACTGCACTCAAAAAAGTATGTCGGTAAAATCTACTACAAAAGACAGTTGTTTTGACTACATTTTGTCGTTGAAAAGGCGTCCACTACATAAACGGTAAAAACAACTGAACATGTTGTTGTTTTTAACTATTGATTTTCAACTACAAAATGTAGTAAAAACTACTACAAAACTGTTTAATACAGTTGTTTTTTCTACAATTGCCTGAAATTTTATTTAAAAAATTTCTTAAACGTTTAAATGATTGATATTTATTTATTTAAAAAGCAATACATTTCAGTTGGTTGTATAGAATTTCGACATGATGACAATTTTTTGATGTATTTATCTGGAATTATAGAAGAAAAAAATTATATTAATAAAATGTTAAACAAAATAAATTGATTGTATTTACCTTTGTTTTTTTAGTAGTTCATTTCAAATTTTCACCGCTACTGATCAAAATTTGTCTGGAATAAAAAAAAACGAAATGCTTTGGCAAAATTGATTTATAAAAAAAAAGAATTAATTTGAAATGTTTCAAAAAAGTATGTACCTGCTCTGTTGTGTATACAAAGAAAAGAAAGATGGCGCGCTCATAAGAAAACAAAACACTGCACACATTTTATTTTGTTTTTTTCCGATTGGTTTTTACGCACGCTTATGTGAGCGCTATATTATACACACTTGTTATCTCATTTATCCACTTATTTTCTTTCGCTCAAGAATATTTTTCCAAAAACATATTTTTTGTTATAATTAAATTTAATAAATTGTAATTTAATTTATTTAGATATTATTTATTTGGTATAAAAATAATTCCTTCCGCATCCCGCACGACCAACTCGCTCGACACATTCGTTTGCAATAAAAATTTCTAGAAAAAAACGAGTTTTAGAAAAAAAACTAAAAACAACTACATAAATCAACTATTGCTACAGTGTAGTATATTTTTTGTAGTTATTTTTTGAAACTACTACAAAAAAAGTTGTTTGAGATTTTTTCATACAAAAACGACCGAAATTGTAGTTAAAAACAACAGCTACTACTTACTACACAAACGACCGTCATGTAGTAACTGCAATAATTTTCTGAGTGTGTTTTAAGCTCCATGAAATGGTCAAAGGAGAGAAATTTTTAGATTTTTTTTTTAATTTTTTGAACGTAAGAAAGAACCGTAATTTTTGCAAAACCGTTCGACCAATTTTATTTTTTTTGTGTCGCAAGACACAGGGTATAATGAGTTTGTGCTGATGTTTGTAACTACCCGAAATATTGGTCCTAGACCTACCTTCAAGCATACCGATCGACTCAGAATTACTTTTTGAGTCGATTTAGCGATGTCCGTCCGTCCGTTCGTCCGTCCATCCGTCTGTCCATATATCGGTTTAAGCACGATACAGGTCGCAATTTTCAATCAATTGACTTGAAATTTGAAACTTAAGCATCTTTTGGTTCAAGGACAAAGCCTGTTGAAATTATGCAAATCACCATTTCAAATTTTAAAGGAATCGGGTCAGTCCTTCTGGAAGTCCCCATACAAACCACCCTCCCGATATTCACATAATTCCTTCAAAATTCATAAAAATGGAAATATTTGATAAAAATTTTATTTTTAGGTGTTAAACGTATACTTTAGTAACTTAATCAAATCGGAATAAAATTGGACTATTTTTCAGTTAAATTGAAAAAAAAAAAATAAAGAAATTGCACTAAAATTTGATCTGTGTGTGTTTTCTACATTAAAAAAAGATCTAACAAAAGGCAGATCCAATCGGTCCATGTTTGGACTTGGGACTCATTTTCCTGAAAACACTGGTGTAGGGTATCATATGGTCGGTCTTGACCGACTATAACTACCTTACTTGTTTTTTTTTTTTGTTTTTTATACCCTCCAACTTTAGTATGGTTTGTTATTTCGTGTGTAACGCATCGAAATATACGTCTATGACCATCGGCGTATACAGAGGGGGGGGGGGCCCAACAACAACAAAATATTTTTTTTATATGTATCGGAAAACACAAATCTCACGAAAAAAACAACAAACATTTTTTTGTTGTTGTTGTTGGGCCCTGAAAAAACAGTCCTGCATACGCCATTGTCTATGACCCCATAAAGTGTGTATATTATTGATCAGTGATCGACTCTAAGACATTCTAGAGATCACCGTCTATTCGTCTGTCCGTCTGTGAAAGACACGATACAGTCTAAAGTTAAACAGCTAGGCTCCCGAAATTTTGCAAAAATATGTATGTCCTTGGGCTGGTTAAGTTCGGAAATAAGAAAAATCGAATCAGGGGGCAAAAAGTTCCCTCTTAAGGAAGTAAAAACCACTGAAAATAACACAATTTTTCACAGGTTTTTCTGTAATTTTGCTGATCAAATGAAACATTTTATATCAGAAGAAGTTCATAGTTCTGAAGTTTGATCCATGAGACGAGAATATGTCAATTGTTTAATTCTGCCACCCTTTTGTGGGCGTGGTTATGATAAAATTGTATAACTATTATAGTGCAAAATGCATAATAAATGAATTAGTAAACATTTATCGCGAGGAGAAAGGTGTCTCCCACCGACTCCGCCGACGCCCCCAAAAAAAAATATACTCCTCCCAATTATTTTTTTTATTTTTTTAACGTGTTGGAGGGAATAAAAGATTCGGCACAGCCAAATTAAGCACTCAAACTTGTTTTTTTTTTGTTAATTTAATCCAATTGTCCTCAAGTTTGTTTTACATAAGTTTTAGGCCTAAGAGAATAAAAATTTCCCCGGACGTTCAAAATCTGAAGAAAAACTTTTTTGCCATACCAAAAAATGCCAGCCTAATGTACAAAGTAGGCTCATTTTATTTGTGTACACACCCGTGCTCGATGCAGACACACAGCTGTGTATTTTGTGGTTTCAGTTTTTATTTTTGTTGTTGTCTGAATCTTTGAAATGGAGCATAAATATTAGTATTCTACATGTGGGACAGAGCCTTAAAGGTATTTATTTAAAAATTGATGTTTTTTACCTTACTTTTGATTTACCAAAGTGTACGGGCAAATTTTGATTGTACTCTAGTACAATAGTAAAAATTATGTGGTATAAATTTGAGGCCAATCGCATGAAATTTAAAAAAAAAAATTGTCAAATATAAAGAAATTTTAAAAATCGGTCCAACGGGTTTCGAGATATTGCAATAATAAATTTGCAAAAAAAATTAAATTTTTTTATAAGGTCATGAAATTGAAAAAAAAATCTGAAAATTTTTTCCCCTTACCCTTTCATAGAGCTTAAGACACATTTTCATTTAAATTGAAATTGATCCAAATCTGATCATTTTAACCCGTGGCGCCCTTCGAACAAAGCTGTTTTTTTTTTTTAATTTTATAAAAAAACATAAAAATTTGATCGAAGGACGCCATAGGTTAAAATGGTCTGATTTGGCTCAAATTAAGTTTATACGGTACAATGGGCTATTTTAAGTCTGAGCGCCATGGACTTGCCTAAAAATTTACCTATTTTTAGGCTTGTAAAACCCACCCTCAACTCAACTCAAGTTTATATAAAAGTTTGTCTCAATCTCTATGAAATGGAAAAATTTAGGTTCGATTGAGATTTATTTAAAAAAAAAATTTCAACATACTAAAAACCGTCATTTTGGATATATTTGACAAGTTTCAAGTGGCGATATCTAAGAAATCGCTCGACCTAATTCAGAAATTTTTTGATATTCGTATTCAGAATGCGAAATTAGTATCGCAAGATATTTTTTTTTTCTTTTTATTTTTGAATTTTTCAAAAATTCGAAATTTTTGTGAAAATTTTTCAAAAATTCGAAATTTTTGTGAAAATTTTCCAAAAATCCAGAACTTTGATCGATAGTCGCACCGGTTAAAATGATCGCATTAAATACAACTCTTTTTTGTACATTTTTTTTTTGGTGAATTTACAACTTTTTTTTGTAAACTTACTAACTTTTCTGAAATTTTATTAATGCAATTGTTTTTTGGTCCAATTCCAAGACAATTCTAAAATTGTTTTCTACCAGAATAAACGAAATAAAATCTAAAATTCTCAAAAGATTTTACTCTTTCAAGCTCTGCTGTGTGTGTCAATTCGTAAATGTTATAAATCATATGTTGTTATTGTTGTAATAAACAATTTTAAAAAAGGAAGCAACACATGTTTTTTGTGTAACCGACCGAATCTGCTTATTGGAATACCATTTATTTTGGAAACCATGTGTTATAAACTTCAGCCATACTGAAACATGTTATTGTATACCACAGAATGGTGTAGGGTATGAAAAGGTCATCTGAAGTTCTGAACATATTATGTGATATTTTACGAATATTGATAGGTTTTTCCTCCAGAACTTAAAAAATGGTTGGTCTTCCTTAAATCAAAATATTAGAAAAAAATATGCTCGTGAGTGAAAATTTCTGTCATGAGTGTGAGTCAAAAGTCACTTACGCGCCCATCTCTTTGAGAGGGTATAAAAACTGTACTTTTAAAAAAATTATTTTAAAAAATTCAAAAAAAAAGGCAAAAGAGTAAAGAATTTTGTTAAAAATGATTTTAGAAAAACAAAAACTTTTAAAGGCCCCTCAAACATTTTTTGAAAAATTTTTGGAACTTAAATAATGTTTGATTTTTCTTAAATCATAAAATTCTTTATATATTCTTTATATGTATGTATATATTTTTTTCAAGTCTTTACTACATTGTCTTTTATAAATTTTAGCTTTTGGGTTTTTCCTGTCATTAGTGCTTTATATTTGTAATAAATATTTTTAAAATTATCTTGATTACAAAAGCTTAAGTTCTTTATATACCATTAGACCGGCATTTTTTTTTCTAAGGTAAATCATTTTTTCTTCCGAATTTCAACGTCCGACAAAATTTTTATTTCCCTAAACCTAAATAAAATTAAGCCGCGTTCGTATACCGTATACCGGTAGTCCCGGGAATACCGGTAATACCGTCAGAACCGGAACCGGTATTCCCGGGAATACCGGAAATGAATTAAGAACCGTTACCATTTCCCGGTAATACCGAGAACCGGGAATAGCGGTATTCCCGGTACTGCGGTACTGACCGTAGGCACTTCGATCAAAGTTTCGAATTCTCTTAAAAATTTCCAAAAATCAAAATTTTTATCTAAGGATTTGACGGAATTTGTTTTTTACAAGAATTTAAAATTATTACTTTCCAAAATTTTTTCCTACGTTCCAGATACTTAAAAAAATTTAAGTTAAATGGAACGCGTGACACACGCTAAACATTTGAAACACGAACAAATTGTAAAAACTTTAAATAAAACTGAAAGAATATAATAAAATAACTTTGACTCACGCAAAAAAACCAGCACTCACTACGAATAACTCACGCAAGAAATGTCTCTGTCACTTAATACTCACGAACAAAACATTTGAATCACGCTCACTTTTGATCACGCATAATTCACCTGACCAGCGTCCATCTCTTGTAATAAACATTAAAGCTACAAATGCATTTAAGCGGGCACATTTTGGCGATAGCATTTTAAATAGTTTTTATGAAATTGTTAGCTAGTAGCATTATTTTTACATTTAGGATGACAAATGCTAATTAAAAAAGTTTCTTAAATCTTAAATGTGTCCCTAAAGATGTATATGGGGCATTCCATGTCAAATCGGACACTTTGAAACTTTTTTTTTTAGATTTTCCCAATTTGTTTACAGTTTTTAGTACTCTTCAAAAACTCCTTAGTGGTAAATTTTCAGATTTTTTTGATGAGCCGTTCAAAAGATATCGAATTTTTAAAAATTGGTAGTTTGTTCCTTTACTCAAACTTATTTTACTCATAACTTCTTCAATAATGGTCCAAATTTTAATTTTTTTTTCTTCAAAATTTTTGCTTTTTTAAGTACTTTAAAAAAAAAAATCTCAAAAATTCTTAAAAGCGCTTTTTAAGTTTTAAAATTTAAATCTCATTTTTGAAAATGTTTGTACTCTTCGATTTTTTTGAAATTTTTTTGTGTAAAACTTCTATCGATTCTACAAATTTTTTGCCCAGAAAGATCGTGGGATAACGAATATTACTATTTTTTAAATTTTTTAAAAAATTTTATTGTAATTTTCCAATCTTAAAATCATTTCTACTGCTTCAATGGTGCGTCATAGAGGGGTCATTTATGAGACCGACCCCCATTTATTTTAACGTCTTAACATTTCTTTGGAACAAACTAATACCCTATCTATAATTTCTAAGGGGGCTCCCACACAAAACGAAATTTTTTAAAATTTGATCCAACCGCTCTAACTGCCCTAATAATGCCCTTAGAGCAACAAAATGTATGACCGACCCACAATATTTTTAGTCCAAACATTTTCTCTGAACACACCTACCCTCTATCTCTAATTGTTAAGGCGGTCCCCATACAATTTTTTTTATTTTTTGTAAATTTGTTTTATTTAATCAGCTTCTACCGGTCCAATGGTGCGTCCGAGAGGGGTCATTAGTGATACCGACCCCCATTTATTTTTACCCTCCAACATTTTTGTAAAACTTACCTACGCCTTATCTCCACTCCCTAAGTAGGCTTCCATTCAAAATTACATTTTTATAAAATTTGCTCCAACTGTAATTTGTATGGGAGCCTACTTAGGAAGTGGAGATAGGGCGTAGGTATGTTTTAAAAAAGGGTAAAAAACAATGGGGGTCGGTCTCACTAATGACCCCTCTCGGACGCACCATTGGACCGGTAGAAGCTGATTAAATAAAACAAATTTACAAAAAATAAAAAAAATTTATGGGGACCGCCTTAACAAGTAGAGACCGTTCGACGTATTAAAATTAATGAAGATCTATCGCAAAACATTTTTTATTTATTAAAAATCCCAATAATAATTTTTTTTTTAAAGCTCTATGAAAGGGTAATGGGGAAGAAAGTTTGAGATTTTTTTTTTAATTTCTTGAACGTAGGATTTTTTTTTGGCAAGTTTCGCTTTGCGATATCTTGAAAACCGTTTAACAGATTTTAATTTATTTTTATAATTTTCTCAAAATTTTTTTCTCCCTGCGCCTCGAGTTAATTTTATCCGATTGAACTCAAATTTGTACCACATAAGTTTTTGCGCTCAAAAAAAAAAAAAAAAAACATTGTAAAATTACAAGAAAAACTTGTTATTTTTATTTGTTGGTACTTCCTATTTGACAAGAATTCCTTGTAATTTTACCAGCTTTTTACCAATAGTTTTGTAATTTTACAAGTATTTACCAATAAAATTGTGTATTTACAACTTTTTCAGAGCAATAAACTTACAAGAAATTCTCATGAATTTACTAATTTTTTTTGTAAAAAAATCTTGGAAATTTGTAAAATTACAAAAAAAAAATAAAAATTACAAAAAAAAATTAAATTTCGATCGAAAATTTTCTGTTAAAAAACAAGGAAAACTGTCAAATAGTGGTAAAATGGGATTATGAGACTTTTTATGTTTCCACAGTACAGTGGAAGTAAAAACTTATGTTGGGTTATGAAGAACATTTAAAAGAAACCAAATCGGCCCAGCCGTTTTCAAGTGATGCGATTATCACCAAACGACATTTGATTTTTTCAAGGAGGTTTCGTGAATTGACTAGATTTTTTGCTACCTCGTATTTAACGAGAATTATTAAAAAAAAATGAAGATCTTTTTTGTAATTTTACAAGATTTTTACCAATAAAATTGTAAATTTATAACTTTTTTGGCGAAATAAAACTTACAAGAAATTCTCGTGAATTTACTATTTTTTTTTTGTAAAAAAACTTTGGAAATTTGTAAAATTACAAAAAAAATTTTAAAATTTTATTAAAATAAGTAAGTTTTGATCAAAAATTTGTTGTTAAAAATCAAGAAAAACTGTCAAATATTGGTAAAATGGGATTACGAGACTTTTTTAGTAATTTGACAAGGTTTTTTTGAATGTAGAACAATAAAAATTTTCCCAAACATTTGAGAAAATCAAAAGTTAAAAAAAATTCCGCTCTAATGTACCATGTTCTTTATATTAATTACAAGTGAACACAAAATCTCCACAAAAACAAAAATATATAAGGCTGGTGACATTGTGATAAATATTATATTATATATTAAGGGTATTCACTGCTAGGATAAAAATAATAAAACATCCACTCAAGGTTACTAGTTTTTTAAATAACAAAATTTAACATGTTTGGTATTTTGCATCAATTTTCAATTTGAAATTCATATTGCCGTAACCATTTAACGATGCTAATTAACAAATTATGACTTTTCTTCTAGATAAAATTGTTTACTTCCCTTTTTAAATAGAAAAAAACATCAAACAAAAGTATTTTTTTTTTTAATATTCATTGAAAGTATATTTTACTTGTTACTTTGTTAAACACTTCCGTTTCCTATTTCCTTTGAGTAACCCTGTAATAAATAAACATACTTTATTTTTCTTTAAAGTTCCCTTCTCTCCATTATTTGTTGAACAATTGAGTATGACAATAACAAGAACAATAACAACAAAAACAACAACAGCAACCAACATCAATGCAAACAAGTTTCCATAGTTTTAACAACTAACTAGCTGTCTGTCTGTCTATCATTGTGTGGGTGTAAAATGTGTGTGTGTGGTTACAAACACAATGACAGTAAATGTGTAGCAACAACAAAAAAGCTTTACAAGTGGTTAACAGAGATTGAAAGGAATTTAGACTTTTAACACATTATGCGTTTTTTTTCTTTTCTGTCTATTAAAAGCTTCACAAAAAGAAAAATCTTGTTTCTGGTACACTCAAAATAAAAACCTTGGAAAAGACAAAAAACTTGCTATTTTTTTTTCTACCTCCTATTTGACAAAAATTCCTTGTAATTTTACAAGGTTTTTACTAATAATTGTGTAATTTTACAAGCTTTTGACCAATAAATTTGCAAATTTACGGTTTTTTTGACGCGATAAAACTTACAAGGTGGTTTCGTGATTTTACTATATTTTTTGCTACCTCCTATTTTACGAGAATTCTTAGTAAAAATTACGAGCTTTTGTTGTAATTTAACAAGATTTTTACCAATAAAATGGTATTTTTACCATTTTACAACTTTTTTTGGCGAAATAGAACTTACAACAAATTAAATTAATTAATTTTTTTCTTGTAATTTGTAAAATTACAAGAAAATTGTAAAATTACAAAAAAAAAATGTAAATTTCGATCGAAAATTATTTGTTAAAAAACATGGAAAACTGTCAAATATTGGTAAAATGAAATTACGAGACTTTTTCTAGTAATTTGACAAGATTTTTTGTGAGTGTGTCTATTAAAAGCTTTATTGGAAGCTTTTTTAAGAGTATGTTCATGAAAAGTTTAATTTTTGAAGATCAGGTGAGGGGCTTAAAGCACAAGGAGTTTAAGAGACTTATGTTTAATAATGAGAAAAATGAGATTAAAGTTGTAATAATTTGTTTAATTTTCAACAGATTTTAGTTTTTATTGCATTATTAGAGAAACAATTTACTGAAAATCACTACGATTTTATTATAAATAGGAAAGAGTGGACGTATAAGGGGGCGTTGTTAATGTTTCTGATCTTAAAAAGCTAAGTTAGACTATGACGAACATTTAAAAAAAAATATTGGCCAAATTTTTGATGAATCGAAAAAAGTGGGCGTAAAAGTAGGCGTGGTTAATTTTCTTTCCGTAAAAACCTTAGTTTAACTATGACGAACATTAAAATAACAAAATACTCAAATTGGTCACACTGTATTCAAATGCTGCAATTACCATCGAACAACATTTGATTTTTCTGAAAATATTTTTTATACCTTACACCACTCTGTGGTACAGGGTATAATGAGTTAGTGCTGATGCTTGTAACTACCCGAAATATTGGTCCTAGACCCACCTTTAATTATACCGATCGACTCGGAATTACTTTTTGAGTCCATTTAGCGATGACCGTCCGTCCGTCTGTCCGTCTATCGGTTTAAGCACCATACAGGTCGCAATTTTCAATCAATTGACTTGAAATTTGAAACTTAAGCTTATTTTGGCCCAAGGACGAAGCTATTGAAATTGAAAAAAATCGGTCCATGTTAAGACCTAGCCCCCATACAATCGCCCCCTTTGAATTTCGCTTAAACGCATCTATCAACCGTATTATAACAGATATCGTTTTGAAATTTAACAGGTAATATCATTTTTAATGCACAAACCATCATACCAAATCGGGTCAATCCTTCTGGTATTCCCATTTTTGGACTTAGTCTCCCATATGAAAATTTCGACCGATATTCAGTTAAATCTTTTTATTGGCAAAAAAAATAAACCAATTCCACCAAAATTTGATCTGTGTGTGTTTTCTACACTAAATAAAGATCTAACAAAAGATAGGTCCAAACGGTCCATGTTTGGACTTGGGACCCATTTTTCGAGACACACTGGTGTAGGGTATCATATGGTCGGTCTTGACTGACTATAACTTTCTGACTTGTTTTTTCTTGAAATTGAAAAAAAAAAAAAAAATTTTAATGCTTTTTATAAAACGTTGGCATAACTGTAAAAATACCGACCACCTAAGCTTTTTCTTAGTGTGAGCTTTTTTAAAATTCTTCGTTGCAAATTTAATTTGTTTAAATTCATTTTTACAATTTATTAAAAAAACATTTATTATATCCTTTTGAATTAATTCCTTTATAGTTTATATTTTAATGTTGATGACAATGATGATGATATTGTTGAAGATGCTGTTGAGTTGAGGGGTTTTGAAAGAGAGAGCTACAAAAATAACAGTAACATGAAAACGCTTTTGGCTTTTATGCATAAAATTACACACAAAATATATCCGACAATATTGTGCAGTAAAAAAAAACCGAATAACAATATATTTACCGTATATGAGGCATTTTAAAACAAAATGTAAAATAATAGAACTTGACTTTTATATTTAAAAAAGCTTTTCATTAAAATTGGCAAAAAAAAAGCTTTTACCTAAAAATTTGCATTGCCTAAAGCTTTAAAAATTTTTGAAAAAAATAAAAGCTTTTTATTAGAGAATTTTTAAGATTTTACTACAAAAAAAGCTTTTAGCGGTTTATTTGCAAAAAAAAGCTTTTACATAAAAATTTGCATTGCATTGATTTTAAACTTATAAAATATAAAAGCTTTTTATTCGAGAAATTTTTAGGTTTTACTGCAAAAAGCTTGTAGCGGCTTATGGATATATACTCATAAAGTTTTGATTCTATTGGTCTACATCCCCCCACTCAAAAAAAAACCTTGTAAAATAACAGGAAAAGTTTGTAACCTCTTTTTTGCTCTTCCTATTTGACAAGAATTCCTTGTTATTTTACAAGTTTTTACAAATAATTTGTAATTTTGCAGACTTTTTACCAAAAAAAATTTGTAAATTTACAATTTTTTTTGACGCGATAAAACTTACAAGGAGGTTTCGTGAATTTACTAGATTTTTTGCTACCTTTATTTTACGAAAATTCCTAGTAAAAATTACGAACTTTTTTGTAATTTTACAAGATTTTTACCAATTAAATTGTAAATTTATAACTTTTTTTGGCGAAATAAAACTTACAAGAAATTCCCGTAAATTTACTAGATTTTTTTTGTAAAAAATCTTGGAAATTTGTAAAATTACAAGAAAAACTGTAAAATTACAAAAAGTGTTAATTTCAATCGAAAATTATTTGTTAAACAACAAGGAAAACTGTCAGATATTGTTAAAATGGAATTACGAGACTTTTTCTAGTAATTTGCCAAACAACACTAACAAATACAAAAACAGAAAAACTTTAAAATAATCCAAAAGCTTTCAGATACACATTGAATTCTTTGAGTTAAATTATTGTTGGTTGATCATTATATTTCAGAACAGATTGTATAATTATTTCTGAAAATAATTTTTTCATTATTTTTTTACACTTGGGCTTTTGCAACTGATTTATTGGGACTGTTAAGGCAGTGCCTGCATTTAATTTGACTTTTAATTTATGAAACTAAGCTTTTTAAAACAAAACTTTTCTTATGAAATACATCCTATATTTTTTTTATATGGGGCATTCCATGTCAAATCGGACACTTTGAAATTTTTTTTTTTTAGATTTTCCCAATTTGTTTACAGTTTTTAGAACCCTTCGAAAACTCCTTCGTGGTAAATTTTCAGACTTTTTTGATAACCCGTTCAAAAGATATCGAATTTTTAAAAATTGGTAGTTTCTCCCTTTACTCAAACTTCTTTTACTCATAACTTTTTCAATAATGGTCCAAATTTCAAATTTTTTTTTTCAAAACTTTTGTTTTTTTACGTAATTTTAAAAAAAAATCCCAAAAAATTCTTAAAAGCGCTTTAGTATGCGATTTTTAAGTTTTAAAATTTAAATCTCACTTTTGAAAATGTTTGTACTCTTTGAGTTTTTTAAAATTTTTTTGTGTAAAACTTCTATCGATTCTACAAATTTTTTTGCCCAGGAGGATCGTGGTATAATGATTATTACTTTTTTTTTTAATTTTTTGAAAAAATTTTATTGTAATTTTCCAATATTAAAATCATTTCTACTGCTCCAATGGTGCGTCATAGAGGGGTCCTGTATAAACTAATACCCTGTCTCCAAATTCTAAGGGGGCTCCCACACAAAACTATATTTTTTTTAAAATTTGCTCCAACCGCTCTATCTGCCCTAATAGTGCCCTTAGAGCAACAAAATACATTACCGACCTACAATATTTTTTTAGTCCAAACATTTTCTCTGAGCACACCTACCCTCTATCTTTAACTGTTAAGGTGGTCCCCATACAATTTTTTTATTTTTTGTAAATTTGTTTTATTTAATCAGCTTCTATAGGTCCAATGGTGCGTCCGAGAGGGGTCTTTAGTGAGACCAATCCCCATTTATTTTTGCCCTACAACATTTTTTTAAAACATACCTACGCCCTATCTCCACTCCCTAAGTAGGCTCCCATACAAATAACAGTTGGAGCAAATTTTATAGAAATGTAATTTTGAATGGAAGGCTACATAGGAAGTGAAGATAGGGCATAGGTATGTTTTATAAAAATGTTGCTGGGTAAAAATAAATGGGGGTCGGTCTCACTAATGACCCCTCTCGGACCCACCATTGGACCGGCAGAAGCTGATTAAATAAAACAAATTTACAAAAAATATAAAATATTGTATGGGGACCGCCTTAACAGTTACAGATAGATGGTAGGTGTGTTCAGAGAAAATGTTTGGACTAAAAAAATATTGTGGGTAGTTCATACATTTTGTTGCTCTAAGGGCACTATTAGGGCAGTTAGCGCGGTTGGAGCAAATTTTAAAAAATGTCGTTTTGTGTGGGAGCCCCCCTAGAAATTGGAGATAGGGTATAAGTTTGTTCCAAAGAAATGTTAAGACGTAAAAATTAATGTGGGTCGGTCTTATAAAGGACCCCTCTATGACACACCATTGGAGCAGTAGAAATGATTTTAAGATTGGAAAATTACAATAACATTTTTTCAAAAAAAATTTTAAAAATAGTAATTATCGTTATCCCACGATCCTCCTGGGCAAAAAATTTGTAGAATCGATAGAAGTTTTACACAAAAAAATTTCAAAAAAATCGAAGATTACAAACATTTTCAAAAATGAGATTTAAATTTTAAAACTTAAAAATCGCATACTTAAGCGCTTTTAAGAATATTTGGGATTTTTTTTTTAAAGTACGTTAAAATACAAAAATTTTGAAAAAAAAAAAATTGAAATTTGGACCATTATTGAAAAAGTTATGAGTAAAAGAAGTTTGAGTAAAGGAACAAACTACCAATTTTTAAAAATTCGATATCTTTTGAACGGGTCATCAAAAAAATCTGAAAATTTACCACGAAGGAGTTTTCGAAGGGTACTAAGAACTGAAAACAAATTGGGAAAATCTAAAAAAAAAAAATTTTCATTGTGTCCGATTTGACATTGAATGCCCCATATATAAAAATATGGAAATTTATAATTTGAAAAAGGACAATTTGTTTCTTTTTTTTTTCTTGCACCCAAAAGGCAAAAGTGTAAATTGTTGCACTTATGGTTTGTAAGTTATATTTTTTGTAATATGTATATAAACTACTAGAACATGACATTTTAAAATATTTATAATATACGTTACAGGCATATATTATAAATGTTTATATCCAAAAATACTATCACTTGACATATAAATAAGAAAATATCTAAATAATTAATTATTCATATGTATAGATGTACAAGTATCATAGAACTTTTTTTCAAAGCTTTAAAGTTTACAAACAATTTCCATAAGGATTTTTATATAAAATTCAATGAAAACTTTTAGCCACACAATTAGAAGTTGTTTTTAAACAACCTTGCAGAGTTCATTTAATATTATATACCAGAATAAAAAGTTAATCTGGCAATTTTAAGTTAAATCCATTAGCACAATGTTGTTCAGAAAATATAATTATTATTGCTTAATTTTTAAAAAAAAAAGTACTTAAGTTTGCTTCATTAATTTTATTGTTACAGTAAATTAAGTTTTGAAAGTTCTTAATATCATTATTGTTTTTTTATTTTTATTTTTATTTTTTTTTTTTTAGAATAATAAACCACTTGACACAGTTTTAATAAGTTTTAATTTCAGCAATTATAAAATTGCTTTAACAGAATTTTTTTTTTTGTTAAATATATTTTGAATAAAAAAGGGGGATATCTAAAGAAATAACCCGGTGAAAGTTTTTTGAAAGCTTTTTTTTGAATAAGTGGAAAAGGACTCTTAGAAAAAGTTATGAAATTCATTACAATAGTTGAAGGCCTCCCTTTAAGAGAATATCATTAAACCTTTGTACTTTTTTTGTAATGTCTTGAGGACAAATCACGTTCAGTTTCCTGCCAATGATGGTGTTACAAGTGACTTTCTGAAAAAAGCTCTGTTTATACCTATTTTACACTATCACACTTTTCCATTATACACATCGAAATTTACCAACTTCTAAAAGATTTTTGTATTCCTTTTTGATTGAATCCTGGTCGTATCTAATAGGTGAACAATTTCTGGCCAAAAAATTTTATAAAATATTTCCCTAACATGGTGAAATTACGCTTGTTTAATGGAAAAGTATAATAGTTTAAAGTGGGTATTACCAACTTTCTGCTTTTACGACATTTGTTCCCTATGGCAAAAATTAAATTTTTTTTGTTGTACAATTTTGGCTTAAAAACACTGAAATTTTTTGATTTCACCCATTTGTATAAAACTGAATTTCTGCATTTTTACTCAAATGCATGTTGTATGCATAATTTCCAACGAATATTTTTAAAATACCTCTTATTTTCCTCGTTATAGATCAGACTTGATCTGTAAAGAGTGAAATGAATTTTAAAAACTTTTTTCTTACCGAGATTTTTAATAGAATTTTATTTTTTCCCCGAATTTTGGTAAAATTAAAACAAAATTGTCGATATATAGATTAATAGCTTTTAAGGCGATAATTAGACTGAAACAAAAAAAAAATCGGCAGATTTTTTCTAGGGATAATTTTTAGTTTAGTTTTAGTAAAACCACTTTTTTTTTAAAAATTTGAAAATTTGAAAAGTTTAAATTTTTTGGACTTCATTTTCGGATTTAGCGTTAGATTGTACATTGAAAATAAATGCAAACTGTCGTGGATCGCATTTTTTTTTTTTTTTCTTTTTTTGAAATTTGCAATTTAGTATATGTGACGATGTTAGAAATAAAAATTTCCATTTTACGATTTCAAAGATTTAAAAAAATAAAAAAAATATCACCACTTTTTAAGAATTTTACTGGGTTGTGTAAATATCTACGGGAACATTAAAAATCAAAATAATAAAAAACAAAATAAATTCACTTTAATGTATTTATTTATGTTCACACACGCACACACACATGCAATTAGGGTGGAGCAAATTTTACTTTTTTCCAATTTTCGGAAATGTAGGGGTCGGAAAAGTTACCTGTTAAGGCAATATTGACTTTGGAGGGTTTCGAACAAAGTTAAAACATTTTTTTTTTGTGCTTTTTGTTCGGAACTTTCCGATTTATAAGATTTTAAAGGACCCCAGATACATTGCCCTACAGGTCCAATATTTTTATACCCTTCATTCTAGTGATAGAGTGTCTTTATAAGTTTGTCATTCCATTTGTAACATCTCAAAATATAAAGTATAATATTCATGATCTTTGATCGATTTTAAGGCGTTCTAGCGTCTGTCAATCTGTCTGTTAAAAACACGCTAACTTTTGAAAAACATTACGGAGGCTCCTGAAATTTTACATATATGTTGGTCATTTACCTGGTCAGGTTGGTGTTGCAATCCAACAAAATCGGTCTAGGGGTTAGGGGCGTTCCCCCTGCGATTTTAAACTTCTTCTGAGATAAAAATGTTGCATTTGTTTAGAAAAAGTACAAAAAACCCTGCAAAAAATGCGGTTTTTCTTGGGTTGGTTTAGTTCTCCAAGGGGAAACTTTTTCCCCCTTGGTCCGATTTTGCTCATTTCCGAACTTAACCTGCCTAGGAATATAAGACATATTCGTGCCAAACTTGGGAAGTCTAGCTCTTTTATTTTGGACTGTATCGTGTCCTCTACAGACGGACAGACGGACAGACGGACGGACGGACGGACATCGCTAGAATGTCTTAGAATCGGTCACTGATCAATAAAATATATACTTTTTAGGGTCCTAGACCGATATTTCAATGCGTTACACACGGAATGACAAAGTGAGTATACCCCCATACTGTGGTTGGAGGGTATAAAAAAATTTAATGAACCCAAAATTTTTTTGGTGAAAAAAATTTTAACGATACAAAGTTTTTGATGAATTTTTTTGATGAAAAGAAAAATTTTTTGATGAAAAAAAAAATTTATGAAAAAAAAAAATTTTTGGTGCGAAAAAAATTGATAATAAAAAATGTGATAAAAAAATTTTATGAAAAAAATTTGATGAAAAAAAAATTGATGAAAAAAAAAAAATGATGAAAAAGCAAAAAAATTGATGAAAAAATAATTTTGATGAAAAAAAATAATTTTTGATGAAAAAACAAGTAAGAGTGTTAAATTCGGCTGTGCCGAATCTTTTATACCCTCCAACACGTTAAAAATTAAAAAAAAATCATAGGGGCGACTTTTTTGGTGGGGGGGGGGGGGTCGGTTGAGTTGGTGGGGGGCACATGTACCCCCGCTTTATATGTTTACAAATTATTTGTTTATGATATTTACGCTTAAATAATAAATTTTTATCGTTATTTTAAATTAATTTCTATAACCACTCCCCCAAAGGGAGGCGGCCTGAAAAAAATCGAATTTCCTAACCCCCTTGGTCCAAGCGCAGGTCTATGAACATAATATGGCTTACAAATGTTACATTTGTTTAGCAAAAATTAAAAAAAAACTCGTAAAAATATCGTATTTTTTAGGGGTCGTTTTAGTTCTTCAAGGTGAAACTTTTTTCCCCCTGGTCCGATTTTGCCCATCTTCGAACATAACGGACATCGCTAGAATGTCTTAGATTCTATCATGGATCAATATTATATATACTTTGTGGGGTCCCCGACCGATATTTCGATATGTTACACACGGAATGACAAAGTGAGTATACCCCCATACTGTGGTTAGAGGGTATAAAAAAATTTGATGAAAAAAAATTAATGAAAAAACAAATTATGAAAAAAAAAAATTTGATGAAAAAAAAATTTGATGAAAAAAAACAAAATTTGATAAAAAAAATTACGAAAAAAAAAATTCTTTTTGTTGAAAAATAATTATGTTACTTTTTATTCACCAGCTGGTGAAAAACGGTTTTATTCACCACGAGGTGAATTATTATCCAAGTTACAAACCCAAGTTTTTAAAATTTTTGGTTTTAAGAAAATGAAAATAGTAATTCTTGTTTTCTTTTTCGTTAATTGTTAGCTTATATAGTCCAACTGAGGTGGCGTCTTGCAACTTTTTAAAATTAGACACCAGCCCAAAAACATTATCATTTTAAAAACACACATCGGAAGACAACTCTGAGGCTGTCGAAGCTTGGCATATATATTTGACCATCCCCTGGTCTGGTTTGTATTGAATTTCAGCCAAATCGGTTCAGTGGTTCAAAAGTTTTTAGCAAAACCGCGAATTTCAGATTGGTTTCACTTTAAATTCACGTGTTGACAAAACCGAGCTTTTTAAAAAAAAAAGCTTTAAAAACATTGGTAAGACACAAAATTATTTTACGAAGTATTTTTGTCACTAAGAAATATTTAAAAACAAAAAAAAATTTACACTTGAAAAAAATTTACACTCAAAAAAAGAAAATTTGTAAATTTTCCTTTTTTTTACAAAAATGACAAACAAAAGTTTTTTCCTCAAAATAAAATATTTCTTATAAATTTTTTTCATTTTTTCACGTTAAAAAATGTACTATCATTGAAAAAGGGCATTGTGGAGGGTGCACTCAAAAAAACCTTGTCAAATTACTAGAAAAAGTCTCGTAATCCCATTTTACCAATGTTTCGATCGAAATTTAAATTTTTTTTGTAATTTTACAGTTTTTTTTGTAGTTTACAAATTTCCAAGATTTTTTACAAAAAAATCTAGTACGAGAATTTCTTGTAAGTTTTATTTCGCCAAAAAAGTTGTAAATTTACAATTTTATTGGTAAAAATCTTGTAAAATTACAAAAAAGTTCGTAATTTTTACTAGGAATTCTCGTAAAATAGGAGGTAGCGTCAAAAAAATTTTAAATTTACAATTATTTTGGTAAAAAGCTTGTAAAACTACAAAATTGTTGGTAAAAAGCTTATAAAGTAACAAGGAATTCTTGTCAAATAGAAGGTAGCAAAAAAAGAAGTTACAAACTTTTCTTGTAATTTTACAAGGTTTTTTTTTTGTATTCATAGATTCGGCCAAGTCCAATTTAACTCTGCTCTACTTGTTTTATGTTAATTTTAACCCTAAAAGGCAACTTTTCCGACTTAGATCAGGGGGTATATATGTCGCTCACGAGAAAAAACTTTAACCGGTGGGATTAAAAGAATGATGGTTGAAAGAGGAATTGAATAAAAAAGGGATTTTTGATTTCTTTAAAAAAAACACTTTTGTATTGTTTTAAACAAAAAAAAATTATGTGTTTCACACTTTTAAGATGTTAATGATTCAATATATTTTATAAAAAATTATTAAAATTGCAAATAAAGTACAAATTTCATGATTTTAAAAAAATCCCAAAAAAAAACATTTAATCCCATCCAAACTTCATTTGAGAGGAAAAATTGAGAGATGAGAGACACACAATCTCTTATCTTTCTTTCTCTATGCTTAGATGATCTTTAAATTAAAAAAAAAAAAATTCCCTACAGTTATAATATTTTTTTGTCGGCAACTTTGCCGACTGCGACGATTTTGATATTCAAAAAAGCTAAATTTGCTCCACCCTATTGTACAACTTAGAAATAATTTGGCTAATCAAATAAAAAATTAAAAAAAAAACCTTAATGTATGTATTTAATACACATAAGTACATAAAAAGAATATAATTTTAAAAATGAAAACAAACTTGTTTACTTGACAAATATGTAGATAATGCAAACAATGAATTTTATTTATGTGGTCTAGAAATAAACAAATTAAATATTATTTTTGAAAAAAAAAAAAAAAAAATAGATAAAAAAGTTCTAATAATAACAAGTGTTGCTCATAACAAACGTTTACAACTTTTAAAAACTTTCTATATAGAAGCACTTTATTTATATTGCAAAAAAAATTTGCTGAAAATTTTTTTCAAAAAAACTTTAAGGCAGATTTAAGCTTTATCATTTTATGAGCTTTTAGATTTATAAAAGCTTTAGAAACTGTAAGCTCTGTTAATGCAGAAAGTGGTTTGATTTTCACATACCAGTAAATAAAATAATAAGTAAAAACTTTAAAGTTACAAAAGCTTTAATAAACTTTATGAGCTTTTAGATATATAAAAGCTATAGAAACTGTAAGATCTGTTTATGCATAAAATGTTTTGTTTTTCACATACTAGTAAATTAAATAATAATTATTAACTTTAAAGTTACAAAAGCTTTAATAAACTTTAAGCTTTTAACTAAACATGTTCTTGTGGATTTGAACAAATTTTACTTGCAGGCAGTTGCTTGTTTTACTGCATATAGTGCAATATATAAAAAAAAAAAAATAAAAACTATGAGTCAGAAAAAAGCTTGAAAATATTTAAAGCTTTTAATTTACATTAGCTCATCTCGTTGAAATTTAAATTGTACGACTGCAAATTCGGCATCGGGTAAAAAGCATTATTCGGCCAGTATTCTGAAAATCTAATCTAATCTCGAAAATTATTTCAAATAAATTATCTACACAGAAAGAATTGAACACGAATTTCAATCACGAAAAACTGTGTCCTCCGATGAAGAAAATTGCTGTACCAATCACCAAATTAATAGGTGATTAATTGATTATTTTTTCAATCAAGCATTTCTCGATTTTGATCACAAATTTCATAATTTTGTTTTTTTGTAGTCAATTAAAATAATGATTGGTTAACGACTGAATTGTAAGCTTATGACAAAATTATGAAAAAATGCTGTCTGCAGCCAATAAACTAAGGCTGTGTGTCAAAAGAAACGGCAATTGTTGAATAATAAAAAATTAATTATACATTTTTACATTCTCTTTACAACTGATACTTAAGAAAACATTGAAAATTTTTTAATTAAAATTTTGTTTCATATATATCGTAAACATTTATTACAACAGAATGTTTGCGGAAAACTTAATACCAAAAAGGGAAATTATAAGGTTATATAAACTCTTCCATTATCTTCAAAGTAAACAATAACTATTGAGTCTAGCTACAGAAGACTTATAAGCAATTAGTGTAAAACCTAAAGAGAAATATACTAAAGAGTGTGTGTAAAAAAAAATATTTCCGCTAAATCATTAACAGTGCAATCACGGTAGAAAACATTTCATAAAACACCGCGGAACAGTTAAAATTTGACTTGAACCACACCACATGCACATGAAACTAGATGTAGAATATAATTAAACTTCGACCTTGGTTTTTTTATTTTTTGATCATATCTTCTTTTTAAATGACTTCAAAGTTTTAAGGGCTTTACAATTTCGAAAAACAAAAAAATTTAAACATTTCTATCCATCAGTTTATGTCAGTGTGGGTAAATAAAAAGAAGACCATCTCTAGAAATGATAAACATTTTTTGTTTTCACCATGTGGAACGCAAAATTTAATAAAACGTCCTCTGAAAATTTTATCCTTTCATAACCTTGATATTTTCTAAAATATTTTTTTTAAAAAAATAATTTTTAATAATTAAACCTTAACAAAAAAAATATTTTAATAATTGTTTTTGAATCCTTAAAACTTTGAAGTCCTCTAAAAAGGAGAAAAATTACCAAAATGAATATTTGAGAATGCAATTTTATTATATTCTACCTCTAGTTTCATGTTTTTGTGGACTGGATCAGGTTGTAATACCTGGAGAAATGTTGGGTCGATTTCAAATCCTTTCTTTATAATTGTCATATTTTTGGGTGATTAACCATGCTAAAAATTTATTTCTATTAGCTTTCAATATTTCCTCATAAGTCCATGATAAAGAGATTTTACTGTACTACTATCAGTTTTTTTTTGTAACAAATTTTGCATATTCAGTAACTTAGAAAATTGAATATGAATTGCATATTTAGTAATTATGTAAGTAAGTTAGCAAGTAACTAAATATTGATGTAAAAATTTTATTTCGAATTTGTTTTTATTTTTTTTATTATTCTACAAACATGTACTATTACAAAATATGCAATAAAAATAAAACTAAAACAAATTACTTAAATAATTTTACATGCAAAATAAATTTTTTTATTCAATTTAAAATGCAAAAAAAATAGAAATGAAAAGAAAAGTTGTGCACAAAAACATTTCTATTTAACTTTACATTTTTATTTTGCATACAAATTGTGCATAGAAATGATTGGTATTTAAAGAATTTTAGGCATTTTTGTGAAAAAAAAGAATTAAAATATTTTCTTGTAAGATTTTTAAACATGCTAAGAAATGCAGTCAAAATATTTAAGAATTTAAATTTAACAAAGTTAAAAATAAAGAATTATTTAAGAAAATTCATATTTAAATACAAGGGGAAATTAAAAATATTTTTAAAAAGTTAGGAAAATTTATTGAAATATTAAAATTTAGAGAAATAATGCGTGCTTTTTATTAAAAAAACAAGTAGAAAAGTTCAATTCGACTTTGCCGAATCTATGAATACCCTCCACAATACATTTTTTAAAGGATAGTACATTTTTTAACGTGAAAAAATTTACCATTTTGCTTAGAAATATTTTAGTGTGAGTAAAAAACTCTTTTTTGTCATTTAAAAAAAAAAATACAATTTTTTTTTTTGAGTGTAAAATTTTTTTCGAGTGTAATATTTTGTTTACTGTAAAAATATTTCTGAGTGAATACATGTTCGTATGTACACAAAATATTGTCATTTTTGTAAAAAAAAAATAAATTTTGTTTTTAGTGTAAAATTTTTTTTGAGTGTAAAATTTTTTTGAGTGTAAAATTTTTTTTGAGTGTAAAATTTTTTTCGAAAGTAATTTTTATGTTACCAATGCTTTAAAAACCAAACAAGTTTAAAAAGCATTGCTTTAAAATTAAACAAGTTTGAAAAGCATTGTTTAGTTACCACCAATGCTTTTAATTTTAAAACACGTTGCATTTAAGATGAAACTAATCTGAAATTCTGGGTTTTGCTTATAACTTTTGAACCACTGGACCGATTGAGCTGAAAATTAATACCAAACAGACCTGGGGAACGGCAAAGCTACATGTCAAGCGTCAGCAGTCTCATTATTGTCTTTCGAAAGTTATCGTGTTTTTTATCTCGTAAATTCGCGAAACACCCTTGCCGAAATTTTCTCTTTTGCTCATAACTTTTGAACTACTGGACCGATTTGGCTGGATTGCAATACCAACCTGACCAGGTAAATGACAAACATATATGCCAAACTTCAGTAGCCTCTGTAAAGTCTTTCAAAAGTTAGCGTGTTTTCTACGGACGGACAGACAGACATACTGACAGACAGACAGACGGACGGACGGACGGACATCGCTTGATCGACTTAAAATCGATCGAGGATCATAAATATATATACTTTATGGGGTCCTAGACCAATATTTCGAGGTGTTACAGACGGAATGACAAACTTATATGTACCCTTTATCACTAGAGTGGAGGGTATAAAAAAACAAACGATACCGTTATGATATTGATGCAATATCTCACAATAATCTCATATTGTACGAAAACAATAGCGTTCCCGTTCTTCACCTTTCCTTACTCTAAAAAAACTTGTTAAACGACAAGAAAAGTTTGTAATTTTTTTTTTTGCTACCTCCTATTCGACAACAATTCCTTGTAATAGTACAAGCTTTTTACCTATAATTTTGTCATTTTCAAGCTTTTTACCAATAAAATTGTAAATTTACAAATTTTTTGACGCGATAAAACTTACAAGGAGGCTTTATTGGATTTTTTGTTACCTCTTATTTTACGAGAATTCCTAGTAAAAATAACGAGCTTTTTCGTAATTTTACAAGATTTTTACCAATAAAATTGTAAATTTACAACTTTTTTGGCTCAATAAAACTTACAAGGAAATCTCGTGAATTTACTAGATCTTTTTGTAAAAAAACCTTGTAAAATTACAAAAAAAAAAATGTAAAATTACAAATAAAAATATAAATTTCGATCGAAAATTTTGTGTTAAAGAAACTAGGAAACCTGACAAATATTGGTAAAATGGGATTACGAGACTTTTTCTAGTAATTTGACATGGTTTTTTTTTGTGTGTATGACATATTTTTTCCATAAAAATATGATATCGTTTACGCTATCGGTATATTCAGTCATAACGATAGCAAACCCGCCATTTTTAAAAATTTATCAAAAACCTATCGTTATTCCAGTTGATAACAATATCGTTTCGACATGAAAATATAATATCGTTTTCACTATCGAAATTTCCAGAAATGACGATAGCAAAATCGTCATTATTATTTCTCTTTAAGGTGATACCGTAAACGGTAATATACAGGCGATATTATTTTCGCTAGTACTTAGTAAATTGGGATATTATACTGCAAACCAGTGCGTTATTTAACGTTCCGTTCCAAGAACACATTCACTAAAAAGTTTTTTAAGTGGTTGTGAAGGTGTTCGCAAACAGAATTCCGAACGTTATGCCTGTGAGTTGAAGTACAGAAACTTTACGATAACGTACCGAACTAGGTTAGAAACAAAATAAAGTTCTTTTAGTGTTCTGTTTGCGAACTTTTGAGAAATTTTTTTTTAAATTTAAAATGGCGATATCTCGAAAACTAAGCAAGATAGAGCAAAACGGAGCACATTTTTGGTTCTTGGGATCTCTATAGTATCGCTAGGCCTCTACACATGGGTGGACCCCATTGGGTCCTTATTTTGAATCTAAAAAAGTTAGCATTCCGTGAAATTGAAAAATGCATATATTTCGCTAAATACTGCCGACACGACATAAAGTCTAAAAGCGGTCATGTACTACGAGACAAGATCCACAAAAATGCTTTTAGACTTTTCATCGTGTCGGCAGTATTTAGCAAGATATGTGCATTTTTAAATTTCCCGTAGAGGCCTAGCGATACTATGGAGATCCCAAGAACCAAAAATGTGCTCCGTTTTGCTCTATCTTGCTTAGTTTTCAAGATATCGCCATTTTAAATTTTAAAAATGTCTCAAAAGTTCGCAAACAGAACACTAAAAGAACTTTATTTTGTTTCTAACCTAATTCGGTACGTTATCGTAAAGTTTCTGTTCTTCAACTCGCAGGCATAACGTTCGGAATTCTGTTTGCGAACACCTTCACAACCACTAAAAAACTTTTTAGTGAATGTGTTCTTGGAACGGTACGTTTCGATAACGTACGGTCGCTCCATAGTTCCGTACAGAACACTAACGTACCGTACGTTAGAGTTTTTTTTCGAACCCTGACTGCAAACGATTCGATTTCAGAATCGATGATTTTTGTTTGAAACTGTCACGAAGCAATCGTTTTTTAGAGAAGTTATATTTTTTTTAAAAAAACATTTTTAATTGAAAATTTCTATTGCAATAGAATCTGTTACAAAATATTATTATTTTTAAACTTTTCTGCTCATTTAACTAAACTTCTTGAAAAATTTCTAGTAGATCTCCTGGGTTTCCGTCCTTGTTAGTTCATTAAAGCTTAATATTTTCATTTTTTCTGCAAAACCACTTCTATAAATAAATGTTATGAATAATAGACTTTTATTCGCCATAGGATTTTCTTTGAAAATTTGTATTTCATTATGTTCATTTTAATATTTATTCTGTTTGCTCGTGCAATCAAATTCCAAATGCTACAGTGGTTTAGGGGTAATTACACAGTGCAACAACCAAAATTTGTATGGGATGAAACCAAAAGCAACTGATAGTGGACAAATTCTATAACAAAACAGATTTTTTTTACACGCATTTAAAGTTGGTAAACTCTAAATAAATTATAATTATAATAACACTGTGCTAGTCGCAAAAATTAACAAGCTGGGCAACCTACTGGCAAAGCTAATTCGGGTACGCTGAATTCAAATGGTGCTAGCCGTTTTTCGAATTTAGCACACGAATTCGCGATATTCGCGATTTAATATTACTAGGTACTACAAAAAAGGGGCCCTGTAGGCTAGTTGGTAGCGTGCCAGCCTTTGAAACTGGGGGTCGTGGATTCGATTCCCACCAGAGCCCTTGGTTTTTTATGCTACAACGAGACGACGGTCATTGTTACCAGTTCTAGTTTAGGTTGAAGTTATTAAAAAAATGTATTGTTATTAAATGGATAGTTTTTAAATATAAATTTAGAAAATGCATTGTTTTTTTCGCAAAAAAAAAAATTTTTCGCGAAAAAAAAAATCCGCAATTTTTTTTTTTTTTTGAAAAATGTTGTGTCTGCAATGTATCGTATTCTACTCATTTTCATAAATGAATATAATTTATAAATGAATAGCAAAATAAAAAAAAAATCGCAAAAAAAATTCGCAAAAAAAATTTCCGCGATGAAATTTTTTTTTTGTATATAATAGAGTTTAGATGATAAAAATTCAGCAATTGTCTAAGTAATATAAAAAAATCGTTTTTTATACTTAAAAATAAAAAAATAAAAAAAAGCGAATATCGCTAACTTTAAAAAACTGAAATTACAAGAGGATTTAGTATAAACGAACTAGCTTTTCCAGAGGGCTGTCGTAAATTCAAATCAAACTAAAAATATTTGCATTGAACCATTTTTTTTCACGAAAATAAAGATTTTTCGCTAAAAAAAAAAAATTTCGCTAAAAAAAATTATTTTTCTGCGAAAAAAAAATCCGCAAATTTTTTATTTTTTTTTAATTTTGTGTCTGTAATGTATAGTATTCTACTCATTTTCATAAATGAATAGCAAAATAAAAAGAAAAAATTTGGAAAAAAAAATCGCCAAAAATTTCGGAAAAAAAATTTCCGCGAAGAAAATTTTTTTTGTATATTCAATAGAGTTTAGATGATAAAAATTAGTGTTTATAAACCGGTTAACCGGTTAACCGGTTAACCGAAAAACCGGCTTTTTCCCAAAATTTCGGTTTTTTTGCAAACCGGTTAACCGAAATTGAAAAATTCCGGTGCACCGAAAACCGGGTTTTTTCTGTCTGTTAACCGGTTTTTTTAAATACATTCAAACGGAATATTTTGCGTGATATTTTCAAAGTTTCATTAAAAAGACCTTGAAAATCCGTGAGAAAGGAAGTATAAAATTCTTTTTGTCTTCAAGAAACAATTTTCCAAATAGGAATTTTAATCTGGTAAATGTTTGAATTATCCCCGTTATGAGCGTTTTTTGGACAGTTTCATTGAAAACTTAATAAGTGACTGTTAACCAGGTACTAAAATTCTTATTAATGGAGAAAATGTCAATAAAAGAACATTAATATAAAATACGGACTACAATTTATAACGAATTGATGTATTTGTTTTTTAAATAAAACCAATAAAAATTTAAATAAAGCTCCGGTGAATATAGGAAAATAAAGCACCGTATTTAAATACCGCTATTTTCAAAGGATAACAGTTGCTAACTTTGCTGAAAGAAACAAATATGTTAACTTTAGTTACATTCGATTTTTTATTTAATAAAAATTAGCAATTTTAAAGTATTTTTTGGGTTTGTCAGTTAAAGAAAAAAAAAAACGGTTAACCGGTTTTTTTATTCCGGTTTAACCGAGAAAACCGGTTAACCGAAAAAGCTAAATTTCGGTTAACCGAGAAACCGGTTTTCCAAAATGTCGGTTTTTATAAACACTAATAAAAATTCAGCAATTGTCTAAATAATATAAAAAAATCGTTTTTTATATTTAAAAATAAAAAAAATAAAAAAACGCGAATATCGCTAACTTTAAAAAACTGATATTACAATTGGATTTAGTGAACACGAACTAGCTTTTCCAGATGGCTGTCGTAAATTCAAATCAAACTAAAAATATTTGCATCAAACCATTTTTTTTTCACGTAAATAAAGATTTTTCGCTAACAAAAAATGTTTTTCGCGAAAAAAAAACTCAGGGTATTATGGTTTGTTATGTTAGTTTAACAGACTTGAATGGTTTGAAATTCAAAAATTAGCGCAAAAGTTTAAAAATATCGGTTTTATTTAGCATCAAAATTAAAATCGCGAATATTGCGAATACGAGCGATAACTTCGAAAAACCAGTAGTACCATTGAATTCAGCGTACTTGAATTAACTTTACCAGCAGGTTGTCCAGCTTGTTAAAAAAAAGTGTAAAATTCGAGCACAGTGTAATAATTGCTTGAAAATTGTATAAGTGGCGTATGCTTAATTTTGTAATTCCCTGTAAATAAAAATCATACGCAACGGTGTACAGAGTTTTCTTTTTAATAACTTGACTATTCAGTAAGTAGGTACTGAACCGATTGTAGCGAAATTTAGACACAGAAAGAATTGAAAACGAATTTCAAACAACAAAAACGCGGTTTTAATTAATTTTTTAATTAAAACTCCTCCGATGAAGAAAATGGTTATATTTATCAATAATTTTTTTTTTAATCAATCACTTTTTTGATTTTGATATCAAATTAAATTAATTTTTCATTTAAAGTCAATTAAAATAATGATTGATTTAACAAATTATTGACAAAATTATGAAGAAATTCATATTTTTTGCTTTCCAATATTTTGCCGACAATAAAAAAAGGAAAACCCGAGTATAAAGTATATTTTTGAATTAATTTATTTAAATAAATTGAAGTGAAAAAAATCTGGTATGTTTAAAATTTCTAATTTGATAGTTAAAGAAAATAACAAAAATGTTGATCAAAACAATAATTGACTCATTTAAATTTTGTTGATCAATAGATTTAATTGAAATTTTTTAGCCAATAATTTTTTGTGTGTTAAAAAAAAATTCAGCAAAGTTGTCAGTTCTTTCCCTAAAATCATAAAACATCACCACTGTGCCATAATAACTCTTGTTATTTAGCAGGATTCTGTCTTTTTTTTTTTTTTTTGTAAAAGGCATTTTGAATATTTTATGGTAATTTCATGTTGATGGTTTGTTCTTTCTACAGAAAAAAGGGGGCGAATAATAATAAAGATAAATGTTCATAAAACATAGGAAAATGTTTAATCAGAAATATGGTGCTTTTAGCAAATAATATTTTTTTTACCCGTTTTTCAGTTATTTTTTTTATTCCCATATAAGTGCTTATAACTATAATAATAACTTTTCTGCCTTTTGTTTTTATTATACTCGTTTTAAGTACAATGCCCTGTGGTTAGTTTGATTAAATAGGATATAAAAGCAGTTTTGTTCTTAAACAAATAAAGTATAAATTTAGTGAATGTGTTAATATATTTAGTACCAGCAAACATTTTATGGGGCAATATACTAGAAGGCCCTTTTATTAAAGTATCATTTTATAAAGAACCATTTTATAAAAAAACATTTTATAAAAATTATTTTAAATTACAACTATTTGAGTGATGAAATATATTCAAAAGTATAATTTTGTAAAACAGTACCTTTTTTAAAGAATTATTTTTTGAAAGTACTTTTTAATTTTCGCGGAAAAAAAAAATTGGAAAAAAAATTTCGAGGAAAAAATGCTGGTGAAAAAAATTCGAAAAAAAAAAACATTCTTAGGCATTCTGTCCATACGTCAGTCTGTGGAAATTACACTGCAGTCCAAACCGAAAAAGCTAGATTCGAGAAGTTTCGCACGAATATTTCTAATGGTCTTACAAACCAAATTTTATTTTGTCAAATTATTAGAAAAAGTCTCGTAATCCCATTTTACCAATATTTGACAGTTTTCCTTGTTTTTTAACAAAAAGTTTCCGATAGAAATTTACATTTTTTTTGTGTAATTTTACAATTTTTTTTTGTTATTTTACAAATTTCCATGGGTTTTTACAAAAAAATTTAGTAAATTTACGAGAATTCCTTGTAAGTTTTATTGTGCCAAAAAAATTTAAATTTACAATTTTATTGGTAAAAATCTTGTAAAATTACTAAAAAAGTTTGTAATTTTTGTTAGGAATTCTCGTAAAATAGGAGGTTACAAAAAATCTAGAAAAATCACAAAACCTCCTTGTAAGTTTTATCGCGTCAAAAAATTTGTAAATTAACAAATTTATTGGTATAAAGTTTGTTAAATAACAAAATTATTGGTAAAAATCTTGTAAAATTACAATGAATTCTTGTCAAATAGGAGGTAGTAAAAAAAAAAGTTACAAACTTTTCTTGTCGTTTTACATTCTAGCGATGTCCGTCCGTCCGTCTGTGGAAGACACGATATGGTCCACAGTGAACGAGCTAGACTCCTGAAGATTGGCACGAATATGTGTTATGGTATTGGGCTGGTTAAGTTCGAACATGGGCAAAATCCGATCAGGGGGAAAAAGAACTAAACCAACCTCTGAAAAATGCCATTTTTTATAGGTTTTTTGTACTTTTGCTTACACAGAAATTAAAATCATCAAATTTAAATCAACGAACATCAATTGTAAATCAACCAAACATGATATCAACCAAACATTTAATAAAAACGGCCGCTTGTTAGTCTATAATACAAAACTTCGATTTTGTTTTCAGCAAACTCAGTCAAGTAATTTTATTTCAAAATTATTTTATCATGTCAACAAATAGTTTTTGTGTTTGTTGAATTTCTTTGTTGAAAAAAAAAAATATTTTTTTTTACGTTTGTCAGATCAACAAATTCTGTTTGTGTTTGTTGAATTTCTTTGTTGAAAAAAAAATTAAGATTTTGTACGTTTGTCAATACAAATAATAATTTAAGAGAACTATTACAAACTCGTTTATCTATTTTTTTTTTTAATTTTTTTTTCAACAATCAATACTTACAAACGTTAGTTTATATCACAAATTTCCGCATAGAAGCACTTGCAGTGAAAAAGTTAATTGTATTCACAAATATGGGGGTCAATATAACAGTTCGTTTTTTGTACCAAACGAAACATTTTTATGTTTGAAAATCCTGTAGTTGCATCCAGGAAGTTTGTTTCCACCGCCGAAATCCCCCCGCCAAAAAAAAGACGCCCCTGTTTTCCGAATTTAACACTCTCACTTGTTTTTTTTTTATTTTCAAAAATCCAAATTTTTTTTTTTTTTTTTTAAAGAAACAACACTCAGGCAATGATGCCTATCAATTACTAATGTAACCGTGATATTTCTTTCGGAAAGGGGATAGAAGAGAGATGAAAGATTTGAAAGATAGAAGGGCTTCAGTATGGCAACACTGTAATTGCGCGTGTTGATAATTTTGAGTACAGTTGTTGCATCGCCATCTGTTATTGATCTGGCGAATTATTTTTGAAGCTGTGTATTAATAGCCATTATTTTATTATTTTACTTCGTTGACGTTTTAGTGCTATTTATCAACGAAGGAGGGTGCTGCGATAGATATTAGTTATAAATAGAAACTAATAAATATCTGAAAAAATGTTGTTCTGCCTGAGCCGGGAATCGAACCCAGGCTTGCTGGCTAGTAGTCCAACGCGCTAACCACTAAGCCACAGCACCCTCAAAATTTTATATCGCGAATACGAGCGCAAAAAAAATAAAAACGGCTAGTACCATTGAATTCAGCGTAATCGAGTTAATTTTACCAGGAGGGTGCCCAGCTTGTTAAAAAAAGTGTCAAATTCGAGCACAGTGTAATAATTTCTTGAAAACTGTATAAGTGGCGTATGCTTATTTCCGGGCGCCAAGTGTTAATTTAATCAGATTGGCCTCAAATTTGTACCACATACTTTTTGTATCATCACCGTTTCCAATTGTATTTTAGAAATAATTAATTGTATTTCCGAAATTATCAATTGTATTTCAGAAATTTTCAATTGTTTTTCAGAAGTTATCAATTGAATAGTTCATGCGAATAAAGACGAATAGACCATTTGTAGAATTTTACAGGGGACAATAAAAACGCAGGAAACGGTTAAAAAATAATATTTTTGTCAACTTTTTGGTATAAGCTTAAAGGTTTAAGTCACATCTACCTATATACAAAATTTTAGTAAGGTATTCGAAAGAGAACTTGCCAAAAATTGGACTTAAATTTTTTGCTTAAATGGAAAAAGGGCGAATATCCAAAAAAATGTATTGAAATTTGAATAAAAATGTGTTATTTTGCAGCAGGTTTTGACTACATTTTCACGAGACTTGCAAAACTTGACGAACTATGGTTGATATTTGTTTGTAACACTTTAAGGACTTCGAGGATACACTATTTAAGGATTGCAAAGACATGCAAAAAAAAAAAAATTTTTTAATTTTTTTTTAATATTCCTGCCTTTTGATGCAGTAGTAATTCTTTATGACACTAAATACATTTTTAGAAATTATAATATTAACCCTTGACTGCATATTACGATGTAACATAAAAGGACGTGAAAAAATTTTTGTTTTTTATTCCTGACATTGGATGCACTATTAATACTAATTTGTTTGTATGTGCTAAGACTGTTTTTTTTGTGTACAATTTCAAATTTTAGCTAATATCAATTTTAAACTCGCAGCTAAATAATTTTAATATAATATTTTGTTAAGGATGGATATTCGCCCTTTTTGCTTTCCACACTTTAAAGTCTTATAACTTAAGAACGGTAAAATTTTTTGCCAATATAATAAGTGTGGTTTGTTCCTCGTAATGTTCTTTTAACACATTGTTACCGAAAGTAAAATTTTTGTATGTTTTTGTGTTGTATTTAATCAAAATTGTGCGTTAGTTCACTCCCAATTTAAACAAAAATATAAAAATATACGAATTATTGCACTTTTAAAGTCATTTTTTTAGCCTTAAAAGTCAAAATTTCCCCAAAATTTCTGCATAGGATTGTAGGGCTCTGCTAATAAAGTGCATTTATGCAAAAAAACATGTTTGCGAAAAAGTGGTCTATTCGTCCTTATTCGCATGAACTATTCAATTGTATATCAGAACTTATGAAATGTATTTCAGAAATTATCAATTGTTTTTTAGAAAATATCAATTGTATTTCTGAAAATATCAATTGTATTTCAGAATTTATCAATTGTATTTCAGATATTATCAATTGTATTTCAGAAATTATCCATTGTATTTCAGAACATATCAATTGTATTTCAGATATTATCAATTGTATTTCAGAAACTAACTTTCTAAAACATTAAAAAATTTCAGAAATACAATTAATAATTTCTGAAATACAACTGATCATTTCTGAAATACAATTGATAAATTCTGAAATATAATTGATAATTTCTGAAATACAATTGATATTTCCTGAAATACAAATTAAAAATTTCTAAAATACAATTGATAATTTCTGAAATACTATTGATAGTTTCTGAAATACAATTGTTTTTGAAATTTAATTGATAATTTCTGAAAGAGAATTGATGCCCTACGGTTTAAGGCGACGAAATGAGTTAGGCTTCCTAAAGAGCAATGTTTAATCTTTACCCTCGACTTTTTATCAAGTCGCTATCACATCGGCTTCATCCGCTATGAGTTGTCAAAAACGCCGAAAACGGCGATTTTTGTTTTTACTTTGACCTCAATTTTCTCAAAAACCTGATGTGATGGAAGACCAGATCTGTGATCACTAGAATTTTTGCAATTAACTGTATGATGTCGCGTCCCAGTTTTTTTCAAAATGTTCAGTGGTATTATATATTCTATAAAATGTTGTTGGGTTTATAAAAAAAATTTTTGTTTAGCATTTTTTTGTTTATTAAGCACTATTTTCCATACCATATTTTCCATATTTTCATAATTGTGTACATGACCAACGTACGTATAAAACTGAATCTGCAAAACATGCTAACAGGTTATAAAAATCAAAAGTAGGTCATAGAAAAAACAGAAAAATCCTTGAATTTTTGACCGAATATACGAAAAGGAATAGGATTTTACGCATCAGTTGTATGACTCAAGTCTTTTTTTGTTTATAATAATTTTTATCCCATGATTAATTATTTTTATTTTATTTTTTTACATTTACTTACAATACATTTTAAATAATTTCAACCTAAACTAGAACTGGTAACGTTAAAGCGAAAACCCCAAGGGTTCTGGTGGGAATAAAACCCACGACCTCCAGTTTCAAAGGCTAGCACGCTACCAACTAACCTACTCAAGTTTTGATGGAAAAATTATTCCAAAAATTGTTAGGGAATTATTGTTCCACCCTCGTATATATTGGTGTTCCGTAAAATTTTTAATGAAAAATCCAGCACATGTCGTATTTAACTATTTATAGTTGTTTAACTTTTATAAATACTTAAGTTGTGTTTTTTTTGTCTTTCTTTCTTTTAAACAAAACTTTTGTCAGGGTTTAACATTTAAAAAGTAAATCTTTTGAATTTTTAATTAAATCTATCATGCTCATGTGGAAGATTATAAAAGACAATATTCTGTGCAATGTTTTTTTTTTTTAAATACTATTTAAAACATGATAGGAGAATTTATCAGAAATAAAAAATAAAGTTTAAAATCCTTTTAAAGCAACTATTGTTGGTAAAGAATGGCTGAAAATAAGTTTTTATTTTCTGAAAAATTATTTACAAAAAGTGTGTTTCATAATGGCTTTAATCAAAAATTGTGTGTTAATTTTATTCCCTTTTTTGTGAAAATGGTGCAAAAATAAATTTCCAACTGAATTTTTCAGTTGCAGCAACTCAAAATTCGTTTGATGTAACTATATTCGGCTATGACAACCAAATTTTGTGGTTGTTTCAATTAAAAACCACACACAGAAAACAAATTTGCGGATTACCATCTGAAAATTAGTTTTTGCAACAAAAAATCGTTTGTAACATTTGATTATAGGTCGTCACAGTTGAATATCTGTCGTCACAACTGAATTTGGTTTTTATAACTGGCTTGTAACTGAGACAACTAAAAAAATTTGCTTTTCACAGCCAAATATATTAGCAGAAACCGAATTTAGAGTTGTAAGAAATTCGATTAAAAACTTTTATTTTCTGGGTGCAATTATATCAACTGAAATCAGTAGTTACTACCGATATACAGTTGTGGCAATCCATATGCAAGTGCATTGAACTAATTTTGGTTGCATCAACTGAAATTAAGTTGAAATTTAGCAAATACATGCAAATGTATTAAACGAATTTTGGTTGCATTAACTGAATTTCTGTTGGAATTTAGCAAATTGGTTTTTTGTGTGACATTTTTATACCCTCCACTTAGTGATAGAGGGTATATATAAGTTTGTCATTCCGTTTGTAACTCATCGAAATATCGGTCAGCGACCCCATAAAGTATATATATTCATGATCCCCGATCGATTTTAAGACATTCTAGCGATGTCCGTCTGTCTGTGGAAATGTTGATCACGACCAAAGTATTACACGGAGATCACTGAAACTTAACATATATATTAGAAGTTCTCCCGAGAAGTTTGGTATTGCATTTCAGCGATATCGGTTCAGCGGTTCAAATGTTATGAACGAAAATGTAAGGACACCTCAAAAATTTTAGTACATTCAACATAACCTAAAAATACAAAATGCTTAAATTCGGCTGTTGGTTGACATATGTAAACATAATTGAACACCAAATGGTATTTAAACAAGTACGAACACATTTTTTGACAAAAAAAATAAAAAAATCGCGGATTTTTTTTTAAATTTCGCGGAAATTTTTTTTGTCAAAAATTTTTTTTTTTTTTCAAAAGTATTTTCCTTTTAAAAAAAGTTTTTTGCAGTAATTTTTTTTTTAAATTGTGGAGGGCATCACTACATTCGGCAAGGCCGAACTTAACTTTTTTATTTGTTTTTGTTAAAATCGCATATTTCCAACTGGGGTTTTAAATATTTCCATTGTTCTGAAAGGAAAATTAAATTTCACTTGCAGCCAAAAGGGAAGTAATAATAACAATACAAATGAAATGAGTTCTATGAATTTTTTATTTTACTTTGAATTTTGCTATTAATGCGTTTTTACAACGAAACTGTTTAAATACAGGGTTAACAAAAATTTTGCTTTATATACAGTGACTCAAAGTAATAATGGAACAGCATATATTTGTTAGCAGTTCTTTAAAGGAAATGTTATCAATACTAAACCTGATTATAATCAATCGACTATTTTTGAAAAAAGTACTATATAGGAAATTTTCCAACCTTTAATTTAAGCTTAATAGCGTCCAGATTGAGCAAATATTAAATGAGATACGAGGGTCGCACTGGAAAATGAAATTATTTGTATATGTTATTTTGAAATTTTTTATGTCACATATTTTATGTTGACATATGTAAACATAATTGAACACCAAATGGTATTTAAACAAGTACGAACACATTTTTTGACAAAAAAAATAAAAAAATCGCGGATTTTTTTTTTAAATTTCGCGGAAATTTTTTTTGTCAAAAAATTTTTTTTTTTTTCAAAAGTATTTTCCTTTTAAAAAAAGTTTTTTGCAGTAATTTTTTTTTTAAATTGTGGAGGGCATCACTACATTCGGCAAGGCCGAACTTAACTTTTTTATTTGTTTTTGTTAAAATCGCATATTTCCAACTGGGGTTTTAAATATTTCCATTGTTCTGATAGGAAAATTAAATTTCACTTGCAGCCAAAAGGGAAGTAATAATAACAATACAAATGAAATGAGTTCTATGAATTTTTTATTTTACTTTGAATTTTGCTATTAATGCGTTTTTACAAAGGAACTTGTTAAATACAGGGTTAACAAATATTTTGCTTTATATACAGTGACTCAAAGTAATAATGGAACAGCATATATTTGTTAGCACGTCTTTAAAGGAAAAGTTATCAATACTAAACCTGGTTATAATCAATCTACTATTTTTAAAAAAAGTGCTATATAGGAAATTTTCCAACCTTTAATTTAAGCTTAATATCGTCCAGATTGAGCAAATATTAAATGAGATACGAGGGTCGCACTGGAAAATGAAATTATTTGTATATATTTTTTTGAAATTTTTTTAAAAATATTTCGATGTGGATTTTTTTCAAGTTCAAACATTAAAAATTTAACGAATTATCCAATAATTTTTATTTAGTTATCAGCTAGTTTTTCCAACGTCCTAAACAAAAAATTAAATTTTTTAAATACAGTGGAAGAAATCCGCATTTTTTGACCTCCAACTCGTTTGACCACCAATTTTTTGTAAACAAAGAAAAATTTTAATTATTCTAAAATCTCATTACTATTCACTCAGGTGTACTCAAATTAATAAATAATAAAATATTTTCTTTGTTTACAATAAATTGGTGGTCGAAAGAGTTGGAGGTCAAAAAATGCGGATTTCGTCTACTGTATTTAAAAAATTTAATTTTTTGTTTGGGTGGTCCGAAAAACAAGCTGATAACTAAATAAAAATTATTGGATAATTTTTTAAATTTTAAAATAATTGAAATATTTATTTAAACATTTTGAAAAAAATTTCAAAAAAATATCTACAAATAATTTTATTTTCCAGTGCGACCCTCGTATCTCTTTTTATATTTGCTCAATATGGACGCTATCAGGCTTAAATTAAAGCACTCTTTTCAAAAATAGTCGATTGATAGTAATCAGGTTAAGTATTGATAACTTTTCCATTAAAGAACTGCTTTCAAATATATGCTGTTCCATTGTTACTTTGAGTCACTGTAAGTACCTAGAATTTATTATAAATAAATCTATTTTTTATTTAAATTTATTTTAATTATTTTTTTCTCTTTTTCTATTTTTAGGTAAGTGCCAAATCTTTTTAAATAAACCTAAATAAATGTTAACAAAGTGAGTAAAATAAATACATTTAAAAAGCGATATCTCGGAAACCTAGAAAACTGAAAATTAGCCCGGAAGTTCAAAATCGGAAGAAATACTTTTTTGCCACACATAAAAACTGCTACTCGAATGTTAAATTATTTTTAATATTTATTTATAAAATTGTATTACCCAAGTACAAAAATCAAAACAAATAAATTTGTTTACATTTATCCCGCATAATTTTTTTCAGTGTAAAAGAAGCTGTTTTTATTCACAAAGTGTTGTAAGGGGCTTAAAACACACACAAACAGCAAAAAAAAATTTTTACTTGCAAAACTTCAAAGCAATTGCAAAATATTGCAAAAGAAATATTACAACTGCTGTTTTTTTTTATACTTCGGCAACAGCTTTTTCTACTTATGCATCTATGCTGATGGCACACTTTTAGTTTTCAAATAAAGCCAACTCTAAACTTTTGTCCTCATTTTCTTTAATACCTGTTATAAAAAATAAAAAAAAAAACACAAACAGATAAAAAAAACAAATCAAATCCAACTGCAATAAGAGCACAGAATTCATTAAACGAATGCCGGCCTAACTCTAGCAAATGTTAAGCAATAATTAAATGTAAATTTTAAGATTTTACATATCGGTTGTAGTAAATTTAAAATAACTTAAGTGTAGAATATGATTATTTAAAAAAATGTAAATTTAAACAAAAAATGTTGAAATTTACGCGTACAGCGGGAAATTAAACAAAAAAAATTGAAAACAAATTTGGCCGCCCTAGTAAAAATGGTTTTGTATATATCCATGTATAAATTGATACAAATATATCTAATTTTACATAAAATTATCTAATTATGTAAAATTATATAAAAAATTTCTCAGATAAGACCAAAATTCGTATCAAATTTTATAAAATTTAATCGGGAGTTATATCAAATTTTATATAAATTGATACGAAATTTGGTCTTATATGATTGATTTTTTATATAATTAAATATAATAAGATCCCAATATGTATAAAAAGATAAATTTGTATAAATTTATATATGGCTATATACGAAATGATTTTTACTAGGGCGGGATATCATTCAAAAAATATATTCAGCCACATTTTTTATCAAAAGCGTTTTTGTGGTTTTAATTTTCCTTGCTGGAATAATTAAAAAATTTTTAAAACTTTAGATTGCATATTTTTTTAAAGACTTGTAAAATAAATTTCCTGTCTTTTGTTATAAATTGCTATATGACGGCAACCCTGGTTTTATAATTTTTGATAGTGTATTGTTATTTAAGTGAATAAAAACTTTTGGCTTATCAATCTAAAAATTAGCGAAAATATTCATGAATATATTCAGACCATTTTAACCTATGGCGACCATCCATCAAAGTTTAGAATTTTTTTGTAAAAATTTTCTACAAAGCCAACATTTTTTTCGAAACGCGCCACGAGTAATATTGATCGGATTGGGCTCAAATTAAATTTAAAGGAAAGGTTGTCAAAAGCTCTATAAGTAGTAAATTGAAAAAATTTTGAGATTATTTTTACAAAATTTCTTGAGCTTAAAAAAACCGCCATTTTTGAAAAAATTTTTCGACAAATTTCAAATACACTCAAAAAAATCTTGCATTTAACAAGAATTCCTTTTAATTTTACAAGCTTTTTACCAATAATTTTGTAATTTTACAGATTTTTAGTAAAAATTACGAGCTTTTTTGTAATTTTACAAGTTTTTAAACAATAAAATTGTAAATTTACAACTTTTTTGACGCAATAAAACTTACAAGGAATTCTCGTGAATTTACTAAATTTTTTTTGTAAAACAACCTTGAAAATTTGTAAAATTACATAAAAAAATGTAAAATTACAAAAAAAAAATGTAAATTTCGATAATTTTTTTTTAAACAAGGAAAACTGTATATTGGTAAAATGGGATTACAAGACGTTTTCTAGTAATTCGACAATGTTTTTATTTGTGTGTAACGATGTCTCGAAAATCGCTCGACCGATTTCAAAAACTTTTTGATATTTTCATTCAGCATGCCAAAGTTATACAAATAATATAACGCACGGTTTTTTTATAATTTTGAATTTTTGAAAAATTCAAAATTTTTCAAAATTCCAAAATTTTGAACAAAGTTCGCCAGGGGTAAAAATCATCGGATTTGGTTCAAATTAAGTTTAAAACAAGTAAAAAAGTTAAATTCGGCCTTGCCGAATGTAGTGATACCCTCCACAATTTCAAAAAAATTATTGCAAAAAACTTTATTTAAAAGAAAATTACTTTTGAAAAAAAAGTTTTTTTGGAAAAAAAAAATTTCCGCGAAAAAAAATTTTGGTAAAAAAAATCCGCGATTTTTTTTTTTTTTTGTCAAAAAATATGTTCATACTTGTTTAGATACCATTTGGTGTTCAATTATGTTCAAATATGTCAACCAGAAGCCGAATTAAAGCATTTTGTATTTTTAGGTTATGTTGAATGTACTGAAATTTTTGAGGTGTGCTTACATTTTCGTTCATAACTTTTGAACCGCTGAACCGATATCGCTCAAATGCAATACCAAACTTCTCGGGAGAACTTCCAATAAGAATGTCTTAAAATCGATCGGGCATCATGAATATATATACTTTATGGGGTCCCAGATCGATATTTCGATGAGTTACAAACAGAATGACAAACTTATATATACCCTCTATCACTAAGTGGTGGGTATAAAAAAGATTGCTTTAATCTTTAATCAAGTAAAACAAATTTGAGATATATGTGAAAAGTTTTATAAAGTCGCTTAAATCATGACCCGATCGTTCAGATTTGGGAAAATCTAAATAAACTTTTTTTTATACATCTCGAAAAGTTTTCTTATACTCTTATTATTAGGGATGATATTTTCAAGCACTAAAAAAACAAAAATATGCGCCAAAAAATCAAAATTATGCAATTAAAATATCAAAAATATGCACTAAAATTATGAAAAAATAACACCGAGTTTTATTATTCAGACTTTAAACTTTTTATATGTGAAATAGTCAATTGAATTTTTTTTTTTTTTTGAGATTATTTTTACAAAATTTCTTGATCTTAAAAAAATCGCCATTTTTTGGAAATTTTTTGACAAATTTTAAATAGCGATATTAGATATTTTAAAAACCTTTTGATATTAACATTCAGCATGCCAAAGTTATCAAAATAATGAACGCCGTTTTTTTATTATTTTTGAATTTTTGAAAAATTCAAAATTTTTTAAAAAATCCAAAATTTTTCAAAAAATCCAAAAATTTTAACGAAGGGTGCCACGTGTAAAAATAATCGGATTTAGTTGAAATTAAGTTTAAATAAAAGACTGTCTTAATCTCTATGAAAGGGTCAAGGAAAACAAATTTTGAGATTTTTCTGAAAAGTTTTATAACGTTGCTTACATCATAACCGGATCGTTCAGATTTAGGCAAATCTTTAGAAACTGTTTTTATACATCTCGAAAAGTTTTCTTATACTCTTATTATTAGGGATGAGATTTTCAAGCACTAAAAAATCAAAAATATGCGCCAAAAAAATCATAATTATGCAATTAAAATATCAAAAATATGCATTAAAATTATGAAATATGTACTATAAAAATATTGGTTTTTCGAAACAATTCATAAAAAGCAAAAAATAACACCGAGTTTTATTATTCAGACTTAAAACTTTTTATAAACAGTTAAGAAAAGCTTTTTTTAAGAAATAATAACACTCTATAAAAAAAATAATTATTTTTCGTATTTTCAAAATAAAATTTTAAAATTTAAATAATTTTTGAAACAAATACATTTCAATTTGTGCTTTTTGCTAATTTTTGTCAAAATATACAAAAATATGCACTTAAAAGTTGGAAATATGCACAAAATATGAATTTGAAAAAAATATGCAGTTTCACCGAAATATGCAAAAATATGCACTTAAAGGTTGGAAATATGCACACAATATGAGTTAAAAAAAAATATGCATTTCCACAAAAGTATGCTAAAAAATGCATTTTTAGCAAAATATTCAAAAACAAATCGATGCCATTTTATCGTCAATTTCATGTTTTAGAAAGACAATTGGTCAATATCGCTTTTAGGTTATCGACAAAAAAAACAATGTAGTTGCGTGAAAATCACAGTCCTACTCATTAAACCTTCTGTTTTTAAGTTTCGTTAAATATTTAAATCATTTTGAAATTTTTTATGCTAACAACGACTTAATCTATTTTGATTGATTGCCACTACAAGTAAATTGCATTGTAATCATGTGCATTTTGTTATTTAACCATTTTGTAATATTTTTTTTACATCGCATTAACAAAATTGCATAATATTATTAGAACAGATTAAATTTCTATTAATTTTTCATAGAACTACACAAGTAATTAATGTTTGTTAAATTATATCACTTTAGAATATTTTTGATTTTCTCCACTTTGTAAAAAAAAAATAAGTTAGTCATTCCGTTTGTTTCCAGTCGCCAAAAAATATCACCGCTGGCATACTGCTGACACTCCTTTTATATAAAATAACTGACAACTTCATACAATTTTTTTCAAATGTCCTCAAGGACAAGTCAGTAGTTGTTCAGCGGTTGTCTAAAAGACTTGACGGTAGCCACTGATATTGTTGGGCACTGCTGGCCAACTCCTGATATGCCCTTGGGCACATTTGGAACAATTTTATGAAGATGTCAGCGATTTTATAAAGGGAGTGTCAGCAGTATGTTAGTGGAGGCTTTTTTCCGACACATAAATTAATATATTTATGATCCTCAGCCGATTTAAAGTCGATCTAGCGATATATTTTACAAATCGGTCAAACGGTCTTCGAGATATCGCCATTTGAAATTTGCAAAAAATTGCGAATTTTTCGTACGTTCAAGATTTTTTTTTTTTTTTCAAAATTTATTTTTCTTAAGCCTCTCATAGAGCTTAATATGGAATTCACACTTACAACTCAAAACGAGAACAAATTCACAAGTGTGAATTCAATATAAGAAAATCTTTTATTTAAACAAAATATGAGCCAAATGCGATTATTTTAAACCAAGGCGCCCCTCTTCCAAAATTTCAGATTTTTGGAAAATTTCCACCAAAATTTTGAAGTTTTGAAATATGTAAAATAAAAATTAAATTATCTCGTGATACTTAATTTTTATTTATTTTGTCATGCTGAATACGAGAATTTAAAAGTTTTTAAAATAGATCGACCGGTTTTCGAGATATCGTCATTTGAAATTTGAAAAAAAATTATAAAAAATTTCGGTCTTTTTCTACGTTTAAGAATTTTTTTCAAAAAATATCAAAACTTTTTCAATTGTCTATTTTACAGAGCTTTAGACAAGCTTTCATTTAAACAAACTTTGGACCCAAGCAGATAATTTTAACCCATTAGGGCCTTCGATCAAATTTTAGAGTTTTTGGTGAAAATTTTCTAAAAAAAACAAAATTTTCATCAAAGGGACATTAGATTAAGTGGTCTGATTGAGCTCAAATTAAGTTTAAATGAAAGTTTTTTATAAGCTCTATAATAGCACTGTGCTCGAATTCAACATTTTCTTGTTTTTACAAGCTTTGCACCCTACTGGTAAAGGTAATTCGAGTACGCTAAATTCCATGGTGCTAGCCCGTTTTTCGACAATAGTATTCGCGATATAAAATTTTGATGCTCAAGTACACTAAAAACGATATTTTTAAACTTTTTCGATCATTTTTTTAATTTAAAGCCATTCAAGTCTGTTAAACTAGCATAACAAAATATAATACCGTGAATTTTTTTTCGCGAAAAACATTTTTTGTTCGCGAAAACTCTTTATTTTCGTGAAAAAATTAGTTCAATACAAATATTTTTAGTTTGATTTGAATTTACGACAGCCATCTGGTAAAGCTAGTTCGTATACACTTAATATCTTTGTAATATCAGTTTTTTTAAAGATAGCGTATGTATTAGCGATATTCGCGATTTTTTTTTTTTTTTAAGTAAAAAAGCTTTTTTTTATTATTTAGACAATTGCAAAATTTTTATCATTTTATCATACAAAAAAAAAAAAAATTAACCGCGAAAATTTTTTTGGCGATTTTTTTTTTTATTTTTTAGACAATTGCAAAATTTAAATCATCAACTCTATTAAATAAAAAAAAAAATAATTATTCGCAAAAATTTTTTTTGCGATTTTTTTTTCGCGAAATTTTTTTTCCAATTTTTTTTTGCTATTAATATATGGAAATGTGTAGAATACGATACATTAAAGACACAAAATTTTTCAAAAAATAAATTTTTTTCGTGGATTTTCTTTTTCGCGAAAATTTTTTTTCACGAAAAAAAATAATGCATTTTCTAAATTTTTATTTAAGAACTATCCAAAAAGCATAAAAATTAATTTTTTGTAGTACTTTAGCTTTACAATTTTAATTCGCAATTATCGCTAACTTCGAAAAAAGCGTACCCGATTTAGCTTTACCAGCAGGGTGCCCAGCTTGTTAACTTTTGTGACTAGCACAGTGTAGTAATGGAAAAAAATTTTAATTTTTTTTATTTACAAATTTTTAAAAGTTGGAAAAAAACCTTTTTTGAAATTATTTGACCAATTTAAATTAGCGATATCTCGAAAAACACTCGACCGATTTCAGAAATTTTTGATATTTGTATTCAGCATGTCAAAATTAATAAAAATTATTTATCGCAAGATTTTTTTTATATATATTTTCATTTTTCAAAAATCCTAAATTTACATAGGTGGACATTTTCAAAAATTTAAAACTTTGCTGCAAGCGCGCCACAGGTCAAAATAGCCGAATTTGTGTTTAAATGAAAGACTTTCTCCAGCTCTATGAAAGGGTCAAGGTAAAAAATTTAAAATTTTGGTTTAAATTTCTTGAACAGTAAAAAAGCGCCAATTTTTTGCAAATTATATTATAAATTTTTTTTTTTTGGACTTCATTTCATTTTCCTCAAACATTTTTGGGCAATATCGAAGGTATTTAAAGAGTCGACCAAGTTACTATCAATTTTTTTATACCCTCCACTTAGTGATAGAGGGTATATATAAGTTTGTCATTCCGTTTGTAACTCATCGAAATATCGGTCTAGGACCCCATAAAGTATATATATTCATGATGCCCGATCGATTTTAAGACATTCTAGCGATGTCCGTCTGTACGTCTGTCCGTCTGTCTGTCTGTGGAAAATGCTGTCTTGGACAAAATATTGCACAGGGATGACTGAAACTTAACATATTTATTGGAAGTTCTCACGAGATGTTTGGTATTGCATTTGAGCGATATCGGTTCAGCGGTTCAAAAGTTATGAACGAAAATGTAAGCACACCTCAAAAATTTCAGTACATTCAACATAACCTAAAAATACAAAATGCTTTAATGCGGCTTCTGGTTGACATATGTGAACATAATTGAACACCAAATGGTATTTAAACAATACCAAATGGTAATATTTTTTGACAAAAAAAGAAAAGAATATTTTTTTTCAAAAGTAATTTCCTTTTAAATAAAGTTTTTTTCAATAATCTTTTTGAAATTGTGGAGGGTATCACTGCATTCGGCAAGGCCGAATTTAATTTTTTACTTGTTTATCATTAAAACAAAGAAAAATTAAATAATAGTTTCGGAATAATGATAATTATAAATATAATTAGTTTAAAAACCTTTTGCAATTATTTTTTTATCTAATATTTATTGCATAAGGGCTCAATAAACAGTTCAAAATGTAATAATATGACATTTACAATCAGAGTTACATGAATTGTTGCTGGCTGTCTGTGTGTAAATATTTCAAAAGTGTTTTTTGTGTGGGAAGTAAGTATCAATGTAAGTGCTTTTTTTTGCACTGCATTGAATTGCACTATATATAAATATATACTTTAAATGCAGGGATGGGCGAATATTTTATTTATTTAATAAATTTTAACAAAAAAGAAAAAAAATCTGTACATAAAAATAAAAATTTGCAAAAATCCATCAAAATGTGAATTAAAGTGCAAATTGCTATGTCAGCATTAAATTGCAAAAACGATGTTGCAAATTTGCACTTTTTATAAATTTTTAGTAGAAAAACTTTTGCTTAAACAAATGTTTCGCTTAAATTTTAAACGCACTCAAATTTAATATATTTTCTCTTGAATGTGTTTTGAACAGTTTTTTGTTTGTTTTTAAATCTAGCAAAATGTGAATATTAGTGCAATATAACAAGTCAGCTATTAATTGCAAAATTTGTAATTTTGCACTTTTGCGGGTAAAAACTTTGCAAATACAATTTTTTGGTTTAAATTTCAAACTAACACTACTTATATGTATTTTACCCTTATTTAGCCAATAAAAATTTGAATTACATACGAAAATTTTTATAATTTTTGCAAAATGTTGGATGTATAATTTTTGCAATATATCGAAATTAATAGCAAAAATTTTGCAAAGCTTGTAAAAATCCCAAATTATATGCAATTTTGCTAATAACCAAAATTTCTGAAACACAAAGTGCAGCAAATAAATCTGTCTTGTGGGATTTTTTTTAAAACTATGTTGCCATCTCTAAATTTTTGTTTAATTATCCTTTATCCTTCCAACAATATCTAAAAAATGTGTGCCATATTTAGTACAGCCCGGTTAATTGAGTGTGATTTTAATGCACGTAAACAGTTTTTTGAAATGTTAGATGATTAAACTACCCCATGATAGCGCAGTTTTATTTAGTTTTTTTATTATTTTTATTACAACGCCACACCTTTTTTGAGTTGCATTTTTAAGACAGAGTGCTATAAAGACAATGAAAATGGAATGAATGACGTTTAAGCTTCTAGTGTTTTGTAATATTTATATATTTTTTATTATGTATAATGATTACGATAGTGATTTGTATTTCATAATATAACAAAAACAAATCAAACACTAAATAATATTATGTTTAAATGTCAGTAAATGATATTAAACTATAATGCATTTTAGTTAAAAAATTTTAATTTTTTGTAGAAAAAATTTATTTGAGTAGCAAAAATTTTAATGGAAGAAAAATTTTTGATGAAACAAAAATTTTAGTAGAAGAAAAATTTTTGATGAACGAAATAAATTTTTTGTGTAAAAAACTATGTTTTTGCTTGCAATTCGGTATCCAATTCTGTTCACACATGTACTCCAGAAACCGAATTTAAGCATTTCGTATTTTAAGGTTATATCGAACTTCGAAGACTTTTTACATTTTCGTTCATAACTTTTGAACAGCTGAACCGCTTTCGGTCAAATGCAATACCAAATTTTTCCGGATTACAACAAGTAAATATGCTAAGTCTCTGTTTAATACTTTGACCGTGATCACTATTTCAACAGACGGACATTGCGAGAATATCTAAGAATCGATAGGTTAGGTTAGGTTGTAAGTGGCTGCTGACGTTTTACGTCAACACATGTAGACTCTGAGGTCCATTGTTATACCACGGGTGAATCGATAACTGATCAAGACTATATGTCGACACCTTGACATGATCAAAATGATTCGTTCACGAACTGTTGAACGAAAACAAAAATTGACCCAAGTGAACGAACAAGCGACATGATCAAAATGATATTCACGAACTGTTGAACGAAAACATTAAATAAGCGATTGAACTAGATGAACGAACGAGGTCTTTTATCTGAAATGAACGAAAATTAGCGCTCACTCAATTAAACGATTTAGCACAAGTCTAATAATAATTTATATGCTGGTGAATACAATTTTTTTCAGCTGGTGAATGAAACGCAGCATAATTATTTTTCATCAAAAATTTTTTTTATAATATTTTCTTTATCAAAACGTTTTTATGCCCTCCACTCTAGTGATAGAGGGTATATATAAGTTTGTCATTCCGTTTGTAACATCTCGAAATATTGGTCTAAGACCCCATAAAGTATATATATTCATGATCCTCGATCGATTTTAAGACGATCTAGCGATGTCCGTCATTCCATCCGTCCGTCTGTCCGTCTGTCTGTCCGTCCGTCTGTCTGTCCGTCTGTCTGGCTGTCCGTCTGTCTGTTGAAAACACGCTAACTTTTGAAAGACTTTACGGAGGCTCCTGAAGTTTGGCATATATGTTGGGCATTTACCTGGTCAGGTTGGCATTGAAATCCAGCAAAATCGGTAAAGTTTGTCAAAAGTTATGAGCAAAAGACTGAATTTCGGGAAGAGTTTTTCATGAATTTACGAGATAAAACACACGGTAACTTTCGAACGACAATCTTGAGAAGTGTAGCATATATAATTGTCGCTCCTCTGTCCCTGTTCGTTTCAAATCTCAGCCAAATCGGTCCAGTGGTTTCAAAGTTATAAGCAAAACCCTGAATTTCAGATTGGTTTCACCTAAAATTCACGTGTTGAAAACCCCGAGTTTTAAAAAACAAACTTTAAAAACAATTATTAGTCACAAAATTACTTTACAGAGTATTTTTGTCACTCAGCAATATTTTTACACTAAAAAAAAATTTACATTCGAAAAAAATTTTACACTCAAAAAAAAAAAAAATTAGTATATTATTTTTTTTTTTACAAAAATGACAAAAAAAAAGTTTTTTACTCAAAATAAAATATTTCTAATCAAAATTGTTAACTTTTTTTACATTAAAAAATTTACTATCCTTTAAAAAGGGCGTTGTGGAGGGTATTCATAGATTCGGCCAAGTCGAATTTAACTTTTATACTTGTTTTTATTTAAAATTGTCTTTGAATCGGGGCCTCATTGAGACTTCTGGGCAAGTGTAGTGTTTTCCAAGCTGAGTTTCTTGCAACTGAAAAAGCCGCGCAGATGATTATGAAAAGGGATTTAGGTCCTTACCCTGCAAAAAAAGTCATTACCACTTCTCAGTGGAGTGCTTTAAAACTATAACAAATGTAATGAAATACAACAAAAATAACAAAAAACACAAGACAAAAACACACAAACAGTTTTTTCTACTCCAGAATACATAGATATTCAGCACTTAACTCATTACCTATCGCGACATCTCCATACAAATGTAAGTAGATATTCAGTAGATAAGAAGTACTCCGTGGAAGTAGTTGGAAGTTGTTTGAAAGCTCGGAGTACTTCTTATCTACTGAATATCTACTTACTTTTGTATGGGAGTGTCGCGGAAGGTAATGAGTTAAGTGCTGAATAACAACTTTTTATGGAGTAGAAAAAACTGTTTGTGTGTTTTTTTCTTGTGTTTTTTGTTATTTTTGTTGTATTTCATTACATTTGTTGTAGTTTTAAAGCACTCCAAATAGAAGTACTCCGCACTTTTTTTGCTGGGTACTATCACTAGTGGCATCCTAGGAAAAGTACAAATATAAAAAAAAAAACAAGTAGAAAAGTTAAATTCGACTTGGCCGAATCTATGAATACCCTCCACAATGCCCTTTTTAAGTGATAGTAAATTTTCTAACGTGAACAGAATAAAATTTTTGATTTCAAATATTTTAGTTTGTGAAAAAAAATTTTTTTAACTAATTTTTGAAAAAAAAAATAATTGACTAAATTTTTTTTCGAGTGTATAATTTGTTTTGAGTGTAAAATTTTTTTCCAGTGTATTTTTTTTTAAGTGAAAAAATATTTTTGAGTGACAAAAATACGTTGTAAAATATTTTTGTGACTTTGGCAAAAGGGGTTTTAAACAATTTTCGGCAAAAGGAGTTTTTAGACAATTTTTCAAAATATGTATGTTTTTATAAAAGGTTGCCATTTCTTTAAATCCAATTTTATATAGTTTTATGTTCGTTCGCTGTCCAACGTGCACAATATCTGTTCAGCCGTATTTTGTCTTTATAGTTACTACGGTTAACCAACGTTTTGCCAGTGCTTTGTTTTTTGTACATTTTTACCTGGATAACGTTAAGGTATTAAGGAATGAATGTACTTCTGCATTCAAAGAGAATGGCTACCCCCGGCCATCCGAGTAGTGCGTCTTCATATATTTTACAAAAAAATATATGGCCATTTCCTTAAATCCAATTTTATATAGTTCTATATTCGTTCGTTGCTCAAAGTCTATAATATCTGTTCAGCCGTTTTTTGTTTTTATTGTTACTACGGTTAACCAACGCTTTGCCAGTGCTTTAGTTTTTGTACATTTTAACCTAGATAACGTTAAGGAATGAATGCACTTCTGCCTTTAAAGAGAAAGTCTATCCCAGGCCGTCCGAGTTGTGCCTCCCCCATATTTTTTACAAAAAATAAAAACAAGATTTGAAAACACTTAATTGTTTTAGCCACCTCTGGAGTAGGTTATAATAATATTTCGATATAAATTTATTGCTTAAACTAATATGTACCAAAAATTACCACAGATTAATTGCTATATTAATAAATAAGCATACATATCTATTTGTAAATAAATAAACATACATTAGAGTGGGTGGAAATTTAAGAAAATATAAATATTGTATTTTCTTACATTTTTAATGTTTTCGAAATGATGCCTCATACTTCTAGATCTGAGCAAAGATAATTTTAGGATTTATTAAGAAAAGATTATTTTAGGAATTCTTTCCGATTTTTAATCCTTTATTCCATATATTTACAGCGCCCCCTATTGGAGTATATATAATACAAAAAGCACTAAATTTTCTTAATGAAGCACATCGCTTCAGGTTTCTTTAAGTCGATATTTAGAAATTCAATAATATGTAGGATATGTCTTACATTTTCCAAAATTAGTTTTTTCCAAAAGCCAACATTTCTTTCAAACCCGTGTAAAAATGGATTATATCTTATTTGATCTGTTTATATCTCTTCATATATGATCGCATCTGAAATGACCGAAATCCAGATCAAATTATATCTCGCATTTGGTCAACATTGGTAGAATTTTGAGAATAATAGTAATAATAATAATAATATAATAATAATAATAAGATACAATTATATACAATCGGATGAAATCAAATATTATCAGATCAAGGCAAATCAGATAAGATCAAATCAATTTTTTACACGGAAATCAACAATCCAAAAATTTAAAATTTTCAAAAATTTCCTCCCACCTCTATTTTATTGTTAAACTATACAAACAATTTTTAAAAACAAATATTTATTGATTAAATAACAAACATAAAAATAATTAAAAAAAAAAGCTTTAAAATAGAGCACAACTGTCAGATTACTAAAAATAATACACAAAAACCCCAAATAAATTACAAATTGCAATTTAATTTATTTTTGTTTGTTTGTTTTTTGTTTGTTTAATAAACAAAAACAGCAAAATTCAAATTAACAAATATACAAATCTGTTATAATAAATGAAGTAATAACCAACCACAAGTAAAACAAAGCATTCAGCATAAGACCCATATAAATTATGAAAAAGACGTTTGTTTTAATAGACATTTTGAAAACATTTTGTTCGTAATAATTGTTAAGAAAATCAACTGAAATAAACATGGAACCCACGCTTTATTATACATATTATACAAGCCAAGCTAACACAAATCTCCACAAAATTTTATAAGACCTATACAACAACAATATATAGTAAGTTTATTACAAAATTTATGTTTAAAATTGTAAACTGTCTGTTTAAAGCAGGGTTTCTTAACAGTTTAAGCCATAGCCAACAGAAAATTTTTTAATAATTTTCTCATAATCAGATCATGAATGCTTTGGTCTTCGTTTTTGCTTTGTACAGTTTCTATCATCTTATGAAAAAATCAAAAAAATCGGTGGGAACCCTAAGATGGCCTTTATTTTAAGAAATTCTGAACAGTCTACATTATATGCAGTTTTTTTGGGATAATTCGATGAAGGCTTCACTGACACGCAAGTCAATTGAATCCATTTTAAACTCTCTATAATAGTTGTTGATTCACTGGAAAAAAGTTGAGCTCAAGAGTTATGGTTGAGGTTTAAAAACCTGGTTCTCAAGTGGGCGCCATTTTCTGACAATTCTAAAGATTTGTGGTAGGCTTCCTTAATGTTGTAAATTAAATGGTTTGACAACCTCGTGACTTTTTAAAATTTGCTCGTAGTTAAGGAAAAATGTCTGCAAATAGACTTCTTTCAGATTTTGACAAGGAAAACGAGACAACCTCATGAATTTCAACGAAATGGAAACAAAGGGATTTCGTGGGCTCATCAAACATTGGTTATATAAATATTTTCTGTGATTAAGAAGTGGCTTACATACACTAAAAGTATTTTGTAAGTAAATTCAACTGAAAAAACGTTTAAAACAATCATTTTTCCTTTTAAAAAACGGACTACTTATATTTCATTTGAAACAACAGACTTTTTCAGTTATTTTTAAACGTTAATAAATGACTAGACATTCCGTAAAAACAAACGATATTTCAGTTATTTTAACTGTTTACAATTTTTCATATTATGGAGTAAAAATTAAATTTTTTGAATAACAAACTACAAAAACCGTTCTTCTGTAAAATTATACGGTATAATCAGTCACAAATAATTTAACTGATAAAAATATTTTTCCGTAACTTTTGTAGTTTATTGTTTTAACAACTGTAAAAATCATTCAATATTTTATTTTCTTTGAAAAACAAACGATAAAACGTTTAAAACAACTTTAACTAAAAACTTTTTAAATAACCGTAAAAAAGTTACTGTAAAACTTTTCTGGGTGTAATTCTGTTGTGATCGTACTAGCAGAAAAGACGCCAAATGTTAAGGTTGCCCAAAAGGGGTCTTCACTTCCGAAATTATTGATAAAAACTATGGATTTATGTTGATAGGTCGGTAAATGAACTTGAGTGAATTGACGACTAAAGGCTTCTCAAATGAATAGGTACATCACATTTTACATTCGGCCATAAGAGTAACATTTGGCCAAAATTCATAAATTAAGCTACAAACTGCTTCATTATCCAGAAAATTCCTCCTAATTAGCCCCCAATGACTATTTCCTGTTTCAAAACCTGAAGAAGTGGATCGGTGAAAATATATTATTTGGGTCGACTGTAGAAGCAATCACGCAAACACAAATATTTAAAGGGAATAAGAAAACTATAAAAGCTAGAAAAACTTTGAGCTTAATGTATAGAGCTAAAAGGAATTTGTTCCTTGTTTTTTTTTTTTGCTGAAAAAATTATTTCTCAAACATTTATGATATAATAATAATTTTAATTCCAGAATCAACTAATTTTATTTATTCTTTTGATTTAATTAAAACTCATTTTTAATAATTTCACTCTAACCGAGAGTTGGAAACAATGAACGTCGTCTCCTTGTAGCGAAACATTCCAAAAAATTTGGTGGAAATCGAACCAACGACCCCATGTTCAGTTTACCCGCGACTGGGTGCCACTTTCCAAAAATGATATTGTTTTGTAGTTGACCGCTTTAAAAGGTGAAAACTAATCTAATGATCGAAGGATATAGGAATTTTCGGAACTATGTGTAACGATTTCCGCAGTTTTGGTATCTTGTGTTCCACTGTTTCTAAAATTGAAAACTAATCTTAAGATCGGAAAGCTCCGCAAAGCCGATACATGGAATATGGAGACCGCTTTCCAGCGAGCATTTTTTATAAGGTTTCAGAAAAAATTACAAGAGTTGTTTGGATTTAACTCTTCGCTATTGAATAATGGAAATCCTTTTCAAAGATGGTGTCGAAGTGAAACTTTTTTTTGTAGCAGCAGTCAGGCTGTTCCCGAGGCACTTAAATCTCTTTTCACTTCATCTATGATTGCCGAAGAAAGCAGTAGCAGAATCAATTAGGTCGTCAGGAGAGCAGGGTTCACAATTTCTTTTTCTAAGCTTTTTATAATAGAAGAATACGATAGAAGAACAATTAAAGGACTTATTTTGATTTTTCTGTGGATTTCGCATTTTAAATTTTAAAACAATAATATAGAAATTGGGAATTTTGGAGAACTTTTTACTTCGAAAACTTATACTAAGAATTGAAGCACTTCTTCTGCCAAATATCTATTGGCGAAAGAAGGCGAAAAACATCAAAAAATAAAATTATTTTTCTTACAATAAGCCTTTCAAATGGCAATTATTTGTTAAACAATGGTTTAGATTCTACTGGAGCCTGAGGTTGGTTCAAGCTTGATGAGATCGATTCATTGAACCAACTTTTATGTGAAATCTGTTGTCATTGATAGGGTGTTCTCCTGCAAGAATGCTAAATGTTTTGTAATAAAACCAATCACGAAAGTTGCTAAATAACAACTCTTTTGGAGACTGGTCCAATTACTGAACATAACGGTTGTGCTAGTAATATGGAGCAAATGGGCAATATATCACACCCTCTCTGTGCGGAATGTTTTGAAGTTCCGAACACTCCTAAATACTATGGCTATGTAGTGACGAAAATTGGCAACATACCACATTATCTGCCTATGACATGTCTTAAGAATGAGAACTCAACACGTCAGAGGCGTGCCTTCTCAATATTAAAATTAATCTTGGAATGTCCCTTACTGACGCAGTCGCTATTGCGTTGGCAAGGAGAAATTTATTGTAATAAAGAAGGAATAAGATACTAGTAAATATGGGCGTTTGACTTCAGACTGCTTATGGACATTTGACATTTGCTCTATAACGCGTTGATCAATAATAAAGTGCATAGGAAAGAAGAAACGTTAGGTTTTAAGTGGATGCTGACGCTTTAAATCAGCACACCTAGACTCTGAAGTAGGTTGAGATACCACCGAGCGGCCATGTGGTTGACCTACTAGTCCCTGCCGTTAAACCAATGTGAGATCCTAATAAAACTTCCAAAATTTTGAATTTTGACATTCAACAAATCAGAGAGATCGTGTAGATTTCTAGCTCTTAGTAAAGTAAGTCTCAGAAAGTGACTAGAGAAGTGATCACTAAAAACCAAAACTCTGATTTTAAGTATGAGTTTACTTTGAATTCTTTCCAAGGCAACATCGATAAACTTGACAATGGACTCCAGAGTCTATGTTTGCAGGCCTAAACCGTCAACAGCCACTTAAAACCTAAAACATCGTTGAAACAGCCTCAAACAACTTTTATTCTGTCAATAGTTTTGAAAATCCTAAGCCTATACACTCCCATATTACTATTCTGCCATTCATTTAACTTTCTCTGATTTTAACTTCCTTTCTTCTGAAAATTACAAAGGTCTGTGCACCATGAACTCTGCAAAGTTTAATACAACCTCAGACATTCATGCTTAAAGAAATACAATCAAAATGTGGAGAATAATTATTCACAATCTTTGATAAATTTGTTTATAGGAAGAACTCTCATAAATCCTTTCCAATATTAAAATATGGTTGACCCGTCATAATCCCCGCGGGCATTATGCGCATAACGGAAATGGGAATTATGACCGAATGTTTCACGGTCATTATCCCCATATAAGTTATCAGGACTATGACTATTTCAAAAACGGTCATAATGCCATTCCCTTTTGGGACCACGACCGAATCTTTTTCAAAAGTATTTTGGTCATAATCCCTTTATTCCGCGGAGTGGGTCAATTCGATTCATGGAGTTTGTAACTCCTAAGCCCGGTCGAAAGCCGGCTTCCAAAAAAAAACTTTTGGTTTTCTTGGGATTATGACCTCCAAGCTTAGTAGGCATAACTCCGGCATGAGGGGGTTAAGGCTATTTATTTCGCAGTCATTATACATATAAATTCTGGAAATTATGTCCTTGGAGATTATTTCATGTAACCAAAAATATGCAAACACAAGTCTCCCCCGTTTAAGAAACTCTGGTATTTAAAGTCTTATGCTTAGCTAACTGAAAATTATGTAACTAACTTACATACATACCCCCTCTACTCTGAGGCAGCATTATGATGACGCGTTTTTATACCCTACACCACTTTGTGGTATATATAAAGAGTTTGTGCTGATGTTTGTAACTACACTCAAAAAAAAAAAAAACTGTAATGTTAGCAAAAAAAACTTGCAAACCTACAAGAAAATTTGCTGATTTTGGACCCACAATTTTTTTGGTAAAGTTAGCAAAAATGTTTTGCCAAAAATTAGTTAACTGAATTTTTTTTTTTATTTCGACTTAGTTCATACTTTGAGGACCCCATTGGGTTTGGACCCGATAGGTCCAGACCCCGATGGGCCTAGACCTAGTTGGGTTCCTTAAAAATCGACATAGTTTTTGATCCAAAATTTTTGTCCGTTTCGCTCTATCTTGCTTAGTTTTTGAGATATGTGATTTTAGGGGACCACCGGGGTTTTGAGAATTACAAAACTCGATAACTTCAAAAATATTACTCGGAGAGCTTTTGATTATTTTGCGGTCTTGTTCTACGTGTTGAGAGCTACAAAAATGCTTTTGGACTTTTTGTTGTGTCGGCAATATTTACCGAGATATGAGCATTTTAAAATTTTCGGGAATGCTAACTTTTTTGGATCCAAAGTTCGGACCCATTAGGGTCCACACATGTAAAGAGGACCGGCGATACTATGGAGGGCCCGAGAACCAAAAATGGCCTCCATTTTGCTCTATCTGGCTTAGTTTCCGAGATAGCGCCATTTTAAGATTTTTGAAAATTAAAAAAAATTTACCATTTATGTTTGCTAATATTAGCAAAAAATCTTGTAAAAATGTAGTCAACTCAATTTCAAATTTAGCAAAAGAAATTAGTTCAAGTTTGTTTAAAATTGCTAATGTGCTAAATGAAGTTTACAAGAATTTTTTGCTAATCTTAACTAAAAATTTGCTAAAAGTTATCTAACTAGCATTAGCAAAAAAAAATTAGTAAATCTACTAACGTATTTTTTTGAGTGTACACGAAATATTGGTCCTTGGCGCACATTCAAGTATACCGATCGACTCAAAATTACTTTTTGAGATGATTTGACAATTTCCGTCCGTCTATACTTGATACAGGTCGCAATTTTCAAAATATTTGGCTGAAATTCTGAAATTTAAGTTTCTTTTTGCCCATGGACGAAATCTCTTGAAAAAGGAAAAACGGTTCTATGTTTAGACCTAGCCCCCATAAAACGTTGCAGTTTTACTCTATTTGATCTCTACTTTCAGACGTTTAAAAATCGGTTCATGTTTAATATTGGTTGTTGAACGGTGTAGTTTATATAATTTTCTCAAAATATTTGGAAATTGGAGATATTGACTAAAATTGTGTTTGCGGATGTTAAACGTGTACTTTGGTGCCTTTACTTAATCTGATTATAATCAGACGATTCTTGGTCTTAGTTCCCTATTAAAATTTCGGCCGACATTCCGATAAGGTTTATTGGCCATAAATACCTGCCGATTTCAATCGAATTTAGTTTGCGTGTGTTTTCTATACTAATAAAAGACTCTACCAAGTAGAGATCCAATCGATACATATTTGAACTTGGGACCCATTTTCCGGAAAACACTGATGTAGGGTATTATATGGTCGGTCTTGGCCGACATTAGTTTTCGTGTTTTTTTTTTTGTATTCGATTGTACATTTATATATTTCTTAGCATGTTGAATCATAAAGTAAGACATGCTTCTGTTTAGCAATACTTAGCCAAAGCAGTAGTAGCAAAAGCAGCAACAGTCTTTTTTTCTTACAGATATTTTTGGACAACTTTTTTTTTATGTAGTTCAAACCAACAGCAACAACTATAACGTCATCAGTAGTATTTTTTTAATTTTTTTATATATTTGACTTTGACATACTTTTGCGAAACAAGCTAAAGCTAAAAAAAGCAAATTTAACATGATTTTTAACATGTTTTGGAAAATTTAAGAGATTTTTATTTGGAATAAGAGAGGTTTCAATTGGAACTCAAAGAGTTTTTAAGCTTTAAAACGCAGGCGTTTGATTTCAAATTCAATGAAAAAATAAAATTGAGAGCGAAAATTTTGAAAGCCGGTTTTTTTTTTTAGTTTTTTCAGTATAATTTTTTTTACAATTACATAAGTATCACAGCCAGACAAATGTGCTGTTTGGCTATATGACACCAATGACGTGAATAAACGACCGAACAAACGAATGAACAACTTATGTGTATATTATTATACTATATGTAGGTTTGTGTATTGTTTTGAAAATTTGCTATACATGGTTAGATAATAGAACCATTCAATGGTTATTCATATGGAAATAATTTGTTTGTAAACTAGAAATACAAAAAAAAAAAAAAATTATTTTTAAAAATTTCAACTACAAAATGGAGAAGGAATTTAATTTAGAGTTTTTTTTATTAAAGTTCTGAAATTTTTAGTTATTTAAATTTTTTTATAAGAGTTAAACCCCTCTTATTAAAAAATGAACTGATAGATTTCTTCCAATTTCAATTTCGGATAGAAGCTACACAAACTACACCATTTCCAGTTGTATTTTAAAATTGTCCAAATATAAACACAAAACAAAAACTTTGTCAAATTACTAGCAAAAGTCTCGTAATCTCATTTTATCAATATTTGACAGTTTTCCTTGTTTTTTAACAAATCGAAATTTACATTTTTTTTTTTTAATTTTACATTTTTTTTTTTAATTTTACATTTTTTTTTTTAATTTTACATATTTCCAAGGTAATTTTACAAACAAATCCAGCAAATTCACGAGAATTCCTTGTAATTTTAATTGCGCCAAAAAACTGTAAATTTACAATTTTATTGGTAAAAATCTTGTAAAATTACAAAATTATTGGTAAAAAGCTTGTAAAATTACTAGGAATTCTCGTACAATAGGGGGTAGCAAAAAATCTAGTAAAATTACGAAACCTCTTTGTAAATTTTATCGTGTCAAAAAATTTGTAAATTAACAATTTTATTGGTAAAAGCCTTGTAAAATTACAAAATTATTGGTAAAAAGCATGTAAAATTACTAGGAATTTTTGTCAAATAGGAGGTAGAAAAAAAAAGTTTCAGGTTTTTCTTGTAATTTTACAAGGTTTTTATTTTGAGTGTAGTTCATCCTTTTAATTCGAATCATGACTTAGGAGCATGTTACAGATTCAAATCCGTTCGTATTTAAAAAAAGCCGTTTACTCGTAAAACGCAAAACGAATATTATTTTTTTCGGAATAGGTTAGGTTAGGTTGTAAGTGGCTGCTGACGTTTTACGTCAACACACGTAGACTCTGAGGTCCCTTGTGATACCACGGAACCGTAATAGGTTTCCCTTTTAGTCCCTGTCGTTAAACCAGTTTGAGCTTCTTATGCAACTCCTTAGATGTTGAATTTTGACATTCGACAAATCAGAAAGATCATACAGCTTCCTAGATCCCAGTGAAGCAAGTCTCTGACCAGAAAGTGCCGGGCAATGGCAAATAAAGTGTTTGATAGTTTCCAACTCCTCTTTATCCATGCAACTTCGGCAAAAGTCATTCGACGGCACATTTAACCGCTCTGCGTGCTTCCCTATAAGACAGTGTCCGGTAATTATAGAAACCACCGTCGAAATCTCTCCACTTGGAAGCGATATCAGCTCACTTGTGCGCCCATGATTAAGAGAAGGCCAATCAGTCGTGTTGTCTCACACGTCCATCCATTTGCTCATCCTTAATTAGTCGCCGCCGCAGAACAAAGCCGTAGGTTTTGCTTGCAAGTTTCTAGAGGCATACCAACACATTCCAATTCTGTTGGAACCTGTAAGGTAGTTCCTAGTCTTGCAAGCTCATCGGCTTTGCAATTCCCTGGAATGTCTCTGTGCCCTGGGACCCATATGAGTAGTATGTTAAACTGCTTGGCCATCTCATTTAAAGACGTGCGGCAGTTAAGGGCAGGTCTTGTTTTCAGAAACATTGAATCCAGGGACTTGACCGCTGCTTGACTGTCAGTATAGATGTTGACTGCGGTTGTAGACAAGACATTGCAGCTCAACCAGTCAGCCACTTCCTTTATTGCCAGCATCTCTGCCTGGTAAACACTGCAATGATCTGGCAATCTTCGAGCCAGACTCAATCCAAGCTCTTCCGAATAGACTCCAAAGTTCACTTGTTCGTACAGCCTCGAACACCATAAAAATGTATGTTGGCTCCACTACCCGGAATGTCCCCCAACCGAGACTTCCTGGATGGTATCATAGTGGTAAAGTGTCACTCAAAAATGCTCAAAGAGGGAGCACAGTCCACATTTTGTGGTATTGTTATATTCTTCAAGATCGCGCTCTGGCCACAATCACTGCTCCTCCATTGCAGCGTGATATTAAGTCGAATTGCCGACGTAGCCGCATACTGCCTACCCAATATGTTCAATGGTATCAGGTAAAGGAGGATTTCTAATGCAGCCGTAGGTGTAGTACGAAGAGCACCAGTGATGCACATCGACGCCATTCTCTGTACCTTCGTGATAAAGACACAATTCGCTTTTGTTTCTAAAGCAGGCCACCAGACAATGATTCCATACAGCAAAATTGGACGCACCACTGCTGTATAGATCCAATGAACGACTTGAGGGCTAAAACCCCATCGTTTTCCAATGGCTCTGTTAAAGGAATATGAAGCAATCGTTGCTTTTCTCACCCGTTCCTCAATATTCCGCCTGAAATTCAACTTCATATCCAGAAACACTGCAAGATACTTGGCTCCATCTAAGAAGGTGATTTCAGTGTCGTCCTGAGAAATAGGATCAAAATCAGGAATCTTATTTTTCCTTGTAAACAGAACAAGCTCTGTTTTACTTGGATTAACTCCCAGACCACAGTCTCTTGCCCATTTAGACAAATCTTTCAGAGAACCCTGAAGAATGTCCCTCAATGTTGGCAGATTCTTCCCCTTTACCGCTATCACGACATCGTCAGCATATGCGACAACATGACAACCACGTGCTTCTAGAGATAGCAGCATTGAATTCAGTACCAGGTTCCAAAGAAGCGGCGAAAGAACACCTCCTTATGGTCGGAAGCTCCCAATTCAGACGTTATACGTCTATTGGCAAGTAGGTTTTCCACCATTAAAACGATTTCACGCTTTAGTCCCAGACCAGACAATGCCAAAATTATTGAGTCTGGGATGACATTATTAAAAGCCCCCACTATTTCAAGAAAGGCCACCATAGTGTACTCCTTTACCGAAAGCGATCTCTCGATGGTACCAACGAGCTCATGAAGAGCTGTTTCCGTTGATTTACCCTTGCTGTATGCATGTTGCTTTGTCGAAAGCAACCTCGGGTAAATCACTCTACGCAAATATGAGTCTATCATTCGTTCCATTGTCTTTAACAAAAAAGAAGACAGACTAATTGGTCTGAAATCCTTCGGAGCTGTGTGGGAACTTTTCTCAGCCTTCGGGATAAAGACGACTCGGAATGAAATTACTTTCAAAAATCAACGTGGAATTGAGTTGCATAAAAGTGGTTTCATTCCGAAAAATATTTGCTTTGCGATTTACGATTAAACCACTTACTTCACTTCCGAGCGGAATTGATTGTGTGACATGCCCCTAAATTATAAATTAACTACATATGACTGCATTTGAAGAATTTAGAAAGTATCTCACGGTTTTATAACACCGTCCGACAAAAGTGAAAAAAAAGTCGTTAAAGTTTCTTTTCGTGATCCTGTTTCCTTTTAAAAGGAATTCAAAGTTTTAGAGGATTAAATTCTATAAAATATTTTTTTAATATTTGTACTTATTCTAGGATGTCATTAGTAACGGCAAATGAAAGATTTTCCTATTTTATTATTTTCACATGTCAGGAAAAAGAAGGTAAGTTACGTCCTATAAAAAATGAATCCTTCAATATCATTCGAAATTTTTAACAAAAAATTTTTTATCCTGATATAGCAAAATAAAAAAAAATGGAAAAATTAGGGGAGATCCTCCTCTTTCATTTGCAAGTGTCATCCTAGGACAAGTGAAAATATTTAAAATATAGTTTACAAAATGTATCCTTTAAAACTTTGAAGTCCTTTTAAAAGGAAACAGGCTCACGAAAAGAAAAACTGTAAATGCAGTTTTACTCCATTTGATCTCTACTTTCAGACGTATATCATCCGGTTCATGTTTAATATTGGCTGTCGCACGGTGTAACTGTTAGACAAAAGTACAAAAAAACATTTTCAAAAAATTAGGTTTTAAGAGGTTGGTATAGTTTTTCCTGGGGAAACTATAACGATTTTTCCCATTTACGAACTTAACGGCCTTGTGAAAAACTTAGGGAGCCAAGCTTTTTTATTATGGACTGCGGACGGTATCAATTGATTTTTTTTTTTAATATCAATTGATCAATTTCACATTTCCAATTTCAAAATGAAGTTTAAAATTTTTAATCTGAAAACGTTTTTTATAAAGCCCTAACAAATAATATTCGGTGAAAGAACAGGAAGTATAACAGATTTTTGGCTCAGTAACAGTTTAATCACTATTAGTTATTTTTTGTCCAAATTTGACCCAAGATTTTTGGACCACCTAACTGTGCTATCATGTTACCCTTCGCTGTTTGCCATAAAAATCATCCGATCTATATGCATTTTATCTATATTTATTATTAAACGCAAATAAAAACATAAAATTATATATTTACAAACATAAAAGTCTGTGAATTTTCTTCCACTAGATAAATTCAATGCTGTGCGTCACAAAGTAGAAAATAATAAAAACATGAATAATAAAAAAATGAAACATCAACAATAGCACAGCAGAAACAGCGAAAAAAGGCCATATTTGTATAATATTTTTTTTTCCATTTTATATCTTTATTTAGCAAAAATAAAGAGGAAAAAAATAGAATAATATACAACACAAAAGATTAAACCAACCAGCTAGAATAAATAAAAAAATGAAAAAAAAAAAAATATTCTATCAAAAACAAAAAAGAAACCAAGTACTGAAAAACAGAGTGCATACAAAAAAAAAAATCAAACAAACACACTTATTTTTAGTTAACAAACGACTGCTATAATCATCAAATAGGACAGAGATTTAAAGGAATTCATATGTAGGAGGTGGCAATAATAATTGAGAAAGTTTTAATAAGCCACAATTGGAAAAATGAACCTCGGAAGACTTAAAAGTAGGTTAGGTTAGGTTGTAAGTGGCTGCTGACGTTTTACGTCAACACACGTAGACTCTGAGGTCCATTGTGATACCACGGGACCGTAATAGGTTTCCCTAGTAGTCCCTGTCGTTAAACCAGTTTGAGCTTCTTATGAAACTCCTTAGATGTTGAATTTTGACATCCAACAAATCAGAAAGATCGTACAGCTCCCTAGATCCCAGTGATGCAAGTCTCTGACCAGAAAGTGCCGGGCAATGGCAAATAAAGTGTTCGATAGTTTCCAACTCCTCTTCATCCATGCAACTTCGGCAAAAGTCATTTGACAGCACATTTAACCGCTCTGCGTGCTTCCCTATAAGACAGTGTCCGGTAATTATAGAAACCACCGTCGAAATCTCTCCGCTTGGAAGCGATATCAGCTCACTTGTGCGCCCCTGATTAAGAGAAGGCCAAATCAGTCGTGTTGTCTCACACGTCCATCCATTTGCCCATCTTTGATTAGTCTCCGTCGCAGAACAAAGCCGTAGGTTTTGCTTGCAAGTTTCTAGAGGCATACCAACACATTCCAATTCTGTTGGAACCTGTAAGGTAGTTCCTAGTCTTGCAACCTCATCGGCTTTGCAATTCCCTGGAATGTCTCTGTGCCCTGGGACCCATATGAGTCGTATGTTAAACTGCTTGGCCATCTCATTTAAAGACGTGCGGCAGTTAAGGGCAGATCTTGTTTTCAGAAACATTGAATCCAGGGACTTGACCGCGGCTTGACTGTCAGTATAGATGTTGACTGCGGTTGTAGACAAGACATTGCAGCTCAACCAGTCAGCCACTTCCTTTATTGCCAGCACCTCTGCCTGGTAAACACTGCAATGATCTGGCAATCTACGAGCCAGGCTCAACCCAAGCTCTTCCGAATAGACTCCAAAGCCCACAAGACTCCCTGGATGGTATCATAGTGGTAAAGTGGCGCTCAAAGAGGCTCAAAGAGGGAGCACAGTCCACATTTTGTGGTATTGTTATCTTCTTCAAGATCGCGCTATGTCCACAATCGCTTCTCCTCCATTGCAGCGTGCTATTAAGTCGAATTGCCGACATAGCCGCATACTGCCTACCCAATATGTCCAAGGGTATCAGGTGAAGGAGGATTTCTAATGCAGCCGTAGGTGTAATACGAAGAGCACCAGTGATGCACATTGACGCCATTCTCTGTACCTTCGTAATAAATACACAGTTCGCTTTTGTTTCTAAAGCAGGCCACCAGACAATGATTCCATACAGCAAAATTGGACGCACCACTGCTGTATAGATCCAATGAACGACTTGAGGGCTAAAACCCCATCGTTTTCCAATGGCCCTTTTACAGGAATACAAAGCAATCGTTGCTTTTCTCACCCGTTCCTCAATATTACGCCTGAAATTCAGCTTCCTATCTAAAAATACTCCAAGATACTTGGCTCCATCTGAGAAGGTGATTTTAGTACCGTCCAGAGAAATAGGATTAAAAGCAGGAATTCTTTTTTTCCTTGTAAACAAAACAAGCTATGTTTTACTAGGATTAACTCCTAGACCACAGTCTCTTGCCCTTTTAGACAGATCTTTCAGAGAACCCTGAAGAATGTCCCGCAATGTTGGCAGATGCTTCTCCTTTACCGCTATCGCGACATCGTCAGCATATGCGACAACATGACAACCACGTGCGTCTAGAGGTAGTAGCATTGAATTCAGTGCCAGGTTTCAAAGAAGTGGCGAAAGAACCCCTCCTTGTGGTGTGCCCCTATTGACAAATCGAGATATGACGGACGCTCCCAATTCAGACGTTATACGTCTATTGGCAAGTAGGTTTTCCACCATTAAAACGATTTCACGCTTTACTCCCAGACCAGACAATGCCAAAATTATCGATTCTGGGATGACATTATTAAAAGCCCCCTCAATATCAAGAAAGGCCACCATAGTGTACTCCTTTACCGAAAGCGATCTCTCGATGGTACCAACGAGCTCGTGAAGAGCTGTTTCCGTTGATCGTCCCTTGCTGTATGCATGTTGCTTTGTCGAAAGCAACCTCGGGTCAATCACTCTACGCAAATATAAGTCTATCATTCGTTCCATTGTCTTTAACAAAAAAGAAGACAGACTAATTGGTCTGAAATCCTTTGGAGCTGTGTGGGAACTTTTCCCAGCCTTCGGGATAAATACGACTCTGGTATCACTCCATTTTAAAGGAATATACGACCAGTTGATGCATGCTGTGTATGGATTATACAGCAACAGGGCTATATAGTCCGACACTTGCTATATGGGTGGAAAAACATCTAAACTTTTAAAAACAAATTAAAAAAAAAGTGGCCGGATTTTTGATAAATTGACTTTTTTAAAAAATGCAAAATTTCAGAACGGGTTCTGAAAATTTTCCAACAAAAAAAAAAAAAAAATTTAATTGATAGCCCATACAAAACTATACAAGAATGTAAATTTTTGAGACTGTGGTGCATTCCGTTTTAATATGATAAATATTTAAGCAAGGTAACTCGACACAAATTTTACCATTTTTCCAATATTTGACCACGCCTCCTAGGGCCAGTTTTTGAAAATTTGAAAAACAAAAAACTCAATTTTCTTAGTTCCATATAGGGCTATCCAAACCACCTATTCATAAATTTACGGGACACATGTTTTTCTGTAGCGGGACATTTGGTGTGGAATGCCTCTTTGAAATAATTTACACAGGAGGAAATCCCTTTCCTTTTTCAATCCAAAACAGCTTAAACTTGAAAATCGGTTGAAAAGTTTCCAAATTACACGAGGTTTATTGAAAAAAGGTCCCAAAATAACGTTTTTTGTCAATAACTCCAAAATTTGGGGGTGTCTGGCAAGTTTAATGGGTTTTTTTGTGATCTATTCGACAAAACCAACAACCTATACTATGTCACATCAAAAGTATTTTTTCATTGTTGAACAGTGTCTGTCTGTTTGTCTGTGGAAGACACTATACAGTCCAAAATAAAACACATAGAACTAAAACTACCCATAAAAACACAATTTTTTACATGTTATTTTAGTAAATTTGTTCAATAAATGAAACAATTTTATGGCATATGAAGTTCATGGACCTGCACTTGGACCAGGGGATAAGATAAAACCATTTTTTCGGCCCGCCCCTTTTTGGGGCGTGGATATAAAAAAATTGCTAAAACTAATGATGAAATTTTATAAATTAATTGCAAAAACCATAATAAATCTATTTTTCAACATTTATAGCAAGGGGGAATGGGTCCCCCACCGTCTACCACCGACAAATTTCTCAGAATTTAGGAGTTCTTCTTAAATAAAATGTCTTAATAACGGATTGTGAGAAATTGCATTTTAAGAATTTTTTTTAAGAATCCGAAAATTTATTCTGTAAGAAAATATTCCTTTAAATTCTGTTATAAACAATTCTACACATGTATGATTAAAAGTATTTGTATGTGTGTGTGTTTATATTTGTGGGGTTTTTGTTAAGTTTATTTTGTGTTAACAAACTGTTGTTGTTGTTGTTGCGCGTTTAGGTCGATCACCTTATAGCTTTGCTTTGTGCTTGCTTTTCCTTTTACCCTACTACCCTGCCTATTAGCCAGGCAGCCTAGCCTGCCTGCCTTTTGGCTTTACTTTGCTTAATGTTTTGTTTATATGATAACCAACACACACATATAAACGATTGTTGTTTATCTGACTACATACACTAGTATGTATTAAAGCTTATTTATTTGCTTTGCCATTCATTGGTTTGTTTATAACATTTTCGAAACATTTTCTTCTGTTTTTTTTTTTTTTTTTTTGCACAGCTCCATGTTAAACTTATCAAAGTAGAAGAGGAAAATTGAAGCAAAAAACTAAAAAAAAAAAAAAATTAAACCAACAGGCAATAAAAGAATTTTATATTAGAATCGTGTGCTCTGTATGCAGATGAAAAAAAGTCTTTTATGGTATAAAAAATAAAAAAAAAACCTTTTGACATGTATTTTATATATAAATAATATTACGTATACGTCTTAGGGTGAACAAATTAAAAAAAAGAAAATTTTACCCCAAAGGCCGTTTCTTTTTTTTGCATAAATTATTTAATAGACTAAATTTTGTTATACGAGCAGTATCATTTACCTTTAAAACAAACGTTTGTTTGAAGAATTTGTTTGTTAAAGAAAATAAATGTAACATAACTTTAAATTGATGTGTATGTTTGCATGTATGTGTAGCAAACACGTAATTTTAAATAATTGTATATCACTCATACGCAACGTGATCAATAATGCACTAGGGGGCAATATATAAATCATATGGGCCAGCTCTTTCAAATTATTGTGAATATTTTAGTTATTTATACCATAAATTAGTTAAAGACGTATAAATTATTATATTCTGTGGTAGTAAGTGAAAATAGCTTATGTCAAAAAAAACTAATTTTTGGAATAAAAATAAAAATTGGTAAAATTTTTAAATTTTTAAAATAATTGTGTATTACACAGTGCTACTTAAGTGAAAAACTATGAAAATTCGGCTTGGTTGAAGTCCATGGAGGTCGAAAACATTTTTCTTAATAAATTTGTTTAATAGGTACTATTTTTATTAGCAAATGTGTTTAAAAACTTCAAAAAACTTTCAAAAAATATGTTCATACCTGTTTAAATACCATTTGGTGTTCAATTATGTTCACATATGTCAACCAGAAGCCGAATTTAAGCATTTTGTATTTTTAGGTTATGTTGAATGTACTGAAAATTTTCGAAACTTCTCGGGAGAACTTCCAATAAATATATTAAGTTTCAGTCATCTCTGTGCAATATTTTGTCCGCGACAGCATTTTCCACAGACAGACAGACGGACAGACGGACATATATATACTTTTATATACTTTATGGGGTTCCAGATCGATATTTCGATGAGTTACAAACGGAATGACAAACTTTTATATACCCTCTATCACTAAGTGGAGGGTATAATAAAATTTTGGTCATCGATCCTCATTCTGGTCAGACACTCTAGCCATCGTGCCAAAGTCACTTGATACAAACAAACATGTTTTTATAAAGAATTTTTTGATTTTTTTCTACCTAAAATTAACCCACACAAGTAGGCAAAAACTAATGATTTCTCTTGAAAAAATCCCAACAATTTAAAAAAAAACAAGTGAGAGTGTTACATTCGGCTGTGCCGAATCTTTTATACCCTCCAAAATGTAAAAAAAAAACAATATAAAAAAAATCCAGGATCGTCTTTTTTTTTGGGGGGGGGGCTGGTTGAAGACGTTAGGGGGCACCTTCCTCTTGTGATTTTGAACTTCTTCTGAGATAAAAATGTTGCATTTGCTTAGCAAAAGTACAAAAAACCCTGCAAAAAATGCGATTTTTCTTGGGTTGGTTTAGTTCTCTAAGGGGGAACTTTTTTCTCCTTGGTCCGATTTTGCCCATTTCCGAACTTTACCTGCCTAGGAATATAAGACATATTCGTGCCAAACTTCGGAAGTCTAGCTCTTTTATTTTGGACTGTATCGTGTCTTCTACAGACGGACAGACGGACGGACGGACATCGCTAGAATGTCTTAGAATCGATCACTGATCAATAATATATATACTTTATGCGGTCTTAGATTGATATTTCGATGCGTTACACACGGAATGACAAAGTGAGTATACCCCCATACTGTGGTTGGAGGGTATTATAACGTACACAAATCATTAAAAATTAAGGAAGAATCACTTATTTTTACTTACATAACAAAAATAAACGACTTTAAAAATTGAATGCTAATGAAAGTCGTTATTTTTATGTTGTTGTTTTTGAAACAAAGACGGAAACAGTTTTTTAACAAGTAAAAAAAGTTAAATTCGGCCTTGCCGAATGTAATGATACCCTTTACAATTTCAAAAAGATTATTGCAAAAAACTTTATTTGAAAGGAAATTACTTTTGAAAAAAAAAAAAAATTTTTGGAAAAAAAGTTTCCGTGAAAAAAAATTTTGGTAAAAAAAATCATCGATTTTTTTATTTTTTGTCACAAAATATGTTCGTACTTGTTTAAATACCATTTGGTGTTCAATTATGTTAACATAAGTCAACCAGCAGCTGAATTAAAGCATTTTGTATTTTTAGTTTGTGTTGAATGTACTAAAATTTTTGAGGTGTCCTTACATTTTCGTTCATAACTTTTGAACCACTGATTCGATATCGCTCAAATGCAATACCAAACTTCTCGGGAGAACTTCCAATAAATATGTTAAGTTTCAGTCATCTCCGTGTAATATTTTGTCCGTGATCACCATTTCCACAGACAGACAGACGGACATCGCTAAAATGTCTTATAATCGCTCGGGGATCATGAATATATATACTTTTTGGGGTCCCAGACCGATATTACGAGTAACAAATGGAATGACAAACTTATATATACCCTCTATCACTAGAGTGGAGGTTATAAAATGCGTGAGGTTTTCGAAAAAAAAACCGCTAGGTTTTCGATATCTCAAAACCGCTATAGCCATTTAAAAATTTCTCAAAAAATTTCCATAGATTAAGATTTTTCCTACGTTCAAGAAATTTTAAAAGAAAAAAATCTGCAACATTTTTTCTACCGGCTTTTTAATAGAGCTTGAGACAAACTTTCTTTAAAACTTAATTTGAGCCAAAACAGAACATTTTTACCCATTGCGTTTTTCGATCAAATTTTAGAGTTGTTGGTGCAACATTTTCTAAAAAATCAAAATTTTGATTTAAGACAGGCTCAAATTAATTTTTATAAAAATATGTCTAAAGCTTTACGAAAGTGTCAAAGAAAAAAAAAATTTTTTAATGGAAGAAAACAATCGCGTATTTATGGAAATTTCAAATAGCAATATTGCGAAAACCGATGTGGTTTTATTTTATTTTGGGTAATTTTAAATTTCCGTGTTGGGATTTTTTTCGTTAATTTTGGGCAAAGTTTCATAAATTCCATTTTCTCATATATTTTCGGCGATTTTGCATTTAGGCGATTTTTCATTAACTTTATTGGGGGATTTTGCTTTGACTGACTTTGCCATTATTGATTTGGCATTGCTTAATATAAAATATTTACTTATTATAACTATTTTTCCACCCACAACTGTACTCATTTGTTTACACTTATCTACATAAATGTCATGGCTAAAAAAAAAATATATATTATTGATGACTTTCGGGGTATTTAGTTCAATATACATAAACAAATCGATATTGTTTAGTACAGTATTTAGTTCTTACGTGTTCTATCAATGACCTAAGCCTATTTGTGTGAGTATGTAAGCAACAACAACAACAACAACAAAATACGTAAATATTTACAAACAATAACAAATAATTAAAATATTTAGTTAAAACAAAACAAATAATTGAACAAATAACAAACAACCGACCGCTTATCATACTTAAGCTAAATGAATTTAGTACAAAATTTATCAACGTAATTTCAAATTCAATTTTAGTTAATTAAATTTTTGTGGTATTTTATGCAGGAATTTAATTTATATGTAAATATATATATTATGGGATATCCAAAACTTATGGCGGTATTTTTTTATTTTTGATAAAAACTCGAGGTTTTCAAAAGATTATGTTTGTTTTACTAAAATGCTTAGTGTATTTTAACCACTGCTAATCATAATGAATGTGTTTAAAATCTTTGGCGGACAAATGAAGTATCCTTATTGAAAAGATAATGCGGTTAGAATTACATAGGAAAAAAATGGGTTTTAAGAATTACAATTTTTGTGATTATTATAATATAAGGGTCAATATTAACACAAACAAGTAGAAAATTTAAATTCGACATGGCCAAATGCATGAATACCCTCCACAATGCCCTTTTAAGTGATAGAAAAATTTTCTAACGTAAAAAAACAAACAATTTTGATTAAAAATATTTAATTTTGAATAAAAATCTTGTTTTTAGTAATTTTTGTAAAAAAATGTCTAATTTGTTTTTGGATGTCAAATTTCTTTAGAGTGTAATTTTTTTTGTGTAAAAATAATTTTGAGTGACAAAAATATGTTGTAAAATATTTTTGTGTCTTACCAATGTTTTTGAAATTTGTTAAACTGTTTTTCAACACTTGAGTTTATAATGCAATCTGAAATTCATGGTTTTGCTAATTATTTTTAAACCATTTCACTGCAGTGCAAATTACACTAGTTTACAAATTAAAAAAAGTCTAAAGTCCCCACGTTCACACAAAATATGTATTTCATTTATAAGGAACTCGGTTATAACGAATTCCCGTTTGAAACGCTTTGCTTATTAAGGTCCAACTAATAAAATTGTTATGACGAACAAATTCTAAAGTCCTCACATTCACACAAAATACTTATTTCTTTTATGAGAAACTCGGTTATAACGAATTCCCGTTTGAAAAGATTTGCTTATTAAGGTCCAACTAATACAATTTCATGTGTAATCAACAGGGACAGGACCTTCATGCACTAAAAAACTATGTTTTAGGCGCCCAAAATATGCACTAAAAAGTGTTGAAATATGCACTAAAAATCTTAAAATATGCACTAAAAATCATAAATATCCACTTGATTTTTTACTTTTATTAAAAAAAACATTAAATTTGAATTCAGTCTGGCATTTTAAGCTTAGATATGCATATATACAGGGTGTATACAATGTTATTAAAAAAATAAAAATTATCTAAAAAAAAAGTTAATAATTGCTTTAATGCAAAAAAAAATTATCAAAAAAATATCTTAAAAATAGCTAAAAATACTAAAAAATACCTAAAAAACTAAAATTTATACAAAATATGACCTAAAAATATGCATTTATAGCGAAATAATAGCAAAATATGCAAAAATATGCATTTTAAGCAAAATATTCAAAAATATGCACTAACGAATCGATGCCATTTTAAAGCTAATTCTTGGATTCGCAAAGATATCTTGTTTATGCTGTTCTATGACCAAAGGGAAAAACATGCATTTGCATGAAAGTCCTCTCCTTGGTAATCAATCATGTTTATCAATAATAATGTGCAGCAATCATGTTTATCAATAACACCGCTCAACACTCATTTTCCGGTTTAAATTCTGATCATCAATTTTAGTAGACATTGAGCTCCTGATTCCAAATCTGTTCTCCAAATTTTCCCATCACGTCTAGATTTTTAGTTATTCACGGTTGAAGATGCGAAAATGACGATTTTTGCATTATTTGAAAGCCTGCACAGCAGCCATTCAGTGGAATACAAATCTGGTATAAATAAAGCGCAAAATTTTTCTAATTTTTTTAACAGTGTTTTTTTAAAATGCATGTTTGGCCAATAATAGTGCAACAACTTAAAATTTTTTTTGATCATATTTTTGAGATCATAGTTCAATTCTACTCTCACGCTTTATACCAGATTTTTATTCCACCCAGCGGCTGCTGTGCAGGCTTTCAAAAAAGGCAAAAATCGTGTTTTTCGCATTTTCAACCGCGAATAATTAAAATTCTAGACGTGATGGAAAAATTTGGAGCACGAATTTGGAATCAGCGAGTCAAAATCTTTAAAATTTTCATATGAAACTTCAAACCAGAGCCAAAAACCTTCGATTTGTTGAGCGGTGTAATTTTTAAAAAAATTTATTTATATTTTGAATGTTTTTTTCTTAAAAAGTAGTTTATTTACGAAACAAGTAGAAAAGATAAATTCGACTTGGCCGAATCTATGAATACCCTCCACAATGCCCTTTTTAAGTGATAGTAAAGTTTCAAACGTGAAAAAAATAACATTATTGATTAGAAATATTTTACTTTGTGTAAAAAAACTTTTTTTTAGCAATTATTGAAAAAAAAAAATAATAATTTACTAATTTTTTTTTGAGTGTAAAATTTTTTTTGAGTGTAAAATTTATTTAGAGTTTACTTTTTTTTTGTTTTGGTATAAAAATATTTTTGAGTGACAAAAATACGTTGCAACATATTTTTGTGACTTACCAATGTTTTTAAAACAGGTTTAACGGATTTTCAACACGTGAATTTAAGGTGAAGCTATTCTGAAATTCACGGTTTTGCTAATAACTTTTGAACCACTCGACCGATTTGGCTGAAATTCAACACGAACTAGGCTAGAGGAACGAAAAATATAAATGCCCAGCTTCAGCATCCTCAGAATTGCCATTCAAAAGTTATAGTGTTTTATTCTTGTAAAACCCTTGCCGAAATTCAGTCCTTTGCTCATAACTTTTGAATCACTGAACCGATTTCGCTGAATTGCAACACCAACCTGACTAAGTAAATGCCCAACTTATATGCCAAACTTTAGGAGCCTCCGTGAAGTCTTTCAAAAGTTAGCGTGTTTTCAACAGACAGACAGACGGACGGACATCGCTAGATCGTCTTAAAATCGATCGAGGATCATGAATATATATAATTTATGGGCTTCTAGACCAATATTTCGAGTTGTTACAAACGGAATGATAAACTTATATATACCCTTTATCACTAGAGTGGAGGGTATAAAAAACATGATATAAAATTAAGTTGGTTTTATTTTTTTGGACATAAAACTAGGTTGTTAAAAATAAATTCCGCTTATAGCGAACTTTGTTTACACCATCCGACAAAAATAAAAAAAAAATCATTAAACATGAACTGAATAATATACGTTTGAAACAAGAGACTAAATGTAGTAAAACTTCATTTACAGTTTTTCATTTCGTCATCCTGTTTCCTTTTAAAAGGCCTTAAAAGTTTTAGAGGATTAAATTTTCGTTGAAAACTTTTTAAATATTTGTACTTGACCTAAGGTACCACTATTGATAGCAAACAAAAGAAGAGGATCCCCGCTTATTTTTTCTTTTTATTTACTTTTTCATATTAGAAAAAAAGGAGGCAATAATGTTCTTTCAAAACTTTATCCTTCAATATCCTTTAAAATTTTGAACGGAATATTTTTTTTTTTGAAAATAAAAAAAATAATAAAAAAATTAGCAAAGATTCTCCTCTTTCATTTGCCATCAATAGTGACATTATACGACAATTAAGATATTAAAAATGGATTCTACAAAATGTAATTCTTTTAAACTTTGAAGTCATTTTTAAAGGAAACAGGATCACGAAAATAAAAACTTCCAATGCAGTTTTACTCTATTTGACCTCTATATTTATACGTATGTCACCCGGTTCATGTTTAATATTATTTGTCGAATGGTGTAACCAAATTTTTAGCGGTTAATCACTACCATATTTTTACAAAATTCACTTAAGTTATTCACTTCTTAGCTCACTTTTTTTTAGTGTGTCAGAATGAAAAATTTCAGGAAAAATAAAGAATTTACAAGAAAAAAATATGTTAATTTATAAGTTGATTTTGAAAAATTAAAACTTTTCTTTGTACTCAAAAAATTTGGCGGTCAGAAAAAGTTTATCGTGTTATGGTATTCAGCAAAGTCTCACTTGTTGGAACTTATTTTTGTGCAAATCTGTTTTCTAAACAAAGATCTTGTTTGTCTTTCATGAACTAAAAAGTTCTTAAAAGTCTACATTGTGCTCCAAATTTTTATACCCTCCACTCTAGTGATAGAGGGTATATATAAGTTTGTCATTCCGTTTGTAACACATCGAAATATTGGTCTAGGACCCCATAAAGTATATATATTCATGATCCTTGATCGATTTTAAGTCGATCTAGCGATGTCCGTCCGTCCGTCCGTCCGTCCGTCCGTCCGTCCGTCCGTCTGTCTGTCTGTCCGTTGAAAACACGCTAACTTTTGAAAGACTTTACGGAGGCTCCTGAAGTTTGACATATATGTTCTTCATTTACCGGGTCAGGTTGGTATTGCAATCCAGCGAAATCGGTCCAGTGGTTCAAAAGTTATGACCAAAATAGTAAATTTCGGGAAGGGTATTTTTCGAATTTACAAGATTAAAACCACTATAACTATCGAAAGACAATTCTGAGGGGACTGAAGCTTAGCATATATATTTGTTGTTCCCCAAGGCTGTTTGGTTTTGAATTTCAGCAAAATCGGTTCAGTGGTTCAAAAGTTATAAGCAATGCACTGAATTTCAGATTTGTTTCACCTTAAACTGTTGAAAACTCGTTAAACAAGTTTTAATAGCATGGTGAAATACCAGTTTTGTAAAACTTGTTGTTGTTTGTTTTCTTGTCGTGGGGTGCAGTTTAGTTGTTAGACAAGTAAATATTTGTTATTGTTAGTGTAACTGTATGTAACGGGAAAAAATCAAATAAAGTATGTGTATGATTGAATGTTAATTTGTTTTTGGTTTTTAAAGAAAAGGATGGTAATATAAAAAGAAGAAAATATGTGAAATAGTTTTTTTTTTTTGTATTACATATATGTAGGTATAAAACAACAAAAATATTTTACAAAGTAATTTGTTACTCAAAGAATTTGTACACTAAAAAAAATTTACACTCAAAAAAAATTTACACTCAAAAAAAAATGTTACACTCAAAAAAAAATTTACACATTATTATTTTTTTGAATGAAATGGCAGACTCAAAAAAATGTTGACAGTCAAAAAAATTGTACACTCAAAAAAATTTGAAGTTTGACTCAAAATAATATACATATTTCTAATAAAAAATTTGTAATGCAATTTTTTTATATTTTTTTTAGAAAATTACTATCAGATAACATTGTGGAGGGTATTCATAGATTCGACCAAGTCGAATTAAATTTTTCTACTTGTTTTTTTTAAATTTAGTTCCCACACTTTCAGGGTCAATAGAACTAAAAAAAAAAATTTAAAGAAAATTTCTCAGTCACACAAAATAAATAATTTCACACCAGAACAAACAAAAAAAACAGACACACATTCACACAAAAAAGTACAAACTGAAATACAAATAATAATAAAAAGAAGTCAAGGTTAAAAATGTTATTTGTACTTGTTGGTTGAATTTTTTGCTGTTTTTTTATTGCAATTTTTTTAATATTATTTTGCTGTCGGAAACACAATAAAGTTGCAGACAAAAAAATTTTTAGTATGTGTAGGTTTGTTTCTACAATATAAAGTCGTAAATTCAATAAAAGTTGGTTATTTATTATAACACCGTTCAACAAAAACAAGATGTTGAACACGAACTAGAAAACACCGTCCGACAGCCAATATTAAACATGAACCGGATGATTTATGTCTGAAAGTAGAGATCAAATGGAGTTAAACTGCAATTACAGTTTTTCATTTCGTAATCATGTTTCCTTTTAAAAGGACTTCAAAGTTTTAAAGGATACATTTTGTAAAATATTTTTAAAATATTTGTACTTGTCCTAGGATGACACTGGTGATGAAAAATGAAAGAGGAAGTTCCCCTAATGATATTTAAGGATTTTTTTTTGAAAGGACGTAACTTACCTTTTTCTTCCTGATATTTAAAAATAATAAAATTGGAAAATTAGGGGAGATCCTCCTCTGTCATTTGCTATCACTAGTGGCACAAGTATAAATATTAAAAAAATATTTTATAAAATTTAATACTTTAAAACTTTGAAGTCGTTTTAAAAGAAAACAGGATCATGAATGGAAAAACTGTAAATGCAGTTATACTTCATTTATTCTCTTCTTTCAAATGTATACTATCCAGTTCATGTTTAACGTTTTTTTTTTTTAATTTTTGTTGGACGGTGTAATATACGTTTGAAACTAGAGATTAAATATAGTAAAACTGCATTTACAGTTTTTCAGTTCTTGATGCTGTTTCTTTTTAAAAGGAATTCAAAGTTTTAAAGGATTAAATTTTTGTATATTTTTTAAATATTTAAACTTGTCCTAGAATGTCACTAGTAATGGCAAATGAAAAAGGGTTATCTCCGATAATGGTCTCATTTTATTACTTTGACTTATCAAGAAAAAGGAAGCTAAGTAATGTCAACTAGGGATCGGTTTTTTAAAATCCTGGGATTCGGGATTTAAAAATCGAAATCCCGGGATCCCGGGATTTTTCGGGATCCCGGGATTTTTTGGGATCCCGGGATTTTTCGGGATTCCGGGATTTTTCGGCATTAAATTTCTTTGATTATAAAAGCAAAAAAAATAGTAGACTCTTTGTGTTTCGTGGGTTTGATTTCCACGAAAACCCTTAGGTCGATTTCGCTACAACGAAATTATTAAAAAAAATATTTCTAATTATTCTGATTGTTATTTAAAGGCAATTAAAAAATTAAGTATACGACACTTATGCAGTTTTCGAGTAATTAATATTATTAAATATCTAGCAATGAACTAAAAAGGCCTTGAGGGGTTTGTTATGGAAAATGACAACTTTTATTTGCTTTTGGTTTCATCCCATTCCGATTTTGATTGATGCACTGTATAATTTTAAAACTAATTTAAAGAAAATTTAAAATAATTAAAACATTTAAAGGAGAAAAGTAATGATAAAATACATTAGACTTGAATTTTTTTGTATAAAAAAGTTTTTCTTCCAATTTTGAACGTCCGGGAAAATTTGTATTCTCCTACGCCTAAAACTTATGTGGTACAAATTTGAGGCCAATCGGATTAAATTTACCCGTGGCGCCCTTCGATCAAAGTTTCGGTTTTTAGAAAATGTTCGCCAAAACCTGCAAACTTTGGTCAAAGGGCTCTGTGACTGTGTCTTAATGGTTAGTGCGTTGGACTATTATTCAGCAAGCCTGGAATTCTCAGCGCAGCCAAATTCGTGGCCAGCTACGTTGCAAATTACCAAAAGTTTTAGTTTTAATTTGTTTATGTAAATATAAAAATGATTGAACAAAGTTGTATTTTTAAAAATAAATTCTCATACATTTTTAATATTTTAAAAATCCCGGGGTTTGAGCTTGAGAATCCCGGAATTCGGGATTCGTTTTATGACAAAAATCCCGGGATTTCGGGATTGACAGCCCTAATATCAACTTTATCCTTCAATATCATTTAAAATTTCTAACAAAATATGTTGATAAAGTTTTGAAAGGAGATTATTTAAAAAATGTTCCCTGATATGGCAAATTAAAAAAAAAAATAAAATAAGACAAGTAAAAATATTTTAAAAATATTTTACAAGACGCATCCTTTAAAACTTTGAAGCCCTTTTAAAAAGAAACAGGATCACGAAATGAAAAACTGTAAATGCAGTTTTACTCCATCTGACCTCTACATTCAGATGTATTTCATCGGGTTCATGTTTAATATTGGCTGTCGGACGGTGTAATACATATAAAATATATAAAAACATATTATGTATATTAAACTTATGTACAACACCAAAAACCTTCAATGGTATATAATATGAAAAAGGCTAATGTACATATAATGTGAAATTGAAAACAGTGGTTGGCAATATAAATTTATAATAATCAATTTAAAAAAAAAAATAAATAAAAAACAAAATTCGAGCGAATATAAATTTTAAAGTGTAAAAATTGGATTGTCAAAAAATTATGTCTCACAAGTGTTCCAAGCAGAATGACATCACAGATGGCTGGTGATAAAAATAAATACTTCAATGCCTTGTACATAACTCTGAAAAATTCCGTTTTAAGTTCCTTATTATTTTGCACTGCACTGTTTTTTTTTTTGTGAAATTAAAATTTTTTTACTGTTTATTCTCTCAAATAAAAAATGAAACAAAATTTTGATTGTTATCATTTCATTAAAAAAAAATATATTAAAAGTAAAAAAAAAACACGCAATGAAAGTAATGACTAAATATTTATATATAATGTTAACATGCAAAAAATGAGTGTGTATTAAATTATAAAATTTAAAACAAAAATGTAAAAAATTTTTAATTAAATACAAAATTTTTAACGCTTTTACTGAAATAATGGTTTAAGTGAATTTAACCCTCTATCCGACACTAAACCAAAACAGTTGATGTTAGAAAACTGTCTGTCAAAAAGAATCAAGTCGTTAAACATGAACTGGATAATATACGTTTGAAACTATATAATCAATACAGTAAAACTGCATTTACAGTTTTTCATTTCGTGATCCTGTTTCCTTTTAAGAGGATTTCAAAGTTTTGGAGGATTAAATTTTTCTAAAATATTTTTTAAATATTTGTACTTGGCTTATTTTTTTTTTTAATTTGCCATATTAGGAAAAATTATATAAATAATCTCCTTTCAAAACTTAATCAAAATATTTTGTTAGACATTTTAAATGATATTGAAGCATAAAGTTTTGAAATGGCATTACTTACCTCCCTTTTGCTGATAAGTCAAATTAATCAAATGAGAAAATTATCGGAGATCCTCTTCTTACATTTTCCATTACTAGTGGCAGCCTAGGACAAGTATAAATATTAAAAAAATATTATCAGAATGATTATTCTAGCTCAAGGTCATATTTCTTTTACTAATCATTGCGATAAAATTGTCAAATTAACAATTTCCAAGAAACTATTTATAAAGTTGTTTGTTTTAAATTAATTTTTATTTTGCAAGACTTACTCGACACGTAATGGCAAATGAAAATGCATAATCCGCTAATTTTCCCATTTTATTATTTTGACATATCAGGAAAGAAGAAGGTGAATAATGTCTTTTCAAAACTGTATCCATAATTATCATTTAAAATGTTGAACAAACTATTTTGATAAAGTTTTGATAGAACATTATTCACATCCTTTTTCCTGACATGACAAAATAAAAAATGAAAAAATTATCGCGGATTCTCTTCTTTCATTTGCCATCAATAGTGATATTATAAGACAAGTACAAATATTTTTAAAAATATTTTACAAAATGTAATCCTTTAATACTTTATAGTCCTTTTAAAATGAAACAAGATCATGAAATGAAAAACTGTAAATGTAGTTTTACGGTGTTATTTTCGTTAATTTGTGAAAAAAAGTGTACTGTGCAATAACTCCCAAATGAAATAACTCACAAAAAAAAATTAAACAACTGCCAACAATTTTACATACGATTTGGGACTTATTTCATTATGAAATTAGTCCCAGTGTAGTGGGACTTATTGCACAAATTTTGTTGGGATTTATTTCATTATGAAATAACTTCCAAATGAAAAAAACCCCAACAAAAAATAGATTGGGAGTTACTTCATTTCTTGTTAAGCATTGGGAGTTATTTCATCAATGGTGGGACCTATTTCATTTTAATTGAAAACAATATACACCTCTGTGCAGTTGCTTTTTTTTTAGCTTAAAATTTTTTCTGCGTAGCCGGCCTTCGGCCGGGCTTAGGGATTACAAAATCCATGCATTAAACCCACCCTCTCCGCAAAGTAAAGTTTTCTAGGGTAGCAGGCCTTTACGCTATCAAATTTGTTATGCCTCAAAAAGGCCTGATAACCAAAATAGATTTGGTTTGCAGAGAGGGTGGGTTTAATGCATGGAGTATGTAATCCCTAAGTCCGGCCGAAGGCCGGCTACACTGAAAACCTTTATTACAAAAAAACAATGGGAACTTATTTCATTTTCTTTGGCACTTATTTCATTGGGAGTTCTTTAATTTTTTTTGGGAGTTATTATTTTGATTTTAAATAACTCCCAAATATTGGGACATATCATTTTTTTTTTACTCGGGGAGTTAATTCATTTTTCTTGGAACTTATTTCATTGGAAATTATTTCATTGGGACTTATTTCATTTGGGAGTTATTGCGCAGTACCAAAAAAAGGCTGTAAAAGTTAAAAAAAATGGACCGAAATAATATAAAACAATGGAGAGTGTTAAATTCGGCTGTGTTGAATATTTAATACCCTCCAACATATAAAAACAAGTAAGAAAATTAAGGTCGGTCAAGACCGACCATATAATACACTACACCAAAGTTTCCCGGAAAATGGATCCCAAGTTCAAACATGGACTGATTAGATCCATATTTTGTCAAATCTCTAATAAATGTAAAAAACACTCACAAATTAAATAGGCTTCTTTTTGTTCACAATAAACCGCTTTAACTGAATATCGTGTGAAGTTTTCACATAGGGCGGGCCTAAGTCCAAATCAGATTTTATAAGGTTATTAAAGTATGTGTTTAACATACACAAACAGAATTTTAATTAAATATTTTCTATTTGCATAAAGTTTGAGAGATTTATGTGAAAATCGGGAAGGTGGGTTGTATGGGGCTACAAGAAGAACTGGTCCAATTTCTTTACAACTCGGACTGGTGATTTGTGTAGATAACATATGATTACCTGCCAAATTTCGAAAAGATACCTATTATAATGTGGCTATTAAAGTCATTTGAGCCAAAACTAAAGAGGACCTTTGTATACACAGAAAAAAATATGAAGGAAACAAATTTGAGTAATCACTTGTTTAAATTTAAAAACAAAAATTGAGTAATTTTTTAATTGACGCAATTAAAAATTTACTCAAAAGTTTTAAAAAAAATTTAAGTAAATAATTTAATAAAAATTTAATATTTTTTTTATTTTTTTTAAACTCTCATAGTTTTTTGAATTCTCATTTAGTTTATAGTTTTTTGTGTATGTATATGAAAGTTTGTAATCGTCTTTATACAATTTTCCTATGTTTTTAAAACATAAATATGTTTGGTAAAGTTTGAAAAAACAATTTTTTTTGTTTTTTTTGTAAAAAAAATTAAAACTTTTTTAAACTTAAAAAAAAATAAATATATAAATTTTGAGTAAATTTTTAATTGTGACAATTAAAAATTTACTCAATTTTTTTTGCAAACAATTAATAAATTTTTATTAAAAATTTACTCAATACTATTAAATCGTTTACTGGTGCAAAATTGAGTAACTTTTTACTTAATAGTATTAAAAATTTACTCAAATATTTTTTTTATTTTTTTCTGTGTAGGGACTAGTTTTAAATATGGACTGATTTTTTCAATTTGAATAGGCTTGGTCTTTGTACCAAAGTAGGCTTGAGTTTCAAATTTCAAGTAAATTGATCAAGGCTCAAATTGACTCAAATAGTGACTCTGAGTCGATCGGTATACTTAAAAGTGGGTCTAGAACCAATATTTCGGGCAGTTACAAACATCAGAACAAATTCATTTTACCCTGTACCACAGTTCGGTGTAGGTAATAAAAATGGGGATCCCCTTTGGCCGTAACATCGAGTACAAAATTAAGCATTACATAGATTTTAAAAATGCACATAACAGAGTTAATACTGCCGACACGACAAAAATTGTAAAAGCATTTTTGTAGCTTTTGGTCCGTAAAACACGAAAGCTCCTCGAGTAAAAGTTTTTAAGCTATTCAGTTTTGAAGATTTTTAATACCCTATTGGTCCCCAAAATAGACATACATCAAAATTTAAGCAAGGTACACTCTAATTAAAATGATTTCAGTTTCCTACTATAAATTGGGTTAATTTACACACACTGCGTAATTCTACTTAAATTTACCCAATTTATAGTGGTATAATTTTTGAATTTGTTGAAATTTACCTAATTTATAGTAGGAAACTGGACTCATTTTTTTAGAGTGTAGAGTAAAACGGAAAACAAATTTCATAAAAATCTATCGTGACTCAATGGGGTGTGGAATCCACTGTGGGCCCAGCAAGATCTGCCCATGGGATTCGAACTTTACCCAATCTGGTCCTAAAAGGTGTACGAACTAGGGCTTCCAATCGAGATTAGTTTTTCTGAATCCCAGGATTTAGATATCGGAATTATACAAGAGTTAAAAGGAACGAACTAGGTTAAATCTTTCAGTGAAGTGGACGATTTAATGAACTAGGTCAACAGAACTAGTTTATTTATGAACGACATAACTCTAAAAATAAAAAAAAAATGTTGCTAATATAAAAGTAAAAAAATAAGATTTCCTTAAAAAAATGTAAATTTCTTAAAACTGTTTTTCTATTCAAATTTATTTGTACTTTTTGTCATTTTGGAGGGACTTCATTGATTCGGCCAAGTCGTATTTATTGTCTTTCAGACTGCATTTATTGCTGTTTCAGACTGCAGTTCTTAATAAAGTCCTTAAAAAATATAATTTTCCTCTAAAGGGTTAAATTTTTTTAATATATTTTTTTATCACATATCTAAATGAACTACAAATAAATATTTATGTATAAATATTCAAGGTCACTCTGTGCATTCACCGTTTACCCATATATATTAATTTTTTTTTGAAACGAATATCAACAATAACAAAGGCATAAAAAGTATACAGTAGTACATAAATATTATAAACAAAAATCAAAAAAAAAAAAATTATAAACAATTCACTTTGTTTGATTTTTGCTTTTAAATTTTTGGCCAAAGGTAAAAAAAACATTTAGAGCGATAAAAAAATATTGATTGAAAAAAAGTTTTTTTTTTTTTGTTTTAATGTAAACAAAGAATAAAGATTAAAAAAAAAAATAAAAACAAATAAACCGAAAACCACTTTTGCCCTCAACAGGCAACAGTTTTTAAAAGGTTTTGTGAAAAGGGGCATTCCATAGCTTAATAAAAAAAAAAGAACCCGAGTAAAAAAGTTCCTATATAATTGTATATAATTTTATAAACATCATATATGATTAAATAGAATTATATAGAATTTGATGCGAAAAATGAGTCGATAAAACTATATAAAATTTGATCAATGTTTCATATATTTTGATAAATTTTTTATATAATTTTATGCGAAATTTGGACCCCTATTTTTATATAATAATAGCAAAATTATATAATTAGATATAATTATATAAAAATATATAAAATTGTATAAAACTGTATAAAACTATATAAAGTTACATAAAATTATATATAATTATATATAATTTAAACAAAATTTTATGATTTATATAAAACTTGATATAATTTTATATAACTTTATAAAATTATATATTGTTTTATATAATTTGATATAGTTGTATATAATTTTATCTGATTATATAAATTTGCTGTTGTTATATAAAAATAGGAGTCCAATTTTTACAAAATTTTTTTTTTTTGAAAATTTTATTTCACAAAAAATTTTATAAAAAAATCAGCTGAATTATAAATTATAAAAAAAAAATTTTTTACATACATTTTTTCCGAAAATTTTATTTTACAAACAAATGTTTTGACAACATTTTTTTTTATTTTTATTTGTGAAATAAAATTTTTGCATAAAAAAAAATCGTGAAAAAAAATGTATTATAGCATTTTGAGATTTAAGGTTATGTTGAATGAGCCAAATTTTTCATGTTGTCCCTACATTTTCGTTCATAACTTTTGAACCACTGAACCGATATCTCTCAAAAGCAATAAATAAATTGCTTATATAAAACTTCCGATCTCTATTTGAATACATTTTTGATACGACCCTCTTTCAAAGTAATTTAATTAATTTTAATTTCCTTTGAAATTAATTCTCTTTGAAAATTTTTTTGAGAAAAAGTTAATTCTTTGGAATTGATAAAAAAAATATTAAATTTCCTATTGGGATTTGGCAATGTGACAATAAAATATATAGCAAAGAAGAATATATAATGCAATTTAAAATTTAATTAACAAAAACAAAAAAATAGAGAAAATCTACAAAAAGAAAATTTAAATGAGTTGTAAAATTCATTGTAATTTATGTGCGTCACATTTAAAATTAAAAAAAATAAATTAATAATATCATAAACAAAATTTGTATATTACATTGTAGCGATATTGACACTTTTTCGAAATCGAAAATGCAACCAAAAATACAAAATAATTTTTTTCTTTCAGAAACACACTTAATTGTTTTTTAATACCCTACTTATATTTTTAGTGTTAGATCGAATTCGCTCTACTTAAAGACGATCTAGCGAAGTCCGTCTGCCTGATAAAATTATGATCACGACCAAAATAATTCAAAGAGATAACTGTATCTAAGTACTTAATAGAAATTTGATTTTAAATTTAAGCGATATCGGTTTAAAAGATATGAACGAAAATTTTTAGACACCTTGTGTAAACAAACATAACCTAAAAATGCGAAATGCTTTAATTTGGCTGCTTGTAGACATTCGAGTAGAAATTAAAGTAGAATAGAAATATTAATTTTCAAAAGTGTCAGGGAAAATTTGTTTTCTACTAGACCGTAAAATTATATGGTACAAACTTGAAACCAATCGGATTAACAAAAACCTGTGGCGCCCTGCGGTCAAAGTTTTGGACATATAAAAAAATATTTCCTACGATGAATCATATTTATAAATTAAAATGCTCTAAACATAAATATTAAAAAAATATCAAAAATCTGTTGAACGGTTTTCGAGATATCATAATTTTTGAAAAAATTGTGTCTATTTTCTTATGTTCAATAAGTTTTTAAAAAATCTCAAAATTTCTTTTCAAACTTTATTTGAGCCAAATCGGATCATTTTAACCCGTGGCGCCCGGCGATCAAAATTTTGGATTTTTGGAAACTTCCAGCAAAATTTTGAATTTTCGAAGAATGAAAAAACAAAAAAACAAGTAAGAAAGTTATAGTCGTTCAAGACTGACCATATGATACCCTACACCAGTGTTTTCCGGAAAAATGGGTCCCAAGTCCAAAGATGGACCGATTGTATCTGTCTTTTGATAATTCTTTATTTAGTGCAGAAAACACACACAGATCAAATTTTAGTAGAATTGATTTATTTTTTGTTAATAAACCAATTTAACTGAATATATACTAAGTCCAAAAATGGTCCAATTATATTCCGATTTGATTTGGTTACTGAAGTACACGTTTAACACCTAAAAATAAAATTTTTATCAAATATTTCCATTTTTATGAATTTTGAGGAAATTATGTGATTATCGGGAAGGTGGTTTGTATGGGGACTACCAGAAGGACTGACCCGATTTCTTGAAATTTGGAATGGTGATTTGTGCATATAAAATTTGATTACCTGCTGAATTTGAACGCGATATCTATATTAATACGGTTATAAGAGTCATTTAAGCCGAATCCAAAGGGGGCGTTTGTATAGGGGCTAGGTCTTAACATGGACCGATTTTTTCAAATTTCAATAGGCTTCGTCCATGGACCAAAAGATGCTTAAGTTTCAAATTTCAAGTCAATTGATGAAAAATTGCGACCTGTATCGTGCTTAATCCGATAGATGGACAGACGGACGGACATCGCTAAATCGACTCAAAAATTATACTTGAAGGTAGGTATACTTGAAGGTAGGTCTAGGACCAATATTTCGGGTAGTTACAAACATCAGCACAAACTCATTATACCCTGTACCACAGAGTGGTGTAGGGTATAACAATGTCTTGCGTTACATTTTTTATACCCTACACCACTCTGTGGTACAGGGTTTAATGAGTTTGTGCTGATGTTTGTAACTACCCGAAATATTGGTCCTAGACCTACTTTTAAGTATACCGATCGACTCAGAATTACTTTTTTTAGCGATGTCCGTCCGTCCGTCTGTCCATCTATCGGTTTAAGCACGATACCGGTCACAATTTTCAATCAATGGACTTGAAATTTGAAACTAAACTATATTTGGACCCAAGGACGAAGCCTTTTGAAATTGAAGAAAATCGGTCCATGTTAAGACCTAGCCCCCATGCAAAGCCCACTTTGGATTCGGCTTAAATGACTCTAATAAACGTATTATAATAGATATCGCTTTGAAATTCAGCAGGTAATCAAATTTTGTATGCACGAATCACCATTACTTCAAAGAAATCGGGTCAGTCCTTCTGGTAGTCCCCATACAAACCACCCTTCCGATATTTACATAATTCCCTCAAAAATCATACAAAATAAAAATATTTGATAAAAATTTTATTTTTAGGTGTTAAACGTGTACTTTAGTAACGCAATCAAATCGGAATATAATTGGACCATATTTAGACTTAGTCCCCCATATAAAAATTTCGACCGATATTCAGTCAAATCGATCTATTTACAAAAAAATATACCAATTCCACTAAAATTTGATATGTGTGTGTTTTCTGCACTAAATAAAGATCTGACAAAAGCCTGATCCAATCGGTACATGTTTGGACTTGGGACCCATTTTCCGGAAAACACCGGTGTAGGGTATCATATGGTGTGTCTTGACCGACTATAACTTTCTTACTTGTTTTTTAATAATTTAGATAAAGAATATGAAAAATTCTTAAAATATGTCACACGGTTTTCGTTCTGGCCGAAGGGCGCTACAGGTAAAAATGTCGGATTTTGATCAAATTAAATTTTAATGCACGATTGTCTCAAGCTCTATGAAAACATGAATAAAATTTTATTTTTTTTTTAATTTTTTCAACGTAGAAAATCCGCAATTTTTTCCAAATTTAAAATAGCGATATCTCGAAAACCGTTGGACTGATTTAAAAATTTTTTGATATTCGTGTTTAGCATTTGATCAAAGGAAACCATGGCACAAAATGTTCGGATTTGTCTCAAATTAAGTTTGAATGAAGGTTATCTAAAGCTCTATTTAAAGGTTAAAGAAAATAAATTTTATTTTTTTTTTAATTCCTTAATGTGGGAAAATCGCATTTTTTGCAAATTTCAAATAGCACTGTCTCAAAAACCGTTTTACCGATTTTAATTTTTTTTATGCACATCAAATTTATTGATGTGTCTCAAAATATTATTTTTTGTTAATGATTATTCATTATTGAGGGTATCTATATACTCGGTAAGCTTTTCTACCTGTTGTGTCTGCTCTTAACAACAATTATTTTAATATTTCCCCTTCTACACTAAACAGGTAATGACAATTTCACATGTTCTAAAGAAATTTCAAAATAAATAGTTCACTCATCGGATAATAGAATGAGTAATTCATTATTATTTTTCAAGAATTGTTTTCCATTTGGAATGATTCATACAATAGGAAATTACGAAAGTATTATTTAAAACTAATCTAATTTTTAAATTAATTTGTTAAAAACTATTAGACACAAATTGTATTAGTTCAAAAGCGATTATATTATATCCAGCACCAAGGACCTCCATTGCCCCTTAGAGGATGTACAAACTTGGCATGCTTTAATTGATTTTTTTTTTTTGGTATTTGTTGAAAACGATATTTAAATTATTAATTATTGATCAATAAAAATTAATTAATACTAGCTGGCCCGGTCCGCGTTGTTGGCCCAAATACAACACATATAATTTCAGTGTTATATTTCGTCTCGCTTCAAATATATAGCCCAGCAAAAAGTGTAATGAATTTTTTGGCTTACAAAAATTTGTGGGCGTGGTTTTAAAGACCCGATTAGGCAGATAATCATCTTCAAATTATATTTAGGAACAAAAAAATATATAGCCCAGCAAAAAGTGTAATGACTTTTTTGGCTTACAAAAATTTGTGGGCGTGGTTTTAAAGACCCGATTAGGCAGATAATCATCTTCAAATTATATTTAGGAACAAAAAAAAATTGCCATGTCTTCGACTTTGCGAACTGTACAAATCTAAAACTTCTTTAGTATCATTACGAACAACACAAAAATAAATTACGCATATCATTCGTTTTTATCGTGAGCCATTGTCTTGAGTTCAAACAAACCCCTTATAGTTTTCCCGAATTTTAATTTTTTTCCGGGACACTTTTCTTATTTATATTTCCTTAAAAACCTATGTAAATAGAACTATAATTAACATATAATAATAGGTCCGGTCATTAGTAGTCGACATATTTAGACAAAAAAGGGCGTTAAAATTGTATGGTAATTTGTACCAAGTATATATTAATGTATCGAAATAGAGTAGAAATGAATTTTAGAAACATGGAAAAAAGTGGAAAAGGACAATTTTTTCCGAACAATTATATGGACTATTACAAACATTTAAAACAAAAAAATTACCCAAATCGGTCCAGGTGTTCTCAAGTGTTGCACATTTTAAGGATATTGAAAAATGTGGTCTTTGAAGTGAGGGAGGACAATAATTAATTCCGTAAAATCCTTAGTTCGACTTTAATGTTCATTAAAGGAGGCCAGTCGTTCCCCGATTTAGATGTATTAAAAAAAATGGAAGTGTACAGTTTTTCTTACCGTAAAAACCTTAGTTGTACTATCACGAACGTCAACCAATACTACTAATAGCCAAATCGGCCATGCCGTTCTTCTATTTTAGATGTATCGAAATAAAAGTTGGCGTGAAAAATTTTTATTTCCGTTTAAACCTAAGTTTGACTATGACGAACATTAAAAAAAAAAAAAACTTTAGTCAAATCGATCCAACTGTCCTCCGATTTTAGATATATCGAAAAAGGAAGCATAAAAGTGGGCGTGATTAATTTGTTTTTCCGAAAAAACCTAAGACGAACATTAAAAAAAAATACGACGAACATTTAAAAAAATATTATCCAAATTGGTCTGTTCTCAAGTGATGCGATTACCAACGAACTACACTTTATTTTTATTTATATTTTATTATTCCATATTTTATTTTTCTATAGAGCAAATTTTATATACATATATAAAAAAAGAGTGGGTGACAACTCTCTTACCGTAAAAACTCTATTTGAATTTAACCAAGTCGGTCCATCCATTCAAAAGTGGGCGTAGAAATGGAAAATTGTTCTTAGTTGGACTATTTCGAACATTAAAAACAAAATTAGACAAATTGATCCAGCCATTCCATGATTTAAAATATATATATCGGGAAAAATGAGCGTAAAAGTAAGCGTGGACAATTTTTCTTTCCTTAAAAATCTTTTGCGAGCTATAACCAAATCGGTCTAGCCGTTATAGTTCTTTCGATACATAGAAAAAAGTGGGCGTGGAAAATTTTACTATCCGTAGAAACCTTAGTTGAATTATGACAAATATTTTCAACAAAAATAAGCCAACGTGGGCGTGGTCAATTTCTTTTTTCGTAAAAGCGAAGTTGGAATATGATGAAAACAAATTTTAAAAAAAATTATTCAAATCGGTTCAGCCATTCTCAGATTTGAGATAAATTGAAAAAGTGGGCGTAAAAGTGGGCGTGGTCGATTTTTCTTTCAGTAAAAACTTAAATTGGATTAATACGAATATTTAAATAAAAAATTAACCAAATCGGTGCAGCCGTTTTCCGATTTTAGATAAATCAAAAAAAGTGGGCGTAAAAGTGGGTGTGGTCAATTTTTCTTTACATAAAAACCTAAGTTGGACTATGACGAACATTCTAAAAAAAAAATTGTCCAAATCGGTCCAGCCGTTCTCAACTGATGGTGTTACCAACGAACGACAATTGATTTTTATTTATATAGATTAATTTTTTAATTGTTTTAAGCCATTTTGTAATTGAATCTAATTTTTTTTTATAATCTGTATGATTACGTGACATATCTAAACGCTCTATAAATCTATAAAAATTACATAAATACTCAAATGCGTAGAAAAAAAAAATAAATTGTTGACAAACATAAATTTAAATTTATATTATGCTTTACTAGAATTTCATAGTTGTATATGTGTAATAAAAATTTAAATTTTTTAAGGCGAAACTAAAACTATGAAACTAGAATTTCATAGTTGTGTATGCAATAAAACAAATATTTAGTTTTTTTTTCAAAATGCTTTAAGCAATAAATTAAACATCATGTCATATGCCAATTGGGAACAGTATATTAAATTTAAATTTACTTTAAAATATATGTTAGTTAAACAATAAAACTAAAACTCATAGGCCTTTAATTATTACACCGTCCGACAAAAATGAAAAAAAGTCGTTAAATACGAACTAGCTAATATTCGTTTGAAATTAGAGACTAAATATACTAAAACTTCATTTACAGTTTTTCTTTTCCTGATCCTGTTTCCTTTTAAAAGGACTTCAAAGTTTTAGAGGATTACATTTTATAAAATGTTTTTTTAATATTTGTACTTGTTCTAGGATGACACTACACTAAAAAAAAAAAACTTGTAAAGTTACCAATAAATCTCGTGATTTTACGAGGCTATTCTCGTAAAATATGACGTAGGTAAAATTCTCGTAAAATTACGAGGATTTCCTCGTAATTTTGAATGCACCAAAAATTGGTAAAATAACCAATTTTATTGGTAAAAATATTGTTTTAAAACCGGAAAAATACAAAAAAAATGGTAAACTTACAAGAAAAAATGGTAAATATGTTAAAAAAAATGGTAAATTTACAAACCAAAATGGTAAATTTACAAAAAAAAATTTTTTTGTTAACAACATAAATCCTCGTAATAAAATCATTTTTTGTAAAATAACATTTTTTTTTGTAAATTAACTACTCCTCCTTAAATTAATCCTCGTAATAAATTTTTCAAAATTTTGTCAACTTTTTTTTTTAAATATTCTTCAATAAAAAAAAATTACAAAAAAAAATATTTTTTTTTGTTAATCAACATAAATCGTCGTATAACATAATTTTTGTAAAATAAAGTTTTTTTTTGTAATTCAACTAGAATCCTCGTAATAAAAACTTTGTTGTAAAATTACAGTTTTTTTTTGTAAAATAACCTTTCAAAATGGTAGAATACAATTACGAAAATAAACTTGTAAAATTACCAATAAAACTGTAGTTCTCGTTTGAGCAAAGTACAAGATTTTTTGTTAAAAAACAAGGAAAATTGTTAAATATTGGTAGAACGGGATTACAAGGCATTTTACCAGGCGTTTTACCAGTTTATTTTTTTGAGTGTAGTGATATAAAATAAAAGAGGAGGATTTCCCCTAATTTTCCTATTTTATTATTTTTACATATCCGGAAAAAGGAGGTAAAATACGTTCTTTCAAAAATTTATCCTTCAACATCATTCAAAATTTTCAACAAAATATTTTTATAAAGTTTTAAAATGATCTTATTCACATCCTTTTATCCCAATATGGCGAAATAAAAAAAAAATGGAAAAATTAGAAGAGATGCTCCTCTTTAATTTGCCATCACCAGTGTCATCCTAGGACAAGTACAAGTATTAAAAAAAAATATTTTTTAAAATGTATCCTTTAAAACTTTGAAGTCCTTTTAAAAGGAAACAGGATCACGAAATGAAAAACTGTAAATGCAGTTTTACTCCATTTGATGTCTACTTTCAGACGTATATCATCCGGTTCATGTTTAATATTGGCTGTCGTACGGTGCAACAACTGAGATCTATAGATATTGCATAAATATTTGTCAAATAATCCTATATAAAGTAGGTATATTACATTGAATCGGCATCTTTTTGTATGGCAAAAAAGTTTTTTTTTCCGATTTTAAATTTCCGAGCAAATATTTATTTATTCTCATTGGCCCAAATTTGAGGTAAATCAAAGTTTTAAATTTTTGAAAATTAACAAAAAAAATGTGTTTATCATAATTATTGCTAGGGATGAGATTTTCATGCAAATGCATGTTTTTTGTCGATAGTCTAAAAACGATATGGACCAATTATCTTTTCGAATCAAGAAATTTGTGTTAAAATGGCATCGATTTGTTTTTTGTTGATTTTTCTCTTAGTACAGATCGAGCACGGGCTCTTCTAATTCCATCTGTTATAAGGGTTTGAGTTGAAAAATGTACACTGAAAAAAATAACTATACTGAAATTAAATAAACACTGTTATTAATTTAAGTACACAATTTTTTTTATAATTTACTTCAACTTAACTTAATATAAGGTGGTTTTACTTAAAACAAAGAAAATAAACTTGAAGATAGTACATGCAAATACTTAAAAAAGCACAAAAGTTTTCCTTAATTTGTTTTTTTAAATTAAGTTAAAAATTCTTTACATTAATGGCGAATTGATTGCATTTAAGAAAAAAAGGGTTTATTAAAAAATTTTGTTTTACTTAAAAGAAAAAAAATTAAATTGTGTGCAAAAAAAAATAAATAAGTACGTAACTTACTTAAAAATAGTATAGACATTTTCAAGACATTGAATCAAATAAGTACTAATCTTTAATTCCAAAACGCATTTTCTTTAATTTAATCAATTTTTGTTTTAAGTTAAGAAAAAAGTAACCTTTATTTTATTGATTTCATTGACTTTATTTGAATCCATATCTTCATCAGTTTAAGAAAGAATTGACTTAACTTAAAAAAAAAATACTTGAGGTATTTTGGGGACCCCATCTGGGGGACCCACCTAAAGACCCCATGAGACCCTAACTTTAAATCCAAATTTCGATTTTCGCGGAATTTTCAAATGCCTATAACTCTGCAAATACTGCAGATACGAAAAAAAATCTAAAGGCATTTTTGTAGTCCTTAACTTGTAGAATATGACCGCCGAAGACCCGAAAGCTCTCCGAGTTATAGTTTTCGAGTTATTTCATGATCAAATTTCTCAAGACCCCATTCCCAGATCTCGAAAACTAAGCCAGATAGAGCGATTCTGACCAAAATTTTGGATCAAAATCAATAGTGACCCTATAATAGTGTACGCACATACTCATGGGCGGACCCCATATATTGGGGGCCCGTAGGGTCCTCACATTGGGACTCCATAGGGTCCACAGAATCCGTAAGTTTAAGGAAATTTTTCCTTATTTTAAAAAAATATTTTTCCTCTGGATAAAAACAATTAAACTTATAATAAGTACAATTTTACTTACTTTTAAGATATATTTAAGTAAATGCATTACTATGTTTTAGGAAATAATATACTTGGAAGAAGAATTAATATCTTTGGAGCCCTCGCATACCCTTCTTTTTTTAAATTAAGTTCAACATGCTTTAAAAATGGTAAAAAATTTTTTCAGTGTAGAAGAAAAATTTTAATTTCTAAAAGCTATAGAGATTTCTGGTATTCCTATACCGGTTTCGGACAGTTCCAGTTAACTGTCTTCATCAGTATACTGATATCCTATAGGATTTAAAGGCCAGTTTTGGTTTTTGTTAATGGTAATTGTTTTTCTAATATGTGTTTTTGCATATTTTTGCATATTTTGGTGAAAATGCATATTTTAATTTTAAATGCATATTTTGTGCATATTTCCAACTTTTACGTGCATATTTTTGCATATTTTGGCTTAAATTAGCAAAAACACATATTGAAATTTATTTGTTTCAAAAACTACCTAAAATTTTAAAAATTTATTTTGAAAATAAAAAAAAATATTTATTTTTTTTTAATTTTTTTTTATAGATATTCATAATTTCTAAAAAAAAATTCTTATATAAAGTTTTAAATGGTACTATTTAAACACGGCGTTATTTTTTACTTTTTAAGAAGTTTTTCCTATGAAAACAAAATTTTTATTGCACACATTTTATTTTTTAGTGCATATTTTTAGTTTTTTTAGTGCATATTTTGAATTTTTTAGCGCTTACTTTAAGCGCATATTTTCGATTTTTAAGTGCATGAAAATCACATCCCTAATTATAACACTCAAAAAATAGACCTTGTCAAATTATCAGAAAAAGTCTCGTAATACCATTTTACCAATATTTGACAGTTTTTTTTGTTTTTTAACAAATAATTTTCGATCGAAATTTACAGTTTTTTTTGCAATTTTACAGTTTTTCTTGTCATTTTGCAAATTTCCAAGATGTTTTACAAAAAAATCTAGTAAATTTACGAGAATTTTTTGTAAGTTTTATTTCGCCAAAAAAGTTTTACATTCACAATTTTATTGGTAAAAATCTTGTAAAATTACAAAAAAGCTCGTAATTTTTACTAGGATTTCTCGTAAAATAGGCGGTAGCAAAAAATCTAGTAAAATCACGAAACCTCCTTGTAAGTTTTATCGCGTCAAAAATATGTAAATTTACAATTTCTTTTGGTAAAAAGCTTATAAAATTACAAAATTATTGGTAAAAAGCTTGTAAAATAACAAGGAATTTTTGTCAAATAGGAGGTAGCAAAAAAAAAAGTTACCAACTTTTCTTGTAATTTTACAAGGTTTTTTTTAGTGTAATTTTAATGAGCTGTCCAAAATTTAAAAAAAAAAAATTAAAATCGGTCGAACGGCTTTCGAGATACCACTATTTAAAATTTGTAAAAAATTGTGTTTTTTTCCTACTTTCGAGAATGTTTTTTTTTTTTTTAACTGAGCATTTTTTCTCTTGACCCTTTTATAGAGCTCAATACAATCTTTCATTTAAATCGAATGAAGTCTTGGATTTTTAGAAAACTTGAACCAAAATTTGGAATTTTTGAAAAATACAAAAAAAAAAACTAAAAAAATGCATGCTAAGTAAAAATATTTAAAACTTTCTATAATCGGTAGAGCGGTTTTCGAGATATCGCCATTTGAAATATGTCAAAAAAATTTCCAAAAGAAAGAAATTTTTTTAAAAATAATCTCAAACTTTTTTTCATTAACTATTTCCTAGAGATTGAGACAGACTTTCATGTAAACTTAATTTAAACCTAATCCGATCATTTGTACTCGTAGTGCACTTCGATCAACATTTTTGGTTTTTGGGAAATTTTCACCAAAATTTTGGTTTTAAAAAAAAAATATCTTGTAATGTTTTTTTTTGGCTTGCTTAATACGAATACCAAAAAATTTCTAAAATCGTTCAAGAGGTTTTCGAGATAACGCCATTTGAAATTTGTCAAAAAATTTGTTCAAGAAATTTTTTTTGAAAAAAATTAAAATTTTTTTTCCATTGACTGTTTCATAGAGTTTCACACAAACTTTAATTTAAACATAATTTGTGCTAAATCAAAACATTTTAACCCACTGCGCCTTTCGATTAAATTTTTGGGTTTTTATAATATTCCCACCAAAATTTTGAATTTTTGACAAATTAAGAAATATATATTGCGTTAGTTTTTTTTATTGATTTTGGCATGCTGAATACGAATATTCCAAAAAATTATAAAATTTCTCGAGTAGTTTTCGAGATATCGCCATTAGAAGGTTGTCATAAAATTTCCGAAATGGCGTTTTTTCCAACGTTTAAGAAATTTTATAAAAAACGTCTCAAAATTCCTTTCCCTCGACGCTCTTATATAGAGATAATGTTTTATTTAAATTTTTAAAATCGGTCGAACTGTTTTCGAGACATCGATATTCCAATTAGCAAAAAATTACAGTTTTTTCCGACGTTTAAGAATTAAAAAACAAAATTTTAAATTTCTTTCCATTGACCCTCTTATAGAGCTTGCGAAAATCTTTCATTTAAACTTAATTTAAATCAAATCTGATTTTTTTTTTACTCGTGGCGTCCTTTTTGCAAAATTTTTCAATTTTTAGAAATTTTTACAAAAACTATTAATTTTTCACCAAAACTTTGAATTTTTAAAAAATGAAAATATAAAAAAATAATACGAATATCAGGAAAATATCGCCATTTAAAATTTATCAAAAAATGTTTAAAAAAATGGCGATTTTTGCCTACGTATAAGATTTTTTTTTTTAATCTCAAAATTTTATTTTACTGACTATTTCAGAGAGATTGAGACAAAATTTCATTTAAACTTAAATTGAGTCAAATTCGACAATTTTAACACATGGCGCCCTTCAATTAATGTTTAGAGCTTTTGGTAAAAATTTTCTAGAAAACCAAAACTGTAATCGACGGACGCCGTGAGTTAAGTTGGTCGGATTTGGCTCAAATTAATTTTAATTGAAAGATTATTTCAAGCTCTTTACAAGGGTCAGGGTGCAAACATTTTTAGTATATTTTAAATTATTTTTTTCAAATTTTAAATACCGATATCTCGAAAACCGTTTGACCGATTTTAAAATTTTTGATATTTAAGGTCAGCGCATCACAATGAAAAAATGTGATGTATAATCGCAAGATTTAATTTTTTAAAAATCTAAAACTTTGATCGCCAGGAGCCACGGCACTACTTAACCCGATTGGCCTCAAATAATACCCTCGTTTAAGTTTTTTTATTTATTTTTTTAAATCTTTATTATTGAAAACCATACCATAAAACATGGCAGGCAATCAACACTTTCATACTACAAATAAGTACAATTTTTCGTATAAAAATTAAAACTCTTTGTTATAAAATTCTTTAAAATTTATGAGCTGTCATATTGTTTTACAGTTATGGTATGTTATGCTAAATTTTTTTTTTTTGTATGTAACTGTGACTGAAAAACTATAATAAATGTTCAAAAGATTTTTTGTGTAAAATGTGTTTTTATCACTAAAGTACATCACCATTCAATTAAGAACGATCGTATATGTTTTTTTTTTTTTTTTAATTAAGCAGATAATTCAACGTTTGAGGAAAATCAGTTTTATAATGTCTGTAGTTTTATGAATAACCCACAGCAAAAGTTAAAAAAGTGTACGTTTTTTTTAATTATTTTTGTACTTTTTCTATTTAATTAATATAGGTAAATTAAAGCTAGTTTTATGTGTAGTAGATAATTTGATGTTTGAGGAAAATCAGTTTTTTAATGTCTGTAGTTTTATGGATAACTTACAAAAAAGGTTATAAACAAAATTTGTATGTTTTTCGAAATCATATTTTACTTTTTGTGTTAATCAATAAATAAGGTCAAGTAAACCTAGTTTAATTTTTTTTTAATAATGAACATTTTTAAATTTAAAATTTGCATCTAAAAATTCTTCTTTAATTCTAAAATGTAGTGGCTGCATCAAATATCAGATCAAAAATATTCGAAAAAAATGTATAAATTATTTTTGTATGTTATTGAAATAGTAATCTATTGCAGTATATTTTTAAATGTGGCCCTGTATTTTAAACAATTTAATTTATTAAAACAACTTAATCTTACAGAAATGACAATTTGTCGAAATTTATTGTATTTACCAAACAATATTAGCACTTTTGTGTGCATTTTAGTGACACTTAACCATCAAAATATATAAATCAAATTTTATATTATTTTAAATTTGTTGAAGTATAAAAACAAATTTTTTTTTTTTTTTTGAAAATTGTACATTTATTTATTATGTAACGAACAATAAAATGCTTGAGTGTTTCAAGAATTATTATAAATTCATATATGCAATTTTTTTTTGTGTGAATTTTTTGTGATATAAAAATTATAAATATGGGGCATTATGTGCTAACTGGCCAAGCACGAAAATAAAAATATTCACAGAAATGTGAGATTGAGGAGGGACGTTTGGGGGCACCTTGATCCCTAGCGATAGATGTGAACCAATTTTTTATGATATATTTTTGGATAAATAAGACAATTTTATAAATATTTATATTATTTTTTGTAACCACGCCCACAAAAGGCGGCGGAATTAATAAAACGACCAATTACCTGAATTCAAGTGCAGGACCCTGAACTTCTTCTAGCATAAACATTTGCATTTGTTTAACAAATATGTATACGAAAAAAAATTAAGGGAAAATTATTGTTTCCCCCTGATCCGATTTTGCCCATTTTCGAACTTAAACTGTCTATGACCACAATAAATATGCATGCCAAACTTTAGAAGTCTACCATTATTTAATTTGGACTGCATCGTGTTATCTACAGACAGACATACAAATATTTAAGGAACGTCCGATTGTTAGATGTGTTACACACGGAATGTCGAAGTCAGTATAACCCCATTCTATTGTTGGAGGGTATAAAATTGTCAGAAATATATATTTTTTTCCGTCTACCACAATTTTTAGCTCACCACAATTGATCCATTTTTCAAACGACATAACTTTTTATAGCTGGTCAGTTGGAAAATATTGCCTCATATGCTAATATAATATTTATGAAAATAAAAACAAAATAATAAAATAATAGAAAATAGGAAGTGTTTAATGAAAATATTTTCATTAACAAAAACAATATAATTTTATCTAAAAATATATAATTGTACAGAACGATTATGCGATACCCTACTTCAGACACACCGAAAAAAAAACTCTACAAGGTTTTTACCAATAATTTTGTAATTTTACAAGCTTTTTACCAATAAAATTGTAAATTTACAACTTTTTTGACGCGATAGAACTTACAAATAAAAATCGTGATTTTTCTAAATTTTTTGCTACCTCCTATTTTACGAGAATTCCTAGTAAAAATTAAGAGCTTTTTTGTAATATTACTAGCTTTTTACCAATAAAATTGTTAATTTACAACTTTTTTAGCGCAATAAAACTGACAAGAAATTCTCTTGAATTTACTAGCAGTTTTCTTGGAAATTACCAAAAAAAATTAAAATTTTCTATGAAATTAAATTTCGATCAAAATTTTTTTGTTAAAAAGCAAGGAAAACTGTCAAATATTGGTAAAATGTTATTATGAGACTTTTCTAGTAATTTGACAAGGTTTGCTTTTGAGAGCAGTACGTTCCTCCCCCGAAATACACTTACTGATAGACGGAATATATTAGCTTGTTATTATATTAGTAAGTCCTTGAATGACCCTACCCCACTCTAGGACCCCATAAAGCTATGGTCTTATATTTGCCTGTCTGTTCAAATCACTGTTACTTTCGAAAGACAAGATGGAAGCTACTGACACTTAGCAAACATGTTGGTTTTTTTCTGGTTCAGGTTGGTAGTGAATTTCAAACATATCGGTTCCGGGGTTTAGAAGTTATGATCGAAATCGTGAATTCAAATCACGTTTCAAAAAAAAATCTCTAACTCCCTGACCATTTCATTTAGCTTGGGACAATCATTCATTTAATTTAATTTTACCCAAATCCGAACATTTTAGCTCTTTGATCAAAATTTTGGATTTTTGGAAAATTTTCAACAAAATTTTTAGTTTTTGAAAAATGAAAAAAAAAATTCTTGCTAAACATTATTTTTATTAATTTTAAATACGAATATGAAAAAATTTCTAAAATCGGTCGTGCGGTTTTCGAGATATCGCAATTTGTTAAAAAATTTCCAAACTTTGCGGTGTTTCCTACACTTAAAATATTTTGTAAGTAAATTCAACTGAAGAAACGTTTAAAATAATTGTTTTTCCTTTTAAAAAATGGACTACTGATATTTCATTTGAAACAACATACTTTTTCAGTTATTTTTAAACGTTAATAAATGACTAGACATTCCGTAATAACAAATGATATTTCAGTTATTTTAACTGTTTACATTTTTTTATTTTGTGAAGTAAAAATTAAATTTTTTGAATAACAAACTACAAAAACCGTACTTCTGTAAAATTATACGGAATAATCAGTCACAAATAATTTAACTGATAAAAATATTTTTCCGTAACTTTTGTAGTTTATTGTTTTTACAACTGTATAAATTATTCAAAATTTTAGCTTCCTTGAAAAACAAACGATAAAACGTTTAAAACAACTTTAACTAAAAACTTTTTGAATAACCGTAAATAGTTACTGTAAAACTTTTCTGGGTGTACGTTTAAGAAATTAAAAAAAAAAATCAAAATTTTTTTCCGTTGACTACTTTGTATCTTAACGGTTCTCACACGGTGGGTCGCGACACCCTACGTGTACACGGAATCATTTCTGGGACTCGCGAACAGTTTAGTAAAAATCATGCTAAAAACATCAAAATTTGAAAAAAATGCAAAAATACAAAAATATCTTTTAGGCAGTTGTTAAGTCATCAAAATATTAAAATATCCTAGTACGTTACTGTCTAGCCCAAGTAAATATGCCAATTTTAAGCTTTTTAGCTCATCAGTGGTCTTTAAAATAACCGGAACCAAAAAGTGTACACAAAAAAATATCAAAAATCTAGGTCCGAGTGAAGTTTTCCCGTGAATCTGTCCGTACTATATTCAGTTTGGTATTGAATATGAGCGAAATCGGTTAAGCGGTCCAAAAAATATTTTATTACATTCCACATAACCTAAAAATACAAAATGCTATAATTCGGCTGTTGGTTGACGTTTGTGAGCAGAATTTGATGCCGAATGATATTTTTAGAACACATTTTTTCCGAGGTAATCTTTTTTACATTGTAGAGGCTACTTTTTTACTTGTTTTTTTTTATTCCCTCTACTCTACACCATTTCAAATTGTATTTCAGAAATATCAATTGTATTTCAGAATTTATTAATTGTATTTCAGAAATTATCAATTGTATTTGTATACAGAAAATATCAATTATATTTCAGAAATTATCAATTGTTTTACATAGCTTAGTTTCTGAAATACAATTGATAATTTCTGAAATACAATTGATTATTTCTGAAATACAATTGATAACTTCAGAAGTACAATTGATATTTCCTGAAATACAAATTAAAAATTTCTGAAATACAATTGATAATTTCTGAAATACAATTAATAAATTCTCAAATACAATTGATAGTTTCTAAAATACAATTGATAATAACTGAAATACAATTGGTAAATTCTGATATACAATTGATAATTTCTGAAATACAATTGATAATTTCTGAAATACAATTGATAAGTTCTGAAACCCAATTTATAGTTCTGAAATACAATTGATTATTTCTGAAATACATTTGATAAGTTCTGAAATACAATTAATAAATTCTGAAATACAATTTATAATTTCTGAAATACAATTGGTTATTTCTGAAATACAAATGGAGATGGTGTAGTGATAGAGGGTATATATAAGTTGTCATTCCGTTTGTAACACCTCGAAATATTGGTCTACTTAGGACCCCATAAAATTATATAATTATAATCTTCGATCGATTTTTAAACGATCTAGCGATGTCCGTCTGTCGGTCTGTCTGTCTGTTAAAAACACGCTAACTTTTGAAAGACTTTACGGAGACTCCTGACGTTTGGCATATATGTTGGTCATTCACCTCAGGTTGGTATTCCAATTCAGCGAAAGCAGTTAAGTGGTTCAAAAGTTATAAGCAAAAGAGTGAATTTCGGCAAGGGTTTTTCGTGAATTTACGAGTTAAAAGACACGATAACTTTCGAATGACAATTCTGAGGATGTTGAAGCAAATGGCATAGATATTTCCCGTTCCCGTGGTCTGATTCGTACTGAATTTCAGCCAAATCGGTCCAGTGGTCCAAAAATTATTAAGAAAACAATAAATTTCAGATTGGTTTCTCCTTAAATTCACGTGATAAAAAATCAGTTAAAAAAGCTTTAAAAACATTGGAAAGGCAGAAAAATATTTCACACTAAAAAAAAATTACACTCAAAAAAAATTTTACACTCGAAAATAATTTTACACTCAAAAAAAATTTAGTAAATTTTTTTTTCTCAAAAATTATTACTCAAAATTTTTAATTTTTTTTTTTTTCACTTTAGAAAATTTATTACTCCTTCAAAAGGGCATTGTGGAGGGTATTTATGGATTAAACCATGTCGAATTTAACTTTATTACTGTTTTTTTTATATTTTCGGAAAGTAAAAAAAAAAAATCGGAACAGCCAAATATATAACTGTCACTTTATTTTTTTTTTTATTTCTGAAGGGTTTAAAATTTTCAGAACAGCCAACTAATTTCTTAGCATTTCTATTCTTTTTCCGGTATCTTAAAAATTATGCATTAGTTTTAGTTTATTCATAAATAACTCAATAACTTGCAATTAATCGGGATTAAAAAATTTCAAATGGATTAACAAATGCAGATCGGATTAATAAATAATATGGATTATAGTCATTCGATTATTGTGGTCCGTCAAAAAAATAAAAAATATAACTGTATTTTCGTTTAAAAGCTGATTTTATCGATGTTTAAACTAGTTAAACTTAATCTAGGTCGTAAAAAAATTATTATTGAATAAATTTTCTAATCGATAAAGTTAATTTAAGAAGTATTTTAAAATAACAATTGTTAGCAATTGGGTAATGATTGGTAATGGTAGCAATTGGATAATGAAAACTTTAAGAACGGGTAACATAATTCAATTTAGCTGCTGATATGTGGGGCTTAGCGCTAACTGATAGTTACAAATGTTATATTTGAATAGAAATAACTGTAAAATCTGATAACTGGATTGTATGTTGACATAAACAAGTTGTTTACATTTAGTTGAAATATTTTTATTTTATTTATTATTTTTTTTTTTAATTTTATTCATCAAAATTTATAAAATATTTCTGTTATCAAATGAAAAAAAATTTATGAAAATTATTATTTTATTTATAAAAATTTATGAAATATTTTTATAAATGATGAAATTTTATTAAAATTATTAATTTTTTTATTTACTCTATTTATTAAATTTTATGAAATTTTCTTTAAATGATTTAATTTTATGAAAATTTTTATGACGATTGATATTATAAAATTTTTTTAATGAAGAATTTTATAAAATTTCGTTGCTGAAACATAATTTGTTTGATAATGATGTTTGACCAAAACATTTATGAAACCGTTTCATAAATATTATGAAACATTTCTCTTTCGCTGTAATAATCACAAAATTATCCGCAAAAGTTGTTGTTGTTGTATTTTGCTGTCTTAATTATTTTTATACCCTCCAACTACAGTATGGGGGTATACTCACTTTGTCATTCCGTGTGTAACGCATCGAAATATCGGTCGGGGACCCCATAAAGTATATATATTATTGATCAGTGATCGATTCTAAGACATTTTAGCGATGTCCGTCCGTCCGTCCGTCCGTCTGTCTGTCCGTCCGTCCGTCCGTCCGTCCGTCCGTCCGTCTGTCCAAAATAAAATAGCTAGACCCATCAAGTTTGGCACAAATATGTCTTATGTTCCTAGGCAGGTTAAGTTCGGAAATTGGCCAAATCGGACCAGGGGGAAAAAAGTTCCCCCTTGAAGAACTAAACCAACCTCTAAAAAAATACACATTTTTACATGTTTTTTTTGTATTTTTGTTAATTAAATGAAACATTTGGTATATTTATCGCGATGGGAAGGTGCTCTCAACGTCCCCCACTGGCCCTATCAACCCCCCCCCCAAAAAAAAAGAAACGCCCCTGACAAATTTTTGTTTTTAATTTTTTTTTACATTTTGGAGGGTATAATAGATTCGGCACAGCCGAATTTAACACTCTCACTTGTTTTGTTTAATTTTTATCATTTAAAAATTTTATAAATAACACTTTTAATTTTTTAGTTTTATTCATTCAAATTTATAATATTTCTGTTGAAAAATTATAAAATTTTATGAAAATTATTATTTTTTTGTTTTATTCTTTGAAATTTATGAAATATTTCTATAAATGATGAAATTTTATGAAAATTATTTAACTTTTTTTTATTTTATTTATTAAAGTTTACGAAATATTTCTATAAATGATGAAATTTTATGAAAATTTTTATAATGAATAAAATTATAAAATTTTTTGAGTGAAGGATTTGTTAAAATTTCATAGCAGCAATGAAGTCTGTTTGGTAATGTTAATTGATAAACAAATTTATGAAACCATTTCATAAATATTATGAAACATTTTTCTTTCGCTGTAATAAATAAAAAATTAAATATATATTTTTTTTAATTTTTTACAAATTTTATAAATAATACTTTTAATTATTTAGTTTTATTCATTCAAATTTATAATATTTCTGTTGAAAAATGATAAAATTTTATAAAAATTATTATTTTTTTATTTTATTCATTGAAATTTATGATATATTTCTATAAATGATGAAATTTTATGAAAATTATTTAACTTTTTTTATTTTATTTATTAAAGTTTACGAAATATTTCTATAAATGAAGAAATTTTATGAACATTTTATAATGATTAAAATTATAAAAATTTTTTCATGCAGAATTTGATAAAATTTCGTTGCTGAAATATAATTTGTTTGATAATGTTGTTTGACCAAAAAATTTATGAAACCGTTTCATAAATATTATGGAACATTTTTCTTTTGCCGTAATAATCACAAAATTATCCGCAAAAGTTGTTGCTGCATTTTGCGGCCTTAAATATTTTTTTAAAATTTTTTTTTTCATTTAAAAATTTTTTAAAAAGCACTTTTTATTATTTAGTTTTATTCATTAAAATTTATGAAATAATTCCGTTGAAAAATTATAAAATTTTCTGAATAATATTATTTTTTTTTTTATTTTATTTATTGAAATTTATGAACTATTTCTATTAATGATGAAATTTTATGAAAATTATTTAACTTTTTTATTTTATTTATTAAAGTTTACGAAATATTTCTATAAATGAAGATATTTTATGAAAATTTTTATAATGAATAAAATTATAAAATTTTTTGAAGGAAAAATTTGATAAAAATTCGTTGCTGATATATAATTTGTTTGATAATGTTGTTTGACCAAAAAATTAATGAAACCGTTTCATAAATATTATGAAACATTTTTCTTTAGCTGTAATAAACACAAAATTATCCGCATTGTTATAAAAGCTGCTGTAGCATTTTGCTGTCTTAAATATATTTTTTTTAATTTTTTTTCATTTAAAAATTTTATAAATAACACTTTTAATTTTTTAGTTTTATTCATTCAAATTTATAATATTTCTGTTGAAAAATTATAAAATTTTATGAAAATTATTGTTTTTTATTTTATTCATTGAAAGCTATGAAATATTTCTATGAAATGATGAAATTTTATGAAAATTATTTAACTTATTTTAAATTTATTTATTAAAATTTATGAAATATTTATATAAATGATGAAATTTTATGAAAATTTTTATAAAGATCAAAATTATAAAATTTTTTGAATAAAGAATTTTTTAAACTTTTGTGGCAGAAATGTAATCTGTTAGATGGTGTTAATTGACAAAAAAATTTATGAAACCATTTCATAAATATTATGAAACATATTTCTTTCTGTATAATAATCACAAAATAATCCGCATTAATATAAAATTTATTGTAGCATTTTGTTGTCTTAAATAATTATTTTTTTTTAATTTTTTTTTTTTCATTTAAAATTTCATAAACAACACTTTTAATTTTAAAGTGTTTAAAATTGCTACTCGTTTCAATGTTAATTCCTATTTGGTAAAACCACATAAATTCATTTTGTGTAATAATCAAGGTTTTCAAGTTTTTGGTTTTGCGCAATTAATTTTATAACAAATTAACTGTTTATTTTGTTTTATAATTGTTACTTGTTTTTTTGTTATTTAAAACCAGAAAAAAATATTTTAAAAAACTAAAAAAATATATTTCAAACAAGAAAAAATTAGGCCTTTTATATAAAACATGTTGCGTAATGTTATTTCTTTTTTATATGAACATACCACAAAAAAAAATTAATTCTTAAGTAATTATGATTTGTTTATAACTATTAACAGTTAAAGAGCATCATTTTATTAGAGATTCATTTTTGCAAAAAAATCTCTTAAATATAATAAAAATCAAATAATAAAATGTAAATGCTCTTTTAACTAAATAAAAGAGCTTTTAACAGTAAAAGAGACTTTGGTGTGCAAAAAAAATAACTTTTTAAAATAAGAGAATTATGTAGAAGAAAATTTGCAAAAAAAAAACTTCTCTTAATATATTTGTTGAAAACCTATACAAGATTACAGTGATGCCAACTTAGCCCCTTTAGGGCTATATTCAGCCCTTTTTGATTGCTCTCAACGCGTATTTTTTTCTTTTAGCCCTTTTATTTTTTTAGGGGCTAACATGGCTCTTTTTGTTACATTTCTTAGCCCTTTTAGCCCCTTTTTAACCATTTGTTAATTTTGGAGTCATTTGTTAATATTTTGCCAAAATGTTTGCTGGGCCACAATGTTTTCTAAAATAAAGTTACATATCTTTTATTCATACATGAAATTATAAATCATGAAAGGACTCGGAAAATCTTAGACAAAACAGATTAATTTTTGATCGAAATACACTGTTTGTGGTTGAAAATCCGATTTTGAAGTTGTCATCGTTTGTTCTGATTTAATTGGAAATCTTTATTCAAATGAAGAAGTGGATATAACATTTAGTGTCACGAATTTCTTTAATAAAAAAATTGGATGTCAATAAATATATCAAATTGTTTAAGTATTTCTGCAAAAATTAAATAAAACCAATATTAAAATGGTCCAATTATTATATAAGCGCAATTTTACGGCCCGAAGAACAAATTTAATATTATTGGAAAAAGCAAATCTTAGTGATTTCTTTCTGCATTTTTAAGTCAAATATTTCAATAACATTGTTTTAATAATCCCATTTTTACATTAGAACTTAAGATCGATCTCTTAAAAGCACAAATTAAAAAAAAAAAATTGCTGAAAAACATAAAAACTGGTAAATTTTTGAGTTTAGCCCTTTTTAGCCCTTTTTAACTGCTCAGCCGACGCTTTTTGGTTTGAAATATTTGGCATCGCTGCAAGATTATACAAATTTTAAAAATTAACCTGTTACTGGCTTAACAAATATTAGTGTAACATTTTTGAAAAGTTAAATTCGACTTGGCCAAATTTTTGAATACCTTCCTTTATGTCGTTTTTAAGTGAGAGTAAATTTTTTAACATTAAAAAATGTTAATTAGAAATGTTTTATTTTAATTAAAAATTAAAAAAAAAAAAAATTTACAAAATTTTTTTTGAGTGTATAATTTTTTTTTAGTGTAAAATTTTGTTTTTTTAGTGTAAACATATTTTTGAGTGACAAAAAACATTTTGTAAAATATTTTTTTGGCTTACCACCTTTTTTTTCAACACGTGAATTTAAGTGAATTTAAGGTGAAACCAATCTGATATTCACGGTTTTTCTCATAACATTTGAACCACCAATTTTGCTAAATTCAATATCAATCAGACCAGAATAACGACAAATATATGTGCCAAGCTTTAGTAGGCTCAGAAATATCGTTTGAAAGATATTGTGTTTTATAACACCCAAATTCATGAAAATCCTTGCCGAAATTCACAATTTCGCTTATAACTCTTAAACCACTGAACAAATTTTGCTGGAATTCAATACCAATCTGGATTACCAATAGGATTACCCTAAAAAAAAAACTTTGACATATTACTAGAAAAAGTCTCGTAATCCAATTTTACCAATATTTGACAGCTTTTCTTGTTTTTAACAAATAATTGTGGATTCTTTTAATTTTACAAATTTCTAAAATTTTTTACAAAAAAAAAAAAAATATTGTAAATTTATGAGCATTTATTGTAAGTTTTGTTTCGCCAAAAAAGTTTTAAATTTACAATTTTATTGGTAAAAATCTTGTAAAATTAGACAAAAGCTAGTAATTTTTACTAGGAATTCTCCTAAAATAGCAGGTAGCAAAAAAATCTAGTAAAATCACGAAATCTCCTTGTAAGTTTTATTGCGTCAAAAAAATTGTAAATTTACAATTTCATTGGAAAAAAGCATGTAAATTACAAAATTTCTGGTAAAAATCTTTTAAAATTACAAGGAATTCTTGTTAAATAGGAGGTAGCAAAAACTAAAAACAACAAGTTTTTCATGTCGTTTTACAAGGTTTTTAGCAAAAAATTAAAATTTTGGAGAAAAAAAATTTTTGTTGTCGTTTTAGTTTTAAAAATATCATAGTTTTATTTAAAAAGCTGATTTAAATCTGACACGCAATAGCTGCAGCAATCGAAAAGCACTGATGATGGAAGAGCTGTTGATATTTCCGCTTAGCCAGTATTGTCTTTTAATTACACCCTACACCACTCTGTGGAACAGGGTATAACGAGTTTGTGCTGATGTTTGTAACTACCCGAAATAATAGTCCTAGACCTACCTTCAAGTATACCGATCGACTCAGAATTACTTTTTGAGCCGATTTAGCGATGTCCGTCCATAATTTTCAATCAATTGACTTGAAATTTGAAACTTAAGCATCTTTTAGCTCACGGACGAAGCCTATTGAAATTTGAGAAAATTGGTCCATGTTAAGACCAAGCCCCCATACAAACTCCCCCTTTGGATTAGGCCTAAATGACCTTGATAACCATATTATAATATATATCGCTTTGAAATTTAACAGATAATCTAATTTTGTACGCACGAATCTTCAATTCAAATTTCGGGTCAGTCCTTCTGGTAGTTCCCATAAAAACCACCCTCCCGATATTCACATAATTCCCTTGAAATTCATAAAAATGGAAATATTTGATTAAAATTTTATTTTTAGGTGTTAAACGTGTACTTTAGTAACCTAATCAAATCGGAATATAATTGGACCATTTTTGGACTTAGTCCCACATATAAAAATTTCTACCGATATTTAGTTAAATCGGTCTATTGACAAAAAAATAAAACAATTCCACTAAAATTTGATTTTTGTGTGTTTTCTACACAAAATAAATATCTAACAAAAGACAGATCCAATCAGTACATGTTTGGACTTGGCACCCATTTTCCGAAAAACACTGGTGTAGGGTATCATATGGTCGGTCTTGACCAACTATAACTTTCTTACATGTTTTTTATTTAGATTTGGTTTTTGCACTACAAAAATTGATTCTTCAAAAGTAAAAATGTGAAGGATCAGTACTGATCCGAATATGGATCGCTAAGATTTGACCAGTTTTAATCGAACGTATTCAATTTCATCCGAAAATTTTTTTTATCTAATTTATAAACCCATTTGCCGGATGACACTATGTCCCTCTGATTAAAACTGATCTAATTTTAGCGGTCCATTTTTCGGGCTTTCTGATCTTTCAATTCTCGCATAAGATATGATATATAATAATATATATAAAAATTTTTGATCGGGTTCCCAGAAGTAGTTAATATGGACTCATACTGATCGGTTAAAGTAATCATTTTTGTAGAAAGTCATTATTCAGATTTTCATCAGTCTTCTTTCATTTTGAGTATTTTTCAATTTGCCTTTTATGAATTTTAATTTGGATATTATGAATTTTAATTTGGATATTATGAAATTTAATTGAGCTTCTCTGATTTTTTACAATATTAATAGGAATTTTCTGAATTTTAAGTGGACATTTCAAGAATTCCATCGCAATTTTCTGTATTTCAATAAAAATTTCTGAATTTTAAAAAGAATTCATGAATTTTAATTGAGCTTTTCAGGATTTTAATTTGGTTTTTCTGAATTTCACTTGGCGTTTCCTCAATTTTAATTGTACTATTCAGAAAAATACCATTTCCCTTTTAATGGGCTTTTTCTGAACTATTACTTGGTTTTTCTAAATTTCCATTGGGTTTAATAAAGCTTGAGGGGACTTTTATTAATGTGATTTCGTACTTTTTGAATTTCAATTGTCTTTTCTGAATTTGAATTAAATTTTTCTTTAATTTAAAAATAGCTTTTCCATGTATCAGTAACAATATTCAGAATTTTCATTAAACTTTCTGATTTTTTTTTAAGCTTTTTGGAATTTTCGAATAAAGCTCTTTTTTTCAATTTTGTTTTAAAGAATATAAATTGCGACGGCACAAAAAGTTCAGTTTCAATATTCTTAAAAATTCAAAATTTTTTTCATAAAGCTTTAAAGACACATTTTGTGCTAAAAGGCCTTTAAACATGTAAAAAATTAACCTTAGAAGAACTTATAATCCATAACGGATTATCATTCTTAAAGTGTTTAATAAGAAATTTTATTAAACTTTCTGAATTTTTATTTAAGCTTTTTGGAATTTTCGAATAAAGGTCTTACTTTTTTTTTAATTTAGTTTTAAAGAATATAAATTGCGACGGCACAAAAAATTCTATTTCAATTTTCTTAAAAATTTAAAATTTTCTTCTTAAAGCTTTAAAGACACATTTTGTGTTAAAAGACCTTTAAACATATAAAAAATTAACCTTAAAAAGAACTTATAATCCATAACGGATTATCATTTTTTAAAGTGTTTAATAAGCCTATAATACTTTTTAGAATCTGTCGTTATGGTGGGTGGTTTATGGCGCCTCCTTAAAAATATATATGTGTACATTTTGTTGTTTTATTAATATTATTAATGTAAACTTCTTACGGTACATTGAACTTTTTTGAATGCACTGCTAAACAGTAAAATTTTATAACTATAAACAAACATTAGAAAAAAATATTAATATATTTATGATAAAATTTTAAAAATAAGATACTATATTCTCAAGTATTTTTGTGTGAGATACTTGAAAATACTGATTTCACATACAAAATAATATTGGCACTTATTCAAAAATTACCATGAAATCTTAAATTCATAAATACATTTTATCAAAACATAGAAAAATAGATATAAAATATGTGATATAAGCTTAATTAGTACCTAAAAAAATTTTAAAACAAAACAAAAAAAAATAAAAATTAGTCATAAAAATAACATTTTTCAAGCACAGGTGGTGTTAGCATTAGAAGGCACTTAAAAAATTTTTTAGTCATAAAATATTTTTGAAGAATGTTTAAGTTGTTATTACTAATATTAAAAAATAATATACACTTAAAAAAAATTTTTTTAAGGAAAACATTTAATTAAATCTTAAAAAAGCTTTAAAGCTTATAAAAAGCTTTAAAGCTTATAAAAAATATAACTTAAAAAAAGCTTTAAAGCTTAAAAAAGCTTTAAAGCTTATAAAAAGCTTAAAAGCTGATAAAAAGCTTTAAAGCTTATAAAATCAGTAAAGCTTCTAACAAGCATTAAAGCTTATAAAAAGCTTTAAAGTTTATAAAAATCTTTAAGGCTTACAAAATTTTGTAAACATTAAAGCTTATAAAAAAGCTTTAAAGTTTATAAAAAGCTTTAAAGTTTATAAAAAGCTTTAAGGTTTATAAAAAGCTTTGAAGTTTATAAAAAGCTTTAAAGTTTATAAAAAGATTTAAGGTTTATAAAAAGCTTTAAAGTTTATTAAAAGCTTTAAAGTTTATAAAAGACTTTATGGCTTATAAATAAAAATAATAATAAAATAATTAAAAAATCTATATTCTTTTTATTTATATACATAAATTGATAAATAAATGCTTCAGCAATTTTCGTCAAACGTCACCTTTTCTTTATGTTGATGAAACTTTTCGTTAAATTGGTTTTTACAAAATCTTTAAAAAAAGGCTTTTAATCTTATAACAAATTATTTAAAAAAAATTATTTAACATTGAATTTGAACAATTTTGATTAAAAGCTTTGTAGCTCTCTATAAAGCTTTTTTAACATTAAAATAATAATTTTCACAAAAAATAATGAAACAATTTACAGATTTTTTAAATTTTAAATTATTAATAAAAAATCTTAAGCAATTTTCGTCAAACGTCACTTTGTCTTTATATTGATGAAACTTTTCATTAAATTGATTTAAGGAATGTTCCACATTATGTTTAACATTATTTCGAACGAAAATTGATGTGTTCATCAATATGTAAAACAGCAACGTAAATTATTTTTTTTATCAATATGATAAAACCTGTTATATTAAAAAAAAGCTCTGTATAAAGCTTTGTATCATTTATAAAAAATGTTACAAAAAATGTTATAAAAAATGTTAATAATGTAATATGAAGTATTCTTATTTCTAAGATTATACTTATTCATGAAATAATACACGTTGGTTAAAATATAAAACATAAACTTTGTTTATTAATTAAATATTTTCTTTGTTTTTATAAGAAAAGCGCCCGTCCTGACATTTGTCTGGACAAAGCAACTTGACTTGTTGAACTCAGAAAGATAATTGATTTTAATACGCAAGCGCTGCTCCTTTTATAGCAATTCTAAACGCTCACGATAACATAGTAGTAAAAATAAGTAGTAGAAATAACAAAGAAACATTGTTGTATAAAAATGTAAATAAAATAAAGTCAGCAATGACCGTTAAATTCAAAATAAATGCAGAGTTGCATTTATATTGCTTTACGTTAAAATAAAATGATTTTCGAAACTAATATTTATGAAAATGAGTGTAATTAATAAAAAATAAGATAATAAATAATAGTGGACTGCTTCAGTCTCCCCCTCTGATGCCGAAAACGTCCCGATGAGGCATCAGCAAAACGTTCGTAGTTTCAGGCATCTTCTATTTGTTGATCTTAACATTTTATTTGGTTTCCTCTTTTTGTAGTTTAGAAGCCATTGGATAATTGTGGATAGCTTGTGTTTATCCTCTAAGGTCTCCCCCTGGACGATAAGTTGTTCACTGACATATGTACCATGTTGATCACCCTCTACTGCCTGTTTTAAAACGAGTGCAGAGTTCAGTAGAGATTGAAATTGTTTTCCCCGAATGTTGTTGTAAATTTGAGTTTCATTTACTGGCTCTGTAGCCAAGGATAGATGGGTGTCCATAAAAAGTAGTGGCATGACTATTGTGTCTAAATAGTAACTTTGCTCAGTTCCGTTGAATTTAGCAGGTGGTCCAGACAGTCTGGATGAATCCCATGGCGTTCTTTGACCAGCTGGTAATGCATTCTTCAAAATTGCTTGCACAGAATGTGGAGAATAATTATTATTACGTTTTATTGGACGTGGCGGTAGTTTCATTGACAATTTTTCACCTTCAGAGCCATATTTAGAAACAAGTGATTGTGAAATAGGCTGCTGTGATGTTCCATCATTCAAAACTGATTGACGTGTAGTTGTTGAGAAATATGTTGGTCCGTTCATTAGTAATGGACGCATTTCAGGAGCAAAAGGTAGAGGTGGTAGGGTTTCCTTACTTTCCACAAATTTAATAAATGGGGCTACCTCTTTGACGATTTTCTTTCCAGGAGAATCTTTTGGTGACATCAAGTCCATGGAAAACATTCTAACTTCCATCGGATTTGTAAACACAAATTTCATCTCTGGGTCATCTTCAAAACACCAGAATTTTTGGGCCATATTAAGCACGATTCCGGCGTACTCCAGGAAATCTGTACCACGTAAAGTGCGACTCTTTTTGGCATTTTGTAGGTTAATCATTTTTATTTTACGGACTCTATTTCCAACGGTGATATCACATATTGTGGACATTATTTTTCCAGCAATAGTGGTTCCATCCGCAAGATTAATATCTGCGAGGACATCTTGGAAGATACAGCCGTTTTCCGTTAAAACTTTCTTCAACCTAGTACTGGCAACACTGGTCTTTGCACCACTGTCAAATATAGCCTCTCCATTTATACGAAACATCTCAATATGGACTGTTGGAAATGAGTGACCAATAATTGTTGAGGAGAGGGAATTAAGCGCAAGATATTGGGAGAACAAAAGTCTCTTTTTATAAACGAAGGTGTCTGTCGGCTGTTTTATTTGTTGCTTGCCTTCAAAATTGTTCACAAATATACGCCAATTGGGCAGAGGAGGACAGAAAGTCGTCCGAATGAGAGCTTTTGCCTGCTCAAACGTACAAACTGTAGCTTTCACTCCTATCCACCAAGTTGCAGCGTAGTCATCTAATAGCAAAGGTAAACCGCGTACTGCATCAGCATCATTAATTTTCTCAATATCTTTGTAGACACTGATGGCAGCTAAAAGTTCCTCCACAGCAGCGGGATCTCTCTGTACTCTATAACGTGTAGTGCATTGTGTAAACGAACCGCCTTTCGCGGTGCCACCCATTGCAGTTATAAGTTGTTGAAACTGCTCTGTTGAAAATGTTGCCATGATGTTGTTCTACTTAAAGTTGCAGCTTGCCGTCTTTGCCACGTACTCTTCCTTCAATTGTGTTTCGGCTTTGTTGTTTTCCGTCTCGGCCACGGATTCGTCTTTCACTTGAGTGTCTTCTTTGTTGTTTTCCGTCTCGGCTACGGATTCGTCATTTTTTTTTTTGTGTCGGCTTTAGATTCGGTCGTCTTCGTAGCCAGCAGGTTGGGAGCCAATGAAGTATTCTTATTTCTAAGATTATACTTATTCATGAAATAATACACGTTGGTTAAAATATAAAACATAAACTTTGTTTATTAATTAAATATTTTCTTTGTTTTTATAAGAAAAGCGCCCGTCCTGACATTTGTCTGGACAAAGCAACTTGACTTGTTGAACTCAGAAAGATAATTGATTTTAATACGCAAGCGCTGCTCCTTTTATAGCAATTCTAAACGCTCACGATAACATAGTAGTAAAAATAAGTAGTAGAAATAACAAAGAAACATTGTTGTATAAAAATGTAAATAAAATAAAGTCAGCAATGACCGTTAAATTCAAAATAAATGCAGAGTTGCATTTATATTGCTTTACGTTAAAATAAAATGATTTTCGAAACTAATATTTATGAAAATGAGTGTAATTAATAAAAAATAAGATAATAAATAATAGTGGACTGCTTCAAATATAAATTAATATTTTCATCAAAATAATAAAACATTTCATTATATTGACAAAAGCTCACTATAAAGCTTTGCAACATTAATAAATAAATTACGAATCATAAAAAATTTTACAAATTTATATAAATTTATTCAGCAACTTTTGTCAAAAAAAGGCTTTTTGTCTTAATATTGATGAAACTTTTCATAAAATTGATTTTAGGAAAGGTCCACAGTTTTACTTTCTTTCAAACGAACATTAATCTGTTCATCGAAATGTAAAAACAGGGACGTAAATTGATATTTTTTGATGAAACTTTTCATTAAATTGATTTTAAAAATGTTCCACAATTTTACTTTCCTTCAAGCGAACATTAATCTGTTCAACAAAATGTAAAAACAGGGACATAAATTTATCTTTTTGTCAATGTGATTAAATATTTCATCATTTTGTAAAAAGCTCTGTATAAAGCTTTGTATCATTTAAACAAAGTTTTCATAAATAATAATGAAACATAAATTAATCTTTTCATCAAAATAATAAAACATTTCATAATATTGACAAAAGCTCTATACAAAGCTTTGTAGCATTAATTAATAATTTGCATAAAAAATACTGAAATTATTTACAAATATATAATTTTTCTTTTTTTATAAAATAAATAAAATGCTTCAGCAATTTTCTTCAAACGTCACTTTGACGAAACTTTTCATTAAATTGATTTTACGAATGATCCACAATTTCACTTTCTTTTGAACGAACATTAATCTGTTGCTCAAAATGTAAAAATATGGACAAAAATTAATCTTTTTGTCAATGTGATTAAATATTTCATCATATTGACAAAATCTTTGTGTAAAGATTTGTATCATTTATGTATAAATAATTTTTATAAAAAAATATGATACATAAATTAATTTTTTCATCAACATAATTAAACATTTAATTAAAATAATAAAACATTTCGTCAATATAATAAAAAATTGCATCACAAAAGCTTTTTTCCATTGAAAAATTATTTTCATTAAAAATAGTGATACAATTTACGGATACATTTTTTTTATTTTTTGTATAAACAAAAAAAAAAAATGCTCCAGATTTTCGTCAAAAGTAATTTTGTGTTCATATTGATGAAACTTTTCATTAAATTGATTGAAGGCATGGTGCACAATTAACCATTCTTTCGAACAAAAATTAATCTAATCATCAACATATAAAAACACAAACATAAATTAATCTTTTCATCAATATGACCATCATATTACTAAAAGCTCTTACGTCTTGGATGAAAAGCTCTTCTAAATTGACAACAAGTTTCTGTGAACTAACTTTATGGCAAACTAATATTTTGATCAATATAAAAAAAAAATTCATCATATTGACAAAAGCTCTTGCTTTTTTGATGAAAGCTCTGTCATATTGATAACAAGTATCGTTGAACGAACATTTTTGTAATAATTCAGCAGTGTGAAGAAAATATTTCTTTGGGTAAAAAAACAATAAAGAGCTTGAGTTGAGGGTGGGTTGAACTTTATATCTTCTTTAAAAATTTTAAACAATTTTATAAGATTTGTTTTATATATGTTTTTTTTTTTTTAAATATTATGACAATCACTTCTTCAAGTGTATCCCATTCATACATTGTTGTAGTCATTATGTATTAAAGAAAATAAATGGAAATTTAAGTTTTCTAATATTTTAATTTAAAACAAAAAAAATCTCAAAAATTAAGAAAAATAAGAAAAATAATAAAAGATAAAACGATATAAGTGTGTGCCTGTCAATCATTACTAACGATTTGACAGTTTTTGTGACAAATACATATGATTTTTTTTTTCTTAAATATTTTTATAATTTTTTGTGTGTTTGTTTTTAAGATTTATGTAGTGTTAAGTTTTTTTAAAATGATATTATGATAATTTAATCATTATTTATTTTTTCGTTATTTTTCTTTTTAGCACCTTCAAATTTTAAAAGTCTTTTGCTGCGCGCTGAAGTTTTAAGAAAAATGAATCATTACCAAAGCTCATTGGCCGATGTGGATAATGCATTGAAGACCCGGTATACATCAGCTAAGGTAATTTGAAGTTTGTTTTTAATATTTTTGTTTAATTATAATTAAAAATAATATTAAATTTTATATCATGTTTCTTAACAGGCCCATTATCTGCGTGCCTTAGCTTTAAGTGATTTAAGCCGTTACGAAGAAGCTTTATATGAAATATGTTTGGCCATTGGCATGGATAAATCATCAAATCTCAGTAGTACCGAATTATTTCAACATGATCTCACAAAAGTAAGTGAAAACTTTTTGCAATGATTAAAGGCTTAAATGTTTTTGTTACATACAAAAGGAAAGCTTTTATTACAAAACTGTTATTTGAAAGCTTTTAGTTACAAGGTTTATGGGTGTTTTTTTTCGTGATTTTGGAGCCTAGAATTTTTTTTATAATTAGAAGCTTTCATAAGTGGCAAAACGTTATACTATGTTATTTGTTTTTTTAACCATTTTGTGAAACTTAACTTTTCTTTAAATTAAATAAAAGTCAAAAGGTTTTACATTTTGTTAATATAATAACACAGGCACACAAAAAAAAAAAAGTGGCCAGACCCAGAGGGTAGACCCAGTAATTTCTAGGTTTTTTAGGTTGCTGAATCCGAATATGACCTTAAAAAATCATTTCAATTGCCAGTTTTCCCCCTACCGCCCCCCTATAACCCCCCAGAGGATTGACTTTTAATTCTCATAGAAACATAAAATTAATGTGTACTTTTACGTTTTTTTGGCAGCTGAAACCTAAAATGACAACAAAAAAATTATGTGACCCTTCCCCTAACCCCTAGCACGCCCTTACAACCCCGTGAAAGGGGATAAATTTTGAGTGTTTATACAAAATTAAGATGTATATGGATTTCTACGTTTTTTGGACCGCTAAAACCGAATATGACTACAAAAAATGTTTATTTCCCCTCCCTCACTCCCTAGCACCCCTTACTACGCCCTATAGTTGATTTAATTTTGAAATTTTCATTAAAACTTTAATCAAATTTAATCAAAATTAAATCCCCTGTAGGGTGTAGCAAGGGGTACTAGGGAGTTAGGGAGGGGTATTATACACTTTTTGTAGTCATATTCGGTTTTAGCGGTCCAAAAAACATAGAAATCCATATACATCTTAATTTTGTATAAACACTCAAAAATCATCCCCCTTCAGGAGGTTGTAAGGGCGTGCTAGGGGTTGAGGGAAGGGTCACATAATTTTTTTGTTATCATTTTAGGGTTTAGCTGGCAATTGAACATAAAAGTGCACATTAATTTTAAGTTTGTATGACAGTTAAAAGTCAATCCTCCCGGGGGTTAATGGGGGGCGGTAGGGTGAAAAACTGGCAATTGAAATGATTTTTTATGGGCATATTCGGATTCAGCGACCCCAAAAACCTAGAAAAAACTGGGTCTACCCTCTGGGTCTGGCCACTTTTTTTTTTTGTGTGCCTGTGTAATTAATTGTGAAAGCTACATATAAAAACTTTTCAAAATATACAAAGTTAGACAACAAAATGCAAGTTGGTATAAAACAAGGCTTAATAAGTAAAATTTGGAGCTTTTGTAAGTAATTTAAAAGTTAGAAAGAGATTTTCTTCAATATAAAGATTTTTCTTTATTTTTAAGCTTTATTTAAAAGCTGTGCAATCAAATGAAATACATAATTCAAAGTAAATTTTTTTTTCAAAATAAAGTCTTCAGATATTTTTTAAAAAATATAGTATTTATTCGTATGAGTAAAATATTTCCTTAATTTATGAACTGACTTTAGTTTTTTATAAAACTTTTTTTGTTAAAGCTTTTGAAGTTGATTTTTAATTTTTTTCGTGTAGGCATGTCTAAAATTCATTTAATTTTTTTTAATAAAAAATCCTAGTAAAAGTTAAATATTTTTGACTAAGCTTTCGTATTTAAAATAAAATTTTTATATTTTCTTTGATTGGTTATCGTGCAGTTTTTCAAATATATTTTTCACATTACCAACTTTATTTCAAGAATTTTAAAATTATTATTTTTCATTCAAAAGCTTCTTTCTATAATTAGTTAATAAAGAACTGTTAAAACCTCAATATAGTATATCCTAGAGATATAAAGAGTATGGTAAAATTTAAGTTTGAGATTTTCTCCAAAAAATACTTTTCTACATTTTTTTGTTGATATTTGTACAATTAAAATTTTTATAATCATATGAAATACATAGTTCAAAGTATTTTTTTTTTAATAGAGCTTTCAGATATTTTTATAAAACAAAGCTTTATTAATTAGTATGAGAAGAATATTCCTTAAAATGTTAAACACACTCAAGTGTTTTATAAATCATTACTATTTACTCAAAAATTATTTTATTAAAGCTTTCGAATTTGATGTTTAAAATTTTTTTCGTAGGCAGTTTTTAAATTAATTTTTGTATTTGAAAGCTCTTTTTAAAATAGAATCCTGTTAAAAATTTTAAAAGCTTTTGTAACCTGAATAATCTATACATTTGCTAAGCTTTTCTATTTAACATGAAGTTTTCAAAGTTTTTTCTTTGTTCGTTTTCCTGCAGTTTAAAATATTGATTTTTCAAATTTCAAACTTTATTTTAAGAATTTAAAAATTATTATTTTTCATTCAAAAGCTTCTTTCTATAATTCATTTATTAAGAATTGTTTAAACCTCAATATATGTATTATATCTTAAGACAATAAAGCTTAAAGCTTTTATATAAAAAAAAATGTCACCATTTAAAACAAAGGGATTGGGGTCAAAAATCACTTCTTTTAATTATCTTTTAAAGTAGCTTCATTTGCTATCCCGATTTGCTTCCTAAGGCTCCAAAGCTTTCGCAACCTTTTGTTTTAAAAAAATTTATGTGAATTAATATAGATTATGCTTATTTAAAAATTTCAATTTCTATAAAAATGTAGGGTCAAAATAAATTGCCTCTGAAATTTTCCTGTAAATATGGCATAAAAGCTTTTCAATCAATGTGTAAAAACAGCTTTATAAAAGCATTTAAATAAACCGGATTTAATAGTTTGGTTTAAAAATGTTCAAAGCCTTTTTTTTGTTTTAACACATTCCGACTATTTCTGGTGTTCAGAAAAGCTTCATACTTTCATAAGATTTAAAATCTAGCAGCTTTTGACTTAAACAAATCCAAAATACTTTTTGTCTGAATAGTAAACTTTTTAAAATGAAAAATCTTTTTATTTTTTTTATAAGCTTAAATTATTAAACAGTTTCCAAAGTTTGTTGTCTTTGACACAAAGTTTAAAAAAATCTTAAAGCTTTTAGCCAACACCTTTAATAATGTTTCTTTTGAATAAGATATTAACAAATTTGTTTGACTTTGTTGAAAATTTTTGCTGTTATCAAATATATATTTAAAAGCTTTTTCTTATTTATCAAAACCTTTTCTTAGAATTGGTTGTGTATGTTCCAAATAAAGTTAAGCTAAGGAATCGCAACAGCTGAAGAATAAGAAGAATCTCATTGAAATAAAAAAGCTTTTGAAGCTTTACTCCGAACACATATTTTCGAAACCAATTATATTCTTTTAAATAAAATATTGAAAGTTTTACTACTAAAGCTTTTTATAGAAAATGGTGAACACTTTCCTAAGATTTGATTTGTTTTTAGAATGTGTTTTTCAGAAAGCTTTAAAAGTTTTTCGCGTTAACTATTGTTCTTTTATAAATCTGGTTTTATTTCCTCCTAATCTATACTTTTAAAATGTGGTGTTTAAACAATGCACTACAATTGTACATGCTGGGATAGTAAACAAAGTACAAGCATAAGTCAGCTTGAAATAAAAATCAAAGAAATTAAACACCGACTTTGTTCAAGTAGAACAAACGGCAAGGGGGTGTGTTTTTGTTTACAATGTATTTGTATTGGCTGTCAAGTCATCGTCTTTTTAGAGTTCATTGATATCGTGACTTACATTTTCTTTGTCACACTTTCAGTTTCAATGTAGAACAAGGGTTTTGGATTTCTTTTTGAAACCAAGAAAGAACTCAACTAAACAAAATATCTATGATGTAATGAACTGTACTCAATTATGTGGGAGTACAATTGACATAATATTTTGACCAAAATAAAAATAACTCAATGAAATTTCTGATGAACTAACACTAAACGAACTGCAAGACATAACAGAATATTATGTAGATCAAATTTGTAAAATTAGAATAAGAAAAGAAAATATGTAATTTTAAGTTATTGAGTCAAATTTAGAAATTGACTCATAGAAAAGAAGTTTAGAACTTCTCATTAACTATTTATAAGGAAAGAAAAATTAAAATAAAACCAGAGTTAATTCAAACTCCAACAAAGACTTGTCTTTCTTTTTTAATAAGAAGTTAGTACTTTACATGGCGATCCTGCTCCGCCTTGAACCTTAGGATATTTCATGGCGATACTGCTCCGCCTTGGACTTTCAGTGCTTGTCAATTGCTGCACTAGTCCTGAAATCTAAAGAAGAACTGACGTTGGATAGCTAAAATCCGTCAGATGGAAAGCGAAAAACAAGGACCGAAACCATTGTCCATAGAGGAGTACAAGAGAAGAACAGCTAAAAAAGCGGTGATCCAGGAGCCACGTATTCCCTGCGTCAAAAAAAAAACCGAAACGCAGAGGAGGAAGACTCCAAAGGCTGAAGAGGGAAAAAGCAATTTTGTTGAGACGAATCAACACCAACCCACCACCATCTTGGGAAGCAGCCTCAGAGATTTGGAGGCAAATATCTGACATCGAATTTTTGATGCGTCAACATCTGGAAAGGTGCCACAATAAGTAGTTTGTTTTATTAAAGATGTGCATCTAGGTGCACTCTTAGAGTCAGTAAGCGTTAACACGCTCGTGACAAAAAATTTTTTTTTATTAAGCAAATACTAATATTACATAATGTTGAAATTTTAAAAATTTTTTAAGTTAAATAGAATAAAATAAAAATTTAAATTCAAAAAGATGTTTTAAAATTTAAATAAAATTTTGTGAAAAACTAAATGGGTAACTTAACAAATAGAGTAATAAAATTAATTCGGGAGAAACCGTTAATATTTTTGACTTTGGCAATTGTAGTTGTTTTGTTTGTTTTAGTAAAGATCATTATAAATGGTGTACACGCCACGGTAGTTGAACAAGCCCAAAGTTTAGCAGATTTAGCCCAGGAACAAGCACACAGATTAGGAGATTTGGCTCAAGATCAATTGGAAAATTTTAATTATTTTAAAAAGGTAAAGGATTTAATTTTCAAGAAAAATAAAAAATAGAATTTTATTTATTATTGATAACGTTTAGTTAAAAAAAAAATTTTTTATATGGATAACCTTATCCAATCTTTAGAATCAATAATAGTAAATGCTAAAAAGTCCCTTAATCGTCCGTACTCAGTGGATACCGTGAATAATAAAAAATTAGAAATTGAAGCATTAGAGGGAAAGCTAGAAGAATTACTAATAGAGACTGACATTGAAGAAGACGAAAAAAAATATAAGGAAAACATAGAAAAATTTAAAAGAAACAAGACAGAAGCATTGAATTTGTTAGAAGAACATATTAAGAAATTAGTAAAACGGCAGTGCGTAATTATGGCGAACATGGATATGAACGAATTATCCACTATTATTAAATTGGTCCCTCTCTTTACGGGCAAGAAAGAGGAGTTACATAAATTTGTAACGAATCTTGAGATGGTAAATGGAACAGTGGCAAATGAAAAACGAAATGCATTTTTCAACTTCATTTTCAAATCTAGACTAGATTTAAAAGTCCAGAACAGGGTTAAGCAAGAAGCTGTACCTACTACAATTGATGAATTAATAAAGTCTTTGAAAAAGGCATACAAGCCACTAAAAACTGCAAACACAATATTGAATGAGGTTACTCGAATAGTTCAGAAGAATTGTAGCGTGAATGATTTTGCAACCAAAATTGAAGAACTTATCACAGAGCTAAATGAAGTTCAAATAGCAGATGAAGGCGAAGAAAAAAGAGCTACGATCATCAAAACAAATGGTACAATAGCATTCAATCAATTCATTAATGGATTGAGTGACCCTCACACTATAAATACTATAGAGGCAAGCCAAGTAACTACATTCACAGAAGCGTTAAGAATTGCCGAAAAAGCATCTTCTCGGGTAGAACAAAGAAAAATTTTTCACCAGACTGCACAAAGAAATAATTCTAATTATGGAAGTAGGCCGAACAATAGGCAACCCACTTGTCAGAAATGCGGTAGGTTTCACACCAATAAATGTCCCGCTGATGGCAAAACATGCAACACATGTGGTAAAATGAACCACTTTGCGAGTATGTGCAAGTCAAGAGGCAGTAATAACAATAGAAGTAGCGGCACATACAACAGTTACAGAGGCAATAACTACAACAATAACAGGGGTAGTAGCAACAGTGATAACAACAACAGTGGTAGAGGAAATTGGAATAACCAAAGAAGTAATAATAACCAAAGAAACAACTATCAAAGAAGTAGTAATGACAACAATCGCAATCGAAGTGTCAACCCGGTGCAAAACCAGGGAAACTCCCCGGTCCCGGAGGCCACAAGAACGGACACTCCGGCGAGAACAAATTAAATTCTAGAATATATAGCATTTCATCCGATATTAAGAATTATGTAAGATTGAATGTCGAAGAAGCAGACAACACAATTACATTCCTAATTGACACAGGAGCAGATGTCTCTTTGTGTAAAGAAAAATTTTTATATCGATATAAAGAAAATTCGGATGACTATTGCAATTTAACTGGAATTTCAGAGGAGATTATAAAATCCCTTGGTTCCACAATTATTAAAATAAATATAAATGAAAACAGTATTGAACAAAAAATACAACTAGTTAAAAATGATTTTCCAATCGGAACTGATGGAATTTTGGGTAGAGATTTTCTATCAAGATATAAATGCAATATTGACTACGATAAATATGTACTAACTTTCGATATAAACAATGAGACAATGACAATCCCAATTCATGATAATACTTTTAGCGTTACTCAAGTGAGGATACCACAACGAAGCGAAATAATTTTACCATTCAAAATTGATATTATGGAAGACGCAGTAATACTTAATAGAGAAGTTATCAAAGGTGTATATTTGGCAAATGCTATAATACCTAAAGATGGAAACCAACATATAAAATTACTTAACGTTACGGATGAAATTATAATCATTGAAAATCTTAGAGTAGAGACTATACCGTTAAGAAATTTTGAGATCTGTAAGATAAACAAGAAAATTGGTGAAAATAAAAACACGGAAGAAAGATTTAACAGATTACTGGAAAATTTTAATCTAAATGATTTGAATGAAGAAAATAAGAATAAGCTTGTAACAATACTAAGAAGATATCAATCGGTATTTCATCTAGAAAATGAAAATTTAACGACGAATAATTTTTATCAACAAACGATAAATGTACATGACAACAGTCCCGTGTACATAAAGAACTACAGGTTACCGCAAGCACAAACTACTGAAATAAATTCACAAGTGCAAAAGCTTTTAGAGAGTAATATTATTGAACCGTCCATAAGTCCGTACAATGCACCATTATTATTAGTCCCGAAGAAAGGACAAACAGATCTTAAGAAATGGAGATTGGTAGTTGATTTTAGAAAGTTAAATGATAAAATCGTCAATGATAAATTTCCATTAACACGTCTTGATGACATCTTGGACAAATTAGGTAGAGCCAAATACTTTTCAACATTGGATATGACGAGTTCATTTCATCAAATTGAGCTTGATCATCAGTCACGTCCTTATACAGCATTTTCTACACCTAACGGTCATTATCAGTACACAAGACTACCATTTGGTCTTAAAATATCGTCAAATAGTTTTCAGCGTATGTTGACAATAGCTTTATCTGGTTTGGAAACTGAAGCTTTTCTATACGTCGATGATATAATAGTTTTTGGATGTAGTCTAAATCATCATAATGCAAATCTAGTTAAGGTTTTTGACAGATTGGAGAAATATAATTTGAAGTTGAATGCTGGTAAATGTTGTTTTTTAAAACCTGAAGTTGTGTATCTTGGACACTTGATAACTCCAGATGGTATTAAACCAGATCCGCAGAAGTTTGATGCGATAACAAAATATCCCATTCCGAAAAATGCTGACGAAGTAAGAAGATTTGTGGCATTTTGCAATTACTACAGGCGATTTATTGGAAATTTTGCAAATATAGCTAATTGTTTAAATGGATTATTGAAAAAAGGTCAGAAATTCGAATGGACAGAACAGTGCCAGAATGCGTTTGAAACACTAAAAAGTAAATTAATTAGTCCACCTGTTCTTCAGTATCCTGATTTTGAAAAACCATTTATACTTACCACAGATGCATCAGATTTTGCTTTAGGAGCTGTTTTATCGCAAGGAGAAATTGGTGATGATAAACCAATATCCTTCGCTAGCCGTTCATTGAATAAACATGAGAAAAACAAACCAGTAATAGAAAAAGAATTACTTGGTATACACTGGGGTATACAATTTTTCCGTCCATATCTATATGGCAGAAAATTTATTGTTGTGACGGACCATCGTCCACTAGTCTCACTATTTTCACATAAAAATCCAAGCTCTAAGTTAACAAGAATTAGATTGGAACTATCAGACTATGATTTTCACATAGTGTATAAAAAGGGAATAAATAACACGAACGCTGATGCGCTATCAAGAGTACAAATAGACTCTGATGTGTTGAAAGAAATGATACCTCAAAGAATTGATGAGTCAATGAAGAAATCGCTGGTGATAACGAGAAATATGAAAAAGAATATGATACAAAACGAGGATAAGAAAAATGAAGCTAAAGATAAAGCTATGAATATGGAAGATGATACGATTCTTATTGGGCCTGATCAACTCAAAATATGGGAATGTACATCAATGAATGAAATTAAACTTGCAAGAAAATTGAAGTTTATATTAGAAAAGTCGACTAAAAATAAAAATAAAGATAGAGAATTCAAAGTAGAAAATAATCATGCTCTAAATCAAACGGCCGTCAGATGTAGCGACAATCCCTATTATTTAGGTAATATGCTGGAGAAACTACTTTCTGTTTTAAGCAGATTAAAATATAATGTATTCGCACTAGAAAAGAGTGACGAAATATTCAGTAAAGTGAATAAAGAAAGATTGAAAGAAATCATTAACAAAAGTAAAGAAAAAGACGTCAGAATTCTACTATATAGCAATCCTCAAAGAATAACAAATGAAGTACAGAAACGTGAATTAATTGAACTATATCACAACACACCATGCGGAGGTCATTTCGGAGTCAGAAAGACTTTATTAAAATTAAAGCAAAAATACATATGGAAGAATATGTATAAAATGGTAAAGAAATATGTATCAACGTGTGATCTTTGTCAAAGAAATAAACAAATAAGACACACTAAGGAACCATTATGTGTAACAGATACACCAGAAAACAGTTTTAGCACTGTAGTTATCGATACAGTCGGACCTCTACGACCATCAGAAAATTATCGATATATACTGACAATGCAATGTGAACTAACAAAATATGTTATAGCAGTCCCAATGGAGACAAAAGAAGCTAAATCGATAGCAAAATGTTTAACAGAAAATTTGATATTAAGATACGGCATATTCAAGACTTTAAAATCTGATAGAGGTACAGAATTTGTAAATGAATTAATGAAAGAGATATGCAATTTACTAAAAATTGAACAGAAATTGTCCACTCCTTATCATCATGAAACTTTAGGTACTGTAGAGAGAAACCATAGAGTTTTGAATGAATATTTTTTGTCATTCGTAAAAGATGATAATTGGAATGAATGGATACCTTACTATGCTTTTGCTTATAATATAACGCCACACGTAGACACTAATTATTCTCCATTTGAATTAATTTTTGGTAAATTACCTAGTTTACCAGGGGAACAAGTAATGAATAGTGATAAGGTATACAATTTAGAGAATTATGCAAACGAATTAAAAATGAGATTAAAACTATCATTAGAACATGCTAGAAAACTAATAGAAGCAACGAAAAGGAAGAGAAGTTTAGAATCATATAAACAAATAAATAGTATAGATCTTAAAATAGGAGATTTAGTTTTAGTAAAAGTAGGGAATAGAAAAAAATATGAATCACCATATCATGGTCCATATGAAATAATTTATAAAGATGATTTAAATGTTACTATTAAAATTAACAACAAAACTAAAACACTACACAAGAACTTGTTAAAGAAATATAATGAGAAATCATAAAAAAAAAAAAGAGAAAAACAATTAAAATTAAATTAAATAACACTAGATATAAGAAACCACTAAATATAATAATGTTTTAAGTAGAATATACAAAAAAAAAAAAAAAAATCAAAATATGCATTTATTAAAATATTAAATTACACTAGCCACTTAAGAATTCAAATTACTACAAAATATTCTGGTATTGAAGACTACATACAAAGACAAGTAATTAAAATCATACAAATTTTTTTTTGTTGTTTATAAAAAAAAAAATGTGTAGATTTTACTCGACGGCAGGGGTGTGGTGTTTAAACAATGCACTACAATTGTACATGCTGGGATAGTAAACAAAGTACAAGCATAAGTCAGCTTGAAATAAAAATCAAAGAAATTAAACACCGACTTTGTTCAAGTAGAACAAACGGCAAGGGGGTGTGTTTTTGTTTACAATGTATTTGTATTGGCTGTCAAGTCATCGTCTTTTTAGAGTTCATTGATATCGTGACTTACATTTTCTTTGTCACACTTTCAGTTTCAATGTAGAACAAGGGTTTTGGATTTCTTTTTGAAACCAAGAAAGAACTCAACTAAACAAAATATCTATGATGTAATGAACTGTACTCAATTATGTGGGAGTACAATTGACATAATATTTTGACCAAAATAAAAATAACTCAATGAAATTTCTGATGAACTAACACTAAACGAACTGCAAGACATAACAGAATATTATGTAGATCAAATTTGTAAAATTAGAATAAGAAAAGAAAATATGTAATTTTAAGTTATTGAGTCAAATTTAGAAATTGACTCATAGAAAAGAAGTTTAGAACTTCTCATTAACTATTTATAAGGAAAGAAAAATTAAAATAAAACCAGAGTTAATTCAAACTCCAACAAAGACTTGTCTTTCTTTTTTAATAAGAAGTTAGTACTTTACAAAAACTTTTACGAATAATAAGTTTTGTAAATGCATTTTGCAGAAAGTTTTATAGGTTTTTAAGCAATAACTTATTTATTTTACAAATCTGGCTTTATTTCCAAATAATGAGAATTTTAAAAAGCATTTAGCAGAACGCTTTAAAAGCTTTTAAACGTTAACGTATTTATTTTATAAATCTGGCTTTATTTTCCAAACTATTACAGACGAAGCTTTCAGTACGAAAATATTTAACTACACTTATGTGCAAGAATTTAAAGTAGTTTAAAATATTTGAAAGCTTTTATAAGATAGGATCTTCCTAAGTTAAATGTGAAAATGCGAGTTAGCCATAAGTAATTCTTAATTTATCAAAATTTGTTAAAAAAAATTTCGTAACTTTAGTGCTGAAGAAAATTTTAAACTAAACTGCTGACTTTTATAAGCTTTTTTTCAAAAATCTTTAATATTAAATAAAGCTTTCACATAGTTAAGAAACTTTATCATTTACTTCCCTTATTTCAGATACTTCAAAAACTTTTATCCCAAACTCCAAAATGTCTTAAATTAGACTTGGCTACTTTACGCTCAAAAGCCCCATACAGTGTTTATTCCGAACACAGATTGAGGCGCAAAAATATAGCTTTAATTAGCAATGCAGTACATGATGAAGAAATGATAAATCCCTACGAAGATGATGATTTCTTATCGGCGAATTACAGCAAAGAATGTGAAATTTTAGCCGATGAAGATGTTTTGGCATGTCAGGATTTTCTCAATTGTGCCGACAAACGTACAACTTATGCAAGTATTGCTAAGAAATATGAATTGGAATTGAAAAGGCAAACATCACGTAAACATTTTCGTAGAAAATGGATACAAAAGGAGACCGAACTCTTGCCTACCACCATAGATGTGGAGAGTGCCAGGTGTAGTAGTCAATTTCGTAATGTTTTGGAACGTATGCAACAGGAAATTGTGAGACTGAAAAGTAAGTTAAGCTTTTAAGGAAATTCTTGGAATTACATAAGTCTTAATTTAAATTAATCTTTCACTTTCAGAAGTAGAATCTTCACCAGAATATTCCTTAAAACAACTAGTAGCTGTTACTCCTTCGCTAATAGATGCCAGTGATTTTGATTGTGTTTTATGTTGTCGCACATTCTGGAAACCGGTAGTTACACCTTGTGGTCATACCTATTGTTTAGTGTGCTTAGATCGTTGTATGGACTATACAGCCTCGTGTCCTTTGTGTATGTCACCCTTAGTAGAACCTAGTATAAATATCTATCACGGTTCATCTTCTCCGATTCCCTTAATGTTGACTAAAAGACCCTCAACGAAATTTCTCGAAGCGGCTATGAAACGTTTCATTCCAGAAAGCTATAATAAACGTTTTCGCCAAGAAATGGTTATGGAACCATCAGTACCCATTTTCATTTGCACCACAGCATTTCCCTATGTACCTTGTCCGCTATTTGTATACGAACCACGCTATAGACTTATGGTACGAAGAGCTGTGGAATCGGGTGAAAAACAATTTGGTATTGTACAGCCGCATAGCGGGAAATCACGGTATTACGATTACGGATGTATTTTGGATATACGAGACTGTGTATTGCTGGGTGATGGTTGTTCGATTTTAAGTACAATTGGTTGTAAACGTTTCAAAATATTGGCACGTAATGAAAAGGATGGTTACGAGACGGCTAAGGTAGAATATATACACGATGAGACTATACCAGATGAACATTTAACGTATGTTAGTAATATGCATGATGTTGTTTTGTCCAAAGCCATACAGTGGTATGAAAGTTTGGGAGAGGATTTAAAGCATGAAATACTACAGAGTTATGGTGAAATGCCAGTGGTTGAAGAAAATTGGGAAACCATAACAGATGGTCCGGCTTGGGCGTGGTGGATTATAGCATTGTTGCCATTAAGGCCACAGTTAAAGGTGAATAGATGATTTTTTAAGATTTTTAACTTATTGTTCAGGTCTTTTTTTAACAAATTAAATTATTAGAAGTTTAATGATTTTTTAGCAACATGTTGCGAATGATATACAAAAAATGATTATAATTTATCAAAAACAAGGTTTCAGAAACATGTTGCTAGGTATTATTAAAACAAATTAGAATTGAGTTCCTGAATTAAAATGATTATTTCTTGCTTTAAATCTCATATATTTTTACCGAAATTCTGTAGGTTTCAAATGCTTTAGGTTTAATAGAGCAAATTGGATGTGGGCAGCTGAATAAAAATTATAGCTATTGTAGGGAATCCATCTACAGAGATTGAAAAAGTAAAAAAAAAAATACTAATTTTTAGTCCCCCCAGTTCTTGTGCAGAACTCTGACTTCTTCTAGCATAAAAATGTTTCATTTGTTTAACAAAAATACAAGAAAAGACGTAAAAATATGGTGTTTTTTAAAGTTTTGTTTAGTTCCATAAGGGGGAACTTTTTTTCCCCTAGTCCGATTTTGCCCATTTACGAAGCTACACTGAAAAAAAGACATAACTTAAATAAAGGAAAAAATTACTTTGAAAATTTATCATGAATTTTCCTAAAATTTAGTTAAATTTAACTAAAAAATCAGAAATTTTCTTAAGTATGAAAAAAAAAAGTTTAGTTCATTTACTTATAATTAGTTCATAGTTTTCTTAAAATGGAATTTTTAAATATTAGGAAAAAATTCTTACTGCAAAAGAAATTTTCCACAAATCTAAGAAACTTTATTTTTAAGACATATTTCTTAAAAAACAATAAAATAAATTTTAAACAAAAAATTATTTTCTTGAAAATTATGCTATGAGGATAACATGGTTTTTATTAATAAAGAAAATAATGACCTCGAGCCAGAATAAACATCCGCAAAATATAATATTTTCAGGGTCGAATAAAACAATTTTTATTTTTTAATAAAAACTGATCAGAATTTGAACATAATGGTTGGCACGCCATAGTGATGAATAACCATAATATGGTATTATTTCATTCACAACAACAAATAACATATTGTTGTAGTCCAATGGACTATCATATGTAAAATTGTTTTAAATATTTTTGTTGGTTATTGACAATCGTTGCCTTATTAGTATGGTACAATATCTTCGTCTTTCTAATTCCCATTGTGAATATAAGCGAATATGTATTAATATTTTAGTTTGTGCACAAACGATTTGTCATTAGACTCGTTTGCTACTTTGTAGTAAATTGTTTCTATTTTTGCTAAATAATCTGGACAATGGAATCTGACAAATTCCGAAACACGTGTCGATTAAGTTTTGCAAAAATGACTAACATAAATAAATTTAAAACAAAAAATAATTTTCTTTAAAATTATGCTATGAGAATATCATGGTTTTAATTAGTAAAGAAAATAATGACCTCGAGCCAGAATAAACATCCTCAAAATATTATATTTTAAAGGTCGAATAAAACTATTTTTATTTTTTAATAAAAACTAATCAGAATTAGTTCAAATTTAGTTAAAATTTACTAAAAAAAAAACATCATCGTATTTCTCTTCTTTAAATTGAGGAAGTGTACTTCTTAGAATTTAGTGAATAACTTCTGAGAATTTAGTAAATATCTTCTTAGAAGTTACATAAAAATTCAAAATGGCGATATCTCGAAAACTAAGCGAGATAGAGCGAAAAGGATGAAATTTTCAAAAGAAAGACTACGAAGAAAAATATGGAATAGCCTAGCTCTGCATATCTGTCGGGGTCTCAAGACCCTAAATTTAGATCTAAAATTTGAAATTCCCGAGATTTTATATATGCACATATCTCGGTAAATACTGCCAACACGAGAAAAAATCCAACGGCATTTTTGTAGCTCTTGACTCGTAGAACAATTCCGCAAAATACCCGAAAGACCTCCGATTAATAGTTTTTGAGTTATCCAGTTTTTAAGAATCTCAAGACCCTATCAGACTCCTAATTACCGTATCTCAAAAACTAAGCAAGGTAGAGCGAAACGGACACAAGTTTTGGGTCAAAATCTATGGGGACCCATAAAGGACCCAACGGGGTCTCGAGTTAAATGGGGTCCGAACCCATGGGTCCAGGGTCTAGACCCAATCTATTTCTAAAATGTGAAGTATAATTTTTACCATTTATGGTTAAAATTGGCTTAAAATTAAATAACTTTGTTTTCCTTATTTTTGGGAAAATTATGAACTAATACCAAGAAAAAAATCTTTGGAGCCAAATCATTCCCTCTTTTTCTCAAAATTGAGTTAATTTTCCCAGATTTTAGTTCACTTTTTTTTTCAGTGTAGAGTGGAGGGTAAAAAACAGTATTGTTGACCATATGCGAAAAATTATCACAGCAACATGTTGCTGATTACCAAGGAGAGGACTTTCATGCAAATGCATGTTTTTTCCCTTTGGTCATAGAACATCATAAACAAAATATCTTTGCGAATCCAAGAATTGGCTTTAAAATGCATATTTTTGCATATTTTGCAATTATTTCGCTATAAATGCATATTTTTAGGTCATATTTTGTACAAATTTCAGTTTTTTTTTTAGCTATTTTTTAGTATTTTTAGCTATTTTTTAAATTTTTTTATGATATATTTTTTTTTTTTTGCATTAAAGCAATTATTAAATTTTTTAAGATAATTTTTATTTCCCGAGTAAAAAAAAAAGTTTTTAAGATATAATTTGATCTCAAAATTGGCTGTATCAAGTTGGATCAGATATTAATCTAATTGTATTATTTTAGATACACAAATATTAAAAATGATACAATTAAATCGAATTTTGGTCACATCCAAGTAAATCCAGTTGATCTTATTTTATATAAATTAATATAGATTTATATAATTACATAAAGTCAGATATATTTATGTATAACCTCAGATAAGAAAATGGAGCCGCAATATATCTTAGCTAACATAAGATTTGAATATATAAAAAGTTATATATAATTTGATATGATTGTATCAAATTATATATCATTATATCAAAACTTTTTTACTAGGGTTTTTAATAACATTTTATACACACTGTATATACGAATATCAAAGGCTCAATTCAAATGTTATGTTTTTTTAATAAAAGTAAAAAAACAAGTGGATATTTATGATTTTTAGTGCATATTTCAAGATTTTTTAGTGCATATTTTAGGAGCCTAAAACATAGTTTGTTAGTGCAAGAAGGTCCCTGCTGATTACTATCAGTCTTTTTAAAATGATATATTGTTTAGAAACATTTTTTTTAGATTCATTAAATTAACATTAATCTTAATAAAAGAATATGTTGCAATTATTTTACAAAATTTAATAGTTTGATTTATTAATGCCAGCAAAATCCCGGGTAAAAATCGATTAGATATGATGTGATCTGTTAAGATCTGATTATATCAATTGTATATGATAAGATCTAGTATATCCGAGATTTGTCCCCATTTTCGAAATCTGATCAGATACAATTACTGATCAGATCTATTTTGATCTCGAAATTGGGGACAAATCTCGGATATAATAGATCTGGTTATATATAATTGAACAGTTCATGCGAATAAAGGCGAATAGACCATTTATATATTTTTACAAATGACGATAAAAATGCAGGAAACGGTTTAAAACTAATACTTTTGTGAACTTTTTTGCATTAATGGATTATTGCATTATGCAAAAATATTGAAAAAAATATTAGTTTTTAATCGTTTCCTGCATTTTTATCGTCATTTGTGAAAATGTACACTCAAAATAATTCTACAGTAAAAGGTTTAGTAAGTGATTTTGTACCAAAATCTACTAATTCGTTACTAATTTTAGTATCTTCAAAGTACTAAAATTAGTAATTTGTACTGGTTTTGAATAATATTAGTAAAAAAATTTAGTATTGGTTACCAATTCTTGCACTAGGTCCTTTTGGACTAAAATTTAGTTAAATTTTTAGTATTTAATACCCACGTTTTTTTTTTGGGTGTACAAATGGTCTATTCGCCTTTATTCGCATGAACTGTTCAATTGATATATTAGATCTAAATAGATCAGCCAGATCGAATTAATTTTTACGTGGGATTTTATTTTAATAATTGAATTTCAATAATTTTTAAATAAATGTCCTATTATTATTTCTTCGCAATATTAAAAGATTTTCTAAATTTTCCCCATTTTTTTTCTTGCCATTCCAGGTTGACATCTTGGCCACAACATCATTGGAAAAACGTTTACGTGCCATTGAAAAGACAATACATTCAATGCCTGGTAATTATCACTATCAACGTGTATCACAAAATTGTGATGTTGCTGTTGTGGTACACAATCAGCAACATTTAACACATCACGATGACATTGGCGATGAGGATGATGATGATGAACATCTTCATGATCATCATCCAAATGATGATGACGACGATGATGATGATCTTATCACTCGGGTAGATGTTGCAGATGAGCATGAACAAAATGATGTACATGAACAACAACATTCAGCGCATATGCCATTGGAACAACAGCAACAATTGCATCAGCAACAATGTGAAAATGTAACAACAGTTGATGAATGTTGCCAACGCACAACTCCATCACTACATGGACAACATAATGGTGAAACGCATAATCAAACAAATGATCATCACAGCCATCATCATCATCATCACCCAGCTCATACACATTCTTTATTATTATAAAAATCATAAAAGTAATAATAGCAACAGAAATGGAACAGTGTTGCCAATGCAAGGGATATAAAAATTTAATAATTTCATAAAAAAGAAATTGTTAAAAAATATTTGTTTTTAAATCTATAAACATTTTTTGTAACTTTAACGCCTGTTTAAGTTTAAAATCTGCTAAAATTGACAACACTGTTATTAAACATTATAACTTTACTTTGTAATAACATAATTGTAAAAAACTGACTGTTAAACCCGTATTTTTAACTTCTAGAATTATTTTATAAGTATGTGTAGAAAGTTTTGTATGTGTATGTATAATTGTTAGTAACTAATTATTTAAATAGAATTTCTAATTGAATTAAATTAATTACGTGTATAAATAATATTATATGTGATAATACAACAAGAAAATAGCTTAAATTAATTAATAAATATATATGTATATACAATTGATAATCTATTAACAATTGTAAGAATTTTTTTTAAAATAAACAAAAACCTTAATGAAAAAAACACACAGAAAACTATTCAGTTCTTTAAGCAACATGTTGTTTAAAAGTATTAGCAACATGTTGCTAAGAAATTTTATCCAAATGCAAGTTTATTTGTTTTCCGTTACAAACATTTTCTTTAAAACAACAAACATCTTTTTCGTTATTCTGAACTCAAAATTTTCATTCAAATTAGATATAAACCATACCTTCAGAACAACCAAAAACCAAAACAAAAAAAAAATATGTGAATGTCAAAATATTATTATCTAGGGGCCAATATACCAGTAGCTGAACCAGTAGTTTAACTCACTGTAACTATTTTTAACTCTAAATCTAACTAAAATTTATATAACAAAAGTATAAAATTAACTTAATAATTGGTGAATTAAAATAATCAATCAAAATCCTATAAATTATATAAAATTGATGTCTGTAGTAGAGATGGCATCTTTGTCAGAAAACTTGTAAACTTAAAGTTTTAAATAATACCTTATAAAATTATAAACTGAAACCAATTAAAACACAAACACAAGATTTTAAACTAATTGAAAAAAAGTAATTCAAAACATTTTGTTTCATAGTTATGAAACTACAGGGCGAAAACAAAAGGCATAAAAACCCCACTTTACCACACGTCCTTTAAAATTTATAAATACTCTCTCTTACAAATATTGTCCAAGTACTTTTTTTTGTGCTTAATTAATTAGTTTGCATTTTATCGCTGTTTAAAGATGTGATTTTTTAGTAAAATAATATACGCATCTTCCGAATTAACTTTAACTTTTGGTTAGGAACTCTAAAATGTCTTCTTGATTATTAAGCTAGGGTGCCCCACTACATATATTTCGAAAATCAAAATCTTCGCCAGAGACGTTTTTTTGAAAAATCGCGGTCAAACGTCAAAAAATTGTCATTTTAAGATTATCTTGAAAACGATGAGAGATATGACTCAAGACAAAAATAATTCCGCGGAAAAAATGCAATTAAACTGCAAATTCCCATTTTGCAATTGCAATGTTTTTGTCGCCAAAAATTGCTCTTTTTTTAATTCCGACCTAAAAACTTCGCATTTTTTGTAAAAAAAATAAAAAATAACAAATTGTAAATACTGCTCAAAAACTTCTTTATCACTTACTTTCTTTAAATTTGATCTGTTGTGTTGCAAAAAAATTAATTTTGTAATATGAGGCATTCCACACCAAACGTCCAGCGAAAAAAAAATACGTGTACCGTAAACTTCTGAATAGCTTGTATGGATAGCCCTATATGGAACTTAGAAAATTGCGTTTTTGGTTTTTCAATTTTTCTAAAACTGGGCTTAGGAGGCGTAGTCAAATATTGGAAAAATGGTAAAATTTGTGGCGAATTGCCTTGATTAAATATTTATCACATTAAAACGGAATGCACCACAATCTTTAAAATTTACATTCTTATATTTTGTATGGGCTATCGATTATTTTTTTTTTTTTTGAAAATTTTCAGAACCTGTTCTGAAATTTTCCGTTTTTTAAAAAAGTCAATTTATCAAAAATCCGGCCACTTTTTTTTAATTTTTTTTTTTAAGTTTAGATGTTTGTCCATCCACACAAAAAAAAACAGAAAAACATTTTTCGTTTTTTTCGAGAAAATCGCATTTGAATTTTAATTTTCATAACAATTTTGGAATTTGCTTGTATTTTCTTGTATTAACGTTGCGAATGAGTAATATTCATGCAAAAATGTTTCGGAATATCTCAGAATCTGAAGTTATTTCTATTTGAAATATGTCTCAGAATCTAAGACTTTTTAATAATAAAAGCTGAAATCTTTGGCTAAAAAAAAAAAATCTCAGACTTTTTCGATAGGAAAAATATCTCAGAACTTGTGAGTTTTTATAGAAAAAATGTTCTAGAAACTGAGACTTTTTGTAAAATAAAAATGACTCAGAATATTTTTTCTATAGAAAAAATCTTAGAATCTGATATTTTTGGAAAAATTTCCCAGAATCTAAGAAATTTTTTTTAATTCTCAGATTTTTTCTATTTGAAAAATGTCCCAGAATCTTTTTGTCTTACACTCAGATTCTGAGACTTTTTCTAAAAAAAATGTTTCAGAATCTAAAATTTTTTTGTATGAAAAATTTCTTAGATTCTCAGACTTTTCAATAGAAAATATGTCTCAGAAAATGTTTGAGAATCTTAGATTTTTTCTAAGGAGAAGGGTCTTAAAAAACTTTACGTTTTCTTTAGAAAAATGTCTCAGAATCTAGGAAATTGACTCAAAAAATTTTTAAAGGCATTAAAGTCTCTAATTTGTTTAGCTCAGGTACTTTCTGGTTTTCGTTTTTCAAAACCTGAAAATTTTGGTGAAGAAAGAACGTTTCGGTGGAAAAATAGATATTTCAGAACCTTAGAGGTTTTCTATGGGGGAAAAAAAGTCACTAAATCTATCGAAATTTTTTTCCTAATATAGGAATTTTTTGGTGGGAAAATTGTCTAAGATTCTGAGCATTTTCTATGTGTATCAGAACAAACAAATTTTTCAAAAGCAAGAATTTTATAAACTCTTAAAACTTTTCTGTAGCAAAATGGTTCAGAACTAGGGCTGTCAAACGGGATCGGTTTTTTAAAATCCCGGGATTCGGGATTTGAAAATCGAAATCCCGGGATCCCGGGATTTTTCGGGATCCCGGAATTTTTCGGGATTCCGGGATTTTTCGAGATTAAATTTCTTTGATTATAAGAGTAAAAAATAGTAGACTCTTTATGTTTCAATTTTATTGTGCATATTTAGGGGCCTACTGTGGGTTAGTTGGTAGCATGCTAGCCTATTAAGCAGGTAGTCGTGGGTTTAATTCCCACGAAAAACCTTTGATCTATTTCGCTACAACGAAATTATTAAAAAAAATATTTCTAATTATTCTGATTGTTATTTAAAGGCAGTTTAAAAATTAAGTATACGCCACTTATGCAGTTTTCAAGTAATTATTATTATTAAATATTTAGCAATGAACTAAAAAAGCCCTGAGGGGTTTGTTATGGAAAATGACAACTTTAATTTGCTTTTGGTTTCATCCCATTCCAATTTTGGTTGTTGTACTGTATAATTTAAAAACTAATTTAAAGAAAATTTAAAATAATAAAAATATGTAAAGGAGAAATGTAATAATATAATGCATTAGACTTTAATTTTTTTGTAAAAGAAAAGTTTTTCTTCCAAGTTTGAACGTCCGGCAAAATTTTATTCTCCTACGCCTAAAACTTATGTGGTACAAATTTGAGGCAAATCGGATTAAATTTACCCTTGGCGCCCTTCGATCAAAGTTTCGATTTTTTAGAAAATGTTCGCCAAAACCTGCAAACTTTGGTCAAAGGGCTCCGTGACTGTGGCTTAATGGTTAGTGCTTTGGACTATTATTCAGCAAGCCTGGGTAGAATTCTCAGCTCAGCCAAATTCGTGGCCAGCTACGTTGAAAATTTAAAAAAAAAGTTTTAGTTTTAATTTGTTTATGTAAATGTAATAATAATTGAACAAAGTTGTACTTTTAACAATAAATTCTCCTACATTTTTAATATTTACAAAATCCCGGGATTTTAGCTTGAAAATCCCGGGATTCGGGATTCATTTTATGACAAAAATCCCGGGATTTCGGGATTCGGGATTTCGGGATTGACAGCCCTATTCAGAACCTCAGAATTTTTCTATTGGGATAATGTCACAGACTCATAAACTTTCTCTTTAAGCAAAAGAATCTGAAAAATTTTGAAATCAGGAAATTTTTTTGAGTTAAATATGTCGCAAATCTGATATATTTATATATTTTCTAATGGAAAATTTTTTTCAGAATCTGGGTATTTTGCTGAGAATTTTTTAGGAAACATTTTTTAAATATCAAACATTTTCTTAAATTGTAAAACCTTTTTTATACTAATTTTTTTTTTAAAATTGGTAATGTTTCTATAGAAAAAATTATAATGAACAAGAGGGAGACACTAAAAAACCTTAACTAATGATTCAAATCCGACCTAAAAAATTTGAGTAAAAAAAATGTTTTTGAGTAAAAAAAAATTCCCCCCCCCCCCAAACTCAAGAGCTGGATCCGCGCCTGTATATAGGGCATTCCACGCCAAATCACTCACTTTTAGACCCGACCCATTTCGATTTTATTTATTTTTGGACATGTTATAGTACTTATTAAATGCAACTTGGACAACAATTTTCAGCCTTTTATTGGTGTTGAGTTCAAAATGACGATTTTTTCAAAAATATTAAAAAATTTAAATTTTCAATTAATTTTGACCAGTAAAAATTATAGATATCTTAAAAAAAGTTGGACAACGTTTTTTTTGGTATTTAAATGTTGTTTTAGAAAAAAAAAATATTAAAAAATTATTCAAAGTAATTTTGACTTATTTTTAACGTTTAAAAATTAAAATCGACCTTTTCAAAAAGTCCGATTTTTTTTAAAGTCTAAAAGTTCTACACTAAATTAAGCAACTTTTAAGCTATAATTCGAGATGTTATCGCAATTCGTTCTACTGTTTTTTTTTTCTTTCTCTCTTTTTATATGGTGATATTGACCCTTACTTACCCTAGATATATTCATTTGTTGGCAAAAATATGTCTCACAAAAATTTAGGTTAAGCGGACATGGGTAAGGCGTGCCACATCGGCATTGAATTTTAAAAAACGGATTACAAGGAAAAATATGATTTTTTTTCTGCTTTCTCAATTTTTTGGTGTTTTTAGTTAAATTTTAATTCAGGTGGTTACAGAATTTTGATTTGGAATAAAATTCCTCTCTTGTAAGGTATTTAAAACTAAAATCGCTTGAAAATCAGCCAAGTTATTAAAACTTCCCCAGGCATCTAACGTGTGGCAGACCACTTGACATGTTTTTTTATATTTTTGTTAAACAAATGAATCATATTTATGGAAGAAGAAGTTCGAAGTCCTGGAGTCCTTAGAAAATATTGATTTTTTTTGGGCCGCACCCCTTTTGTGGGAGTGGATGTAAAAGAAATCATTAAAATGATGATAAAAAATTGGATTACTGTAGTGAAAAATGCATAATAAACGAATTAGTAAAAATATATCGTGAGAGGGAAAGGTATCCCCCTCCTCCCAAAAAATAAACACACCTCTGGCTGTTTTTTTATTTTTAACATGTTGGAGGGTATAAAAGATTCGGCACAACCAAAACTTTGATTGAAGGGTGCCAAGATTAAAGTGATCGGATTTTGCTCCAATTAGGTTTCTCAAGTTCATAAAAGGGTCAAGGGCAAGAAATTTTGAGATTTTTTTTTAATTCTTAAACGTAGGAAATACCGCCATTTTTCGCAAACTTCAAATAGCGATATCTCGAAAACCGCTCAAACGATTTTTTATTTTTTTTATATTTGTGTTTAGCTCATCAAAATTATTAAAAAATTATGTATCGCAAGATGTATTTCTAATCCTTTTTAAAAATTTTCAAAAATTCAAAAGTTTGATTTCCGATTTGCCTCAAATTTGTACCATATACCTTTTAGGCCTAGTAGAATAAAATTTTTTCCCGGAAACTCAAAATCGGATGAAAAACTTTTTTGTATAAAAAAAAATTCAAATACTGAGACATTTTTCGTATAAAAATATTTTCAGATTCTAAGACATTTTTTGTAAAAAAATTGTCGCAGATTCTAAGACATTTTTTGTAAAAACAATTGTTGCAGATTCTAAGTCATTTTTCGTATAGAAAAACATTTAAATTCTGACACATTTTTCGTATAGAAAAAGTTTTAGATTATGAGAACTACTTCGTATAGAAAAAGTTTCAGATTCTAAGACATTTTTCGTATAGAAAAAGTTTCAGATTCTGAGACATTTTTCCTATAGAAAAGTCCTCAGATTTTAATATAGAAAAAGTCTCATTTGAACCAAATTGTTCTACACGCCCGAGTAAAAATAAACATATATAACAATATATAACTTGATACAAACATAATAAATCATATATGATTATACATCCCGTGAGGTATTTTCTAATTTTTTTAAATGCAGTCATATGTTTTAATATATAATTTTATCATGATTCGGATTAAAAGGTATACGGTTGATATAAATATATGAAATAATATTAGGGCCAATACAAAATTTGTTTTTCTGTATAATTTAATATAAAATTATATATAGCTTATTCTGTTCCATACATAAATTTTTCCAATTAAATATTTCCAATTAAATGTTTCCAATTAACCAAAAATGTTCTAAGTTTTTTAAGCAAAGTATAAGAATCTTTTAAAATGTTCCTAAACATTTCCTTGTTAGGGTTATGTATATCACCTATCTGGTTCGAAGCGTACCCAAACATTTTTTTTTTTTTGTTTTAGAAAATTATATGTTTGGTGAATGTATCGTTGACCTGTGGTGTATCTCACCCAAACCAAAACACACCAAGATTTTTTATGTTTTTATGCAATTAGATCTAATTGGATCCAATGAAATATGGCAATGTCTGGTCAAAACTCGGATGAAATCGAATAATATTTTATACAAGTTGATCTTTTTTAATGCAAAAACATCCACCATTATTCGGATTAAATTGCGTGTAAATATATATTGTGTTATATATCATTATGTATTGCATCATATAAAAATTTTTACTCGGCCCTAGTAAAAATAAACATATATAACAATATATAACTTGATGCAAACATAATAAATCATATAGGATTATATATCGCGTGAGATATTTTCAAAATTTGTTAAATGCAGTCATATTTAGTTATATATAATTGAATCCTGATTCGGATTAAAAGGAGCACGGTTGATATAATTATATAAAATTATATGAGGGTCAATACAAAACTTGTTTTTCTGTATAATTTAATATAAAATTATATATATCCTATTCTGTTCCATATATAACACTATATGTTTCCATTTAACCAACAATTTTTTAAGTTTTTAAGGCAAAGTATGAGAAACTTTTTAAAATGTTCCTAAACATTTCCTTGTTAGGGTTATGTATATCACCTATCTGGTTCGAAGCGTACCCGAACATTTTTTTGTTTAAGAAAATTATATGTTTGGTGAATGTATCGTTGACCTGTGGTGTGTCTCAACCCAAACCAAAAAACACCAGGATTTTACATGTTTTTATGCAATAAGATCTAATTAGATCCACTAATATATGGCAATGTCTGGTCAAAACTCGGATGAAATCAAATCATATTTTATACAAGTTGATCTTTTTTAATGCAAAAAGATCCACCATTATTCGGATCAAATTGCGTATAAATATATATTGTGTTACATATCATTATATATTGTATCATATAAAAATTTTTACTTGGGCGAATATCATTGTTTTAATTGGTAAAGGAAAATGACCTCGAGCTAGAATATCCCTACTAAAATTATTTTTTTTAGTTTCTTTTTCTTAAAAACATTAATTTAACTTGTACCAAAAGAATTTTTTTTGTTGTCATATGACTTTTTACTTTCCAGCGGGCCCCAAATTCGTGTATGGCCAGAGGCCCCACCATACCTTAAATCAGCCCTGTCATAACTTAAATAATCATCATAAAATATCTCAAAAATGTTTTGAATTACAAAATAGCTAATATTTTTTCTTTTAACTAAACTGAAACGAATTCACATTTTTTTATCAAATACATACATTCCACATTTGTCTTTTCCTTTCAATTTGAAATTTTAAATTTAATATCAATGAAATCATAAAAATTTTTGAAAAATTATTTAATAAACAAATATGCCAAATTAACAGCTTAAATTTTATTAAAACAATTAACAAAAAATAAAATAATTTTCTTTTTCAACACAATTTAATTAAACAGTTCAAAAATTAAAGGTTTCCACACAAAAAAAAATTATAAAAAAAATTTTAACAACAAAATCAAAGTAAAATGTTGTAAATAAATATGGGAAAAATAAATTTTAAAACACATACATATAAATAAAACCTTATTAAAATATTCAATTAATTCAAGTACATAAACGCTGAAACTAAATGACAATCTGCATAATTCAATTCATAAAAACAAAATTAAATTGAAACAAAATGTAAAATCATTAATAAAAAAACAAATTGTATATTATTTTAAACATCTAAGAAACTATTGTTATTATTATTTTTTTGTATAACTTAGTAATTTTGTAATTTAAAAATAACTAAAATTAAAAATTTATTTATTCATTCATTCACTTTATCTCTCTCTATCTATCTCTATATTTACAATTATAAAAATTTATATATATTAACAACAAAATTTTTTTCAAAAATTTCCCCTTTTTTTAACACATAATAAAACTTGTTTTAATTTTAATTATTATTTTTAATTATTCTATTTCATATATTTAAACAAAATTTAAAGTTTTATTTATATTTGAAAAATCTAATATAAAAAAAATAATTTTCTTAATTTTATATTCAAAATTCTGTTGTATATAAATAATTCTTTTTTATAACTTTCATTCCTCTTTGTTTTTAAATTTAATAAATTTATTTCTTTTTAATTTTAAACTCGAAAATTTTTATTTTTTCTAATTTTTTTACCGCAAATTAATATTTAAGTTTTAAGAATTTCAACTAAAATATAAATGCTGTGAATATTTTAAGTATATTTTATGTTTTTTTTTTTTAAGATATCAGTTTTAATTTTTTTATTATTATTATAAATTAATTATAAATAATTACAAATTTGTATTTAGTTTATGTTTATATTCAAATTCTGTTTGTATTAATCTTAATATTAATTAAAATGTTACTGTTAAATTTAGTTTATTTTTTTTTTAAATAATTATTACAAGTATTTTTTAAAAATTTAATATTAAAAAAATAAAACAAATTAAATGTTTTCTCAATAAATCTTTTTTACTTTATTTTAAAATAAAATTTAATATATATCTCCTTAAAATAAAAACAAAATCGTTTTATTTATTTTGAAAGGTTTTGATAGTTTATCTTTGTATTGTAATGGCGATCACGGCTAACACTGTTGCCAACTATTTTTAACCGAAAACCTCTAAATTTCACGAAAAAAGCGCTAGAAACCGCTAAAAATTAATTTAGCGGGGAAAATTTAAAATTTTCCCGCTAAATTACAAAAAAAAGCGCTGAAAACCGAAAAACTTGGCATTTTTGATTGACAAAAAAGAAAAATTTAAAAAAAACCTCCAAAATATTTTTTCTACGAAAATTTACTTTTCATTAAAAACGCGCAAGAAACGGTCGAACAAATTTTAGCGGGAAAATACAAAATTCTCCCGCTAAATTACAAAAAAAGCGCTAAAATTCGACAAACTTAGCGTTTTCGATTAAAAAAAAAAAGAAAAATTGGAAAAAACCACTAAATTTGTCCCACTAAATCCAAATGAAAAGCGCTAGATTTTCCCGCTAAAGCACCGTTCCCGCTAAAACCAATTTTCCCCCGCTAAATCCAAACAAAAAGCGCTAGATTTAGCGGGAAAACCTCCAACTTGGCAACAGTGATGGCTAAACAGTAGTGTTTGGGGTCCGGGAATTCCCGGGTCGGATTTCCCGGGAATTCCCGGGAAAAGACTGACGGGAATTCCCGGAAATTTTTTTAATTTTTCCCGGGAAATCCGGGAATTTTATAAAATAAACCATTTTACATAAAAAACGTTTATTTTAATTTAATTTTAATATTTTTTTTTACATACAGGTATAATAACATTTGCTATTTTTTTTAGTTTTTCTATTTGGAAGAACAGTAGTGTTTGGGGTCCGGGAATTCCCGGGTCGGATTTCCCGGGAATTCCCGGGAAAACACTGACGGGAACTCCCGGGAAATCCGAGAATTTTATAAAATAAACCATTTTACATAAAAAAACGTTTATTTTAATTAAATTTTTAATATTTTTTTACATACAGGTGTAATTACATTTGCTATTTTTTTTATTTTTTCTATTTGGAAGAAAAGTGCAAATATATATTCACAGGAAAACTGACCAAGTGTAAAAAGTATAAAAATATCATAAAAAAAAATTAAAAAGTCAAAAAATATAAGTCGGTTAATGATAATTTTGCTAAGACTGTCAAAAATATAAAAATTTTAAACCTAAAATTTACATTTCCAGAACAAATATTAAAAGTGCTGCCAACTATATTACTTTTTGCTCGAATAACGCAGTTTTAAATTTTTTGCGATTTTTAGCTATTTTTGCGATTTTTTGTGGGTAAAAAAGTTGAAATATTTTTTTGTTTTCTTTTATTGTATTTCAGGATTTTTAACTTTTATTTTTTTATTTTTTATGTTTTAATTAATTGTTTATCTGTAATAAAACAGTTTTTTATAAATAGTTGGTAAAATTTGAATGTTATTTATGATTTATATTAATAATGAAAATTTTCCGGGATTCCCGGGAATCCCGGGAAATAAATTATTTTTTTCCCGTTTCCCGGGAAATTGAAAAGTCCGGGAATTCCCTAACACTAAAGAACAGTGCAAATATATATTCATAGGAAAACTGACCAAGTGTTAAAAGTATGACGATATCGTGAAAAAACTTAAAAGTCAAGAAATATACGTCGGTTAATGATAATTTTGCTAAGACTGTCAAAAAAATATAAAAATTTTGAACCTAGAATTTACATTTGCAGAACAAATATTGAAAGTGCTGCCAACTATATTAGTTTTTGCTCGAATAACGCAGTTTTAAAATTTTTTACGATTTTTAGCTATTTTTTGCGATTTTTATGGGGAAAAAAGTTGCAATATTTTTTTTTGTTTTGTTTTATTGTATTTCAGGATTTTTAACTTTTATTTTTTTATTTTTTATGTTTTAATTACTTGTTTATCTGTAATAAAACTGTCTTTAATAAAAAGATAATCAAATTTTAATGTTTTTTATGATTTACATTAATAATGAAAATTTCCCGGGATTCCCGGGAATACCGGGAAATAAATTATTTTTTTCCCGTTTCCCGGGAAATTGAAAAGTCCGGGAATTCCCAAACACTACTAAACAGTAAATCAATCGCATCTCTCGTAGTTTTTTGAGTTCTCATTTAGTTTATTGTTTTTTGTATATGAGGCATTCCACACCAAATGTCCCACTACAGAAAAACATGTGTCCCGTAAATTTCTGAATAGGTTGTTTGGATAGCCCTATATGTAACTAAGAAAATTGCGTTTTTGGTTTTTCAAATTTTCGAAAACTGGGCTTAGGAGGCGTGGTCAAATATTGGAAAAATGGTAAAATTTGTGGCGAGTTGCCTTGATTAAATATTTATCACATTAAAACGGAATGCACCACAATGTCAAAAATTTACGTTCTTATATAGTTTTGTATGGGCTATCGATTAAAAATTTTTTTTTTGAAAATTTTCAGAGCCCGTTCTGAAATTTTCCATTTTTTAAAAAAGTCAATTTATCAAAAATCCGGCCACTTTTTTTTTTCTTTTTTCTTTATTTTTTTAAAAGTTTAGATGTTTGTCCATCCACACAAAAAAAAAATCAGAAACACGTTCATCGTTTTTTTCGAGAAACTCGCATTTGAATTTTAAATTTCATAACAATTTAGTAATCTGCTTGTATTTTCTTGTGTTAACAGAGCGTATGACGAATATTTATGCAATTAATATTACTCATTCGCAACTTTAAAACAAAGAAATACAAGCAAATAACAAAATTGTTATGAAATTTAAAGTTCAAATGCGATTTTCTCGAAAAAAAAGATGAACGTGTTTCTGATTTTTTTTTGTGTGGATGGACAAACATCTAAACTTAAAAAAAAATAAATAAAAAAGAAAAAAAAAGTGGCCGGATTTTTGATAAATTGACTTTTTTAAAAAATGGAAAATTTCAGAACGGGTTCTGAAAATTTTCCAAAAAAAAAAAAATTTAATCGATAGCCCATACAAAACTATATAAGAACGTAAATTTTTGACATTGTGGTGCATTCCGTTTTAATGTGATAAATATTTAATCAAGGCAACTCGCCACAAGTTTTACCATTTTTCCAATATTTGACCACGCCTTCTAAGCCCAGTTTTTGAAAAATTGAAAAACCAAAAACGCAATTTTCTAAGTTCCATATAGGGCTATCCATATCACCTATTCAGAAGTTTACGGTACACATGTTTTTTTTTTTCGCTGGACATTTGGTGTGGAATGCCTCATATGTATATGATAGTTTGTAATCGTCTTTATAAAATTTTACTATGTCTTTGAGACCTAATTATGTTTGGAAAAGTTTAAAAAAGTTTTTTTTTTTGGTAAAAAAAAAATTAAAACTTTTTTAAACTTTTTAAAAAAATAAATTGATAAATCTTTAGTAAATTTTTACTTGACACAATTAAACAGTTACTTAAAAAAAACGAAAAATTTTTAGTAAAATTTTTATTATGTCGATTAAAAATTTATTCAAAATTTTTGTCTAACATTTAATAAATTTTTATTAAAAGTTTACTAAATAATATTAAATTGTTAGCTGGTGCAAAATTGAGTAATTTTTAACTCAATAGTATTAAAAATTTACTCAAATATTTTTTTTTTTATTTTTTTCTGTGTGGTAAAATGATTTTCATTTTCCCTTTCCTTTAGCAAATAATTCTTAGATTTTAAAATATTTTTCTAAAAACAGTTTCTGATTCTTTAAAACGTTTCATGTAAAATGTCTCAGATTGGAAAATATTTTTTGTATCAAAAATTCTTATATGTATTCCTAAACAGATTTCCTTTAGAGAGAGTATAAAAAAGTATAAGAGATTCTACAGTTTTACCTTTTAAAAAAGTCTCAGATTTTTGGATATTATTTAAGATTCTGAAACATTTTTCCAACACAAAAAGTCTTAGATTCTAAAAAATTCTTTCCACATAAAAATTCTCAGAATCTTAGAAAAATTTCCTTCATAAAAATTTTCAGGTTCTAAGAGATTTTGCTTTTAGAAAAAAATCTTATTTTTTAAGACATTCTTCATATAAAAATATTTCAGATTCTGAATTAGAAAAAGTCTCAGACACTGAGACATTTTTTATATAAAAAAGTCTCAGATTCTGAAACATTTTTTATACAGAAAAAATTTCAGCTTTTGAAACATTTTTCATTTAGGAAAAGTCCCAGATTTTGAGACATTTTTAATATAGAAAAAGTCTTAGATTCTGAAACATTTTTTATATAGAAAGTCTCAGATTCTGAAATATTTTTCAGTTAGAAAAAGTCTGAGATTCTGAGACATTTTTCATATAGAAAAAAACCTCAGATTATGAGATATTTTTCATATGGAAAAGTGTTAGATTCTGAGACGTTTTTCTTATAGAAAAAGTCTCAGATTCGGCAACATTTTTTATATAGAAAAAATCCCAAATTCAAAGACAGTTTTCTGAGATTGTGAGATTGTAAGTCTCAGATTCTGAGACATTTTTCATACAGAAAAAGTCTCAGATTCTGAGACATTTTTCATATATAAAAAAATCTCAGATTATTAGACATTTTTCATATCGAAAAAGTCTCAGATTCTGAGACATTTTTCATATAGAAAAAGTCTTAGATTCTGAGATTTCATATAGAATTTTCATATAGAAAAGTCTCAGATTCTGAGACTTTTTCATATAGAAAAAGTCTAACAAGGGAAGTCTCCCTGGTGTCACCCTCCGATCTTCATGAAATTTGGATTTTTTGTTAAGAACGAAAATTAATTTGACACGTATTTTTTTTTAGCAGCCCAAACTATCAGATTAAAGGTATTAAAAATACCTATCTCGTGATGCTAACAACGGGCCAAAGAAGTTAATATTTTTCGACTTATTAACAAAAATGTCCTAAAATTTTGGTATTTTACTTAATAGGACGAAAAGTTGTGCATGTTTTGGCACGTTTTTAGCACACGTAGGTAGGTTTACCAAAGACCTTTCATTTGGTAAGGTTTGGTAAACGAAAAAACTGAAAAAGGGCCTTGTTTTCCCCCCTCCTTTTTACCCACTAATTATGAATTTGGGCCGCTAAAAAAAAAAAATACGTGTCCCTTTATTTTTTCTGATCTACAAAATAAACCAATTTCATAAAGATCCGCGGGTGACACTAGGGAGACTTCCCTGATACATTTTTCATATAGAAAAAGTCTCAGATTATGATACATTTTTCTTATAGAAAACAGTCTCAGTTTCTTAGACATTTCACATATATGGTCTGACTAATTTTTTCTTTAGAATCTTTTCTCCTCGAAAAAAATTTTCAGTTTTTGACTCATTTTCTGGCAAAAAATTTGTTAGTTTCGGAAAAATTTTGTTCCAGAAAAATGTCCAGCTTCTGAAATCTTTTCCAATTTTTTTTCAACTTCTTCCTCCCCACCCCCTCTGTATACGTGACTGCTCAAAAATCAACATTAATTATTTGATTAACATTTTGTTTGTAGAAATTAAACGTGTAATCATATTAAGGGACATGTCACAGACTCAATTCCGTTCGGATTTGAAAAAAGTGGTTTACTTGTAAAACGCGAAACGAATATTATTTTTTCGGAACGAAATCACTTTCAAAAATCAAAGTGGAATTGAATGGCATAAAAGTGGTTTCATTCCGAAAAAAAGTATTTGCTTTGCGTTTTACGAGTAAACCACTTATTCCACTTCCGAACGGAATTGAGTCTGTAACATGCCCCTAAATTTGATTAATATTGGAAAATTTTTGGACTCAGTCCCCATTTCAAATTTTTAACCGATATTCTGTTAAATACCCAGTTGGCAAAATAAAGTCACACCTGACATACTGCTGACACTCCCTTTATGAAATCGCTGACATCTTCATACAATCAGCAGTTGGTCAGCAGTGTCCACCAGTATCGGTGGCCACTAACAATTCGTTTAAACAACCGCTGACCAACAGCTGACATGTCATTGATGACATTTTGAAAAATTGTATGAAGATGTCAGCAATTTTATAAAGGGCAACTCAGCAGTATGTCAGGTGTGATTTTTTTTGCCGACTGGGTAGGTCTAAGTATAACAACAAAAATAAGTCAATTTAGCCAAATTTGGTTTGTGTGTGTACGATTGTAACACCTTGAAATAATGGTCTAGGACCCCATTAAGTATATATATTCATGATCCTCGATCGATTTTAAGACGATCTAGCGATGTCCGTCCTTCTGTCCATCCGTCTGTCTGTTGAAAACACGATAACTTTGGAAAGACTTTACGGAGGCTCCTGAAGTTTGGCATATATTTTGGGCATTTACCTGATCTGGTTGGTATTGCAATCCAGCGAAATCGGTCCAGTAGTACAAAAGTTATGAGCCAAAGACTGAATTTCGGCAAGGGTTTTTCGTGAATTTATGATATAAAAAAACACGATAACTTTCGAAAGACAATTCTGAGGATACTGAAGCTTGGCATATATATGGGGGTTTTCGTGTCAACTGACACAACTTTTGAAACCGATGTCTTCCGATCGGGATGAAATTTGCACCAAGGTTAGTCCTATTGGATAGTAGTTCAGACACAATTTTTAAGCGAGATCGGTCAAGGACTCTCTGAGTTAGAGGGGGTCGAAATTTGACATTTTGGCCAAAGAGGTGTTTATTCTCATCCATGTAACTTCTTACCTATTGTTTTTAGCAAAATGTGTCCCAAAGAGTTTAGATAGCTATTTCTTCAGTCTTTCGAAAAAAAATTATAAAAAAAATAAAAAAAAAATTTTTGATTTTTTTTTTTTTTTTATTCAAAAAAAAAGCTTAGGTCTTTTCCTTCAAGAGCTATGGGGTCGCTTAGTGGGATGTGAGTGGGATATCTATGAACAAATTATTTTTTTAACTTTGGAACACAAAAAACGGTTCTTCAATTTGCACTATTAGGCGTGGGATAGCTAACCAGTTTTCGATTTCGATCCGCTATACCCTCTAATTTTTATAGGTTCGAAAAAGAAAGCACGAGCCAAAAAATAAGGGCGGTGGGGTGGGGCCATATGGCCCCTCATCGGGATCAAAGTTGGGCGTAAAGAGGTAAAATCCTCAAAAAGCCCCAAAACTGCCCTAGAAACGCCCCTGGAGGGGTGCAATGTGAGACGAACCTCCAATAATTTTCTGCCCCCAACATTTTTCTTGAACATACCTTACCCCTATTTCCACTTCCTATGGGGGCTCCCATACAAAACATTTTTAAAAAATTTGATCATCCCGATCGGAAGACATCGGTTTCAAAAGTTGTGTCAGTTGACACGAAAACCCCCATATATTTATCGTGCCCCTGGCTTGATTTGTATTGAATTTTAGCCAAATCGTTCTAGTGGTTAAAAAGTTATTAGCAAAACCGTGAATTTCAGATTTCACCTTAAATTCACGTGTTGAAAACCCGTTAAACATGTTTAAAAAACATTGGTAAATCACAAAACAGTTTTAAAACGTGTTTTTGTCACTCAAAAATATTTTTGCACTAACAAAAAAACTACACTCGAAAAAATTTTACACTCAAAATAAATTTTGTATTTTTTTTTTTTCAAAAACTAAAAAAAAAAAGTTGTTTTACACAAAATAAAATATTGTTAATCAAAAATGTTTTTTTTTTTACATTAGAAAATTAACTATCACTTAAAAGGGGCATTTATAATTTAAATTATGTTTGAATTGTATTACTTTAGTGCTAAGAATAATAAGTTAATTTTTAAATTTGAAAAAAAACAAGTGAGAGTGTTAAATTCGGCTATGCCGAATCTATGATACCCTCCAACATGTAAAAACATAAAAAAAATCTAGGGTCGTTTTTTTGTGGGGGAGGGGTGGGCTTGGTGGGGGTGATGAGGGATACTTTCCCCATCACGATAAATGTTAACTAATTTATTTATTATGCTCTTGCCAATTTAGTGAAACCATTTTCTCATTATTTTAATGGTTTTTTTAAATCCACGCCCACAAAAGGGGGCGGGTAGAAAAAAACCAAATTTTTCGGCCGCCTGGGTCTAAGTTCAGGAGTTTAAACCCCTTCTGACATAAAAAGATTTCATTTGTTTAACAATAATGGCAAAAAAAGATGTAAAAATGGCGTTTTTTAAGTGTTTTTTTTAGTTTGTTAAGGGGGAACTTTTTTCCCCCTGGCCCGATTTTGCCCATTTCCGAACTTAACCGGCCTATGAACATTATACATATTCTGACCAATTTTCAGGGGTCTAGCTCTTTTATTTTGGACTGAATCGTGTTTTATACAGACGGACGGACGGACGGACGGACGGACATTCATAGAACGACTTAGAATCGATCATAGATCAATAATATATATACTTTATAGGGTCCCCGACCGATATTTTTATGCGTTACAAACGGAATGACAAAGTGAGTATACCCCCATACTGTGGTTGGAGGGTATAAAAACAGAATTCGAGACATGATATGTGGGACAAATAAATGAATGAGAATATTTTGCTGGGATCGATTGCATTATATTTACAAAATAAATGAATGCAAAATTATACTAAAACCTAAAATCAATTTTTATGCAAATAATGAATTCCTTGAAGTAAAAGTTAAAGAAAATATATACTTTTGGGGGTTCAAATCTAATAAAGAAGCAGTTTTTTTTATAACTTTACTTTAGCGTCATTAGATTTCCGAACAAAATGCATAAAAGATTTTTTTCTTGTTTTTTACAGATCGATGCAAAAGAACAAAACAAGAAATTGTGTCGTTATTTATAATTGCAAATAGGCATGAATTTATACACTCCAAAAAAAAAAAAAAAACTTATAAAATTACAAGAAATACTTGTAAATTTTTTTGTTTGCTACCTCCTATTTGACAAATTCTTAGTAATTTTGCAAGCTTATTCCAATAATTTTGTAATTTTACAAGTTTTTTACCAATAAAATTGTAAATTTACAAATTTTTTAACACGATAAAATTTACAAGGAGGTTTCGTAATTTTGCTACCTCCTATTTTACGAGAATTCCTAATTATTTTACAAGCTTTTTACCAATAATTTTGTAATTTTACAAGCTTTTTACTAATAGAATTGCAAATTTACAGTTTTATTGGCGAAATTAAAATTATGAGAAATTCTCGTGAATTTACTAGATTGTTTTGGTAAAATTATCTAAGAGATTTGTAAAATTACAAAAAAAATGTAAAATTACCAAAAAAAATTTAAATTTCGATTTTTTTAAAAACAAGGAACACTGTCAAATATTGGTAAAGTGGGATTACGAGACTTTTCCTATTTTTTTTTTTTTGTGTGTATTAAAACAAAAATCCTCAATTGTACCGTGGTATCACAATGGACCTCAGAGTCTACGTGTGTTGACGTAAAACGTCAGCAGCCACTTACAACCTAACCTACATACTGTACAATAGGGCGGAGCAAAATTTAGTTTTTGTAGAATTTGGAAAACGTCGGGGTAGGGAATGTTGCCTTTTAGGGTTGGTATTAACACACAAAAATATTCAACCTCTAGGACAAAGGCTTTGGGTTCTTGTTTCGACTTGAATATTGGAAAGTTCCGAACAAAGTGAAAAAAAAATTATATATTTTTTTTTGTTTTTTGCTTAAAATATTAGTTGATATTCGGACATTACTCAAAAAGTGGTTTTATGTTAAAAACATTTTTTTTTCTCTGTAAAATATTTAAAAAAAAAATTTCTGAGCTATTATTCCGTTATATTTTCAGCAACAAAATAATTAAAAATATTTTTTTTTTTGCAAAACAATAAAAAAAATCTTACAGGCAAAAATATATTTAATTTATTTTTTCACTTTGTTTGGAACTTTCCGATTTTTAAGTTAAAAATGCACTAAAACTAGCAAAAACAAGTAGAAAAGTAAAATTCGACTAGGTCGAATCTATGAATACCCTCCACAATGCCCTTTTTAAGTGATAGTAAATTTTCTAACGTGAAAAAAAATAAAATTTTTGATAAGAAATATTTTATTTTGTGTAAAAAACTTTTTTTAGTAATTTTAAAAAAAAAAAAAATAATTTACTAAATTTTTTTTTGAGTGTAAAATTTTTTTTGAGCGTAAAATTTTTTTTTGAGTATATTTTTTTTTTTTTGTTTTAGTGTAAAAATATTTTTGAGTGACAAAAATACGCTGTAAAATATTTTTGTGACTTACCAATGTTTTTAAAAAATGTTTAACGGGTTTTCAACACGTGAATTTAAGGTGAAATTAATCTGAAATTCATGGTTTTCCTTGTAACTTTTGAACCACTGTACCAATTTGGCTGAAATTCAAAACGAACTATGCCAGGGGTACGACAAAAATATATGCAAAGCTTCAGCATCGTCAGAATTGCTTTTCGAAGTTAGCGTGATTTTTATCTCGTAAATTCACGAAAAACCCTTGCCGAAATTCAGTCTTTTGCTCATAACTTCTGAACCAATCGACCGATTTCGCTGTATTGCAACAGCAACCTGACCAGGTAAATTACCTACATATATGCAAAACTTCAGGAGCCTCCGTATAGTTCTTCTAAAGTTATCGTGTTTTCAACAGACAGACGGACATACACGGACGGACGGACATCGCTAGATCGTCTTAAAATCGATCGAGGATCATGAATGTATATACTTTATGGGGTCCTAGACCAATATTTCGAGGTGTTACAAACGGAATGACAAACTTATATATACCCTCTATCACCAGAGTGGAGGGTATAAAAACGAAAAATTTTGAGTAAAGTGTTAATTGTGTCAATTAAAAATTTACTCAACTGTTTTGGCATACATTTAATAAATTTTTATTAAAAGTTTACTCTATACAATTAAATCGTTTACTGGTGCAAAAATGAGTAATTTTTTAGTATTAAAAATTTGCAAAAAAATTTTTTTCAGTAAGGCAGCTGATTTGAATAAACATACAATCAAACACGATTTGTAAAAGTTTGAACCCCCCTTAAAAAAATAGAAAAAAGACATACAATGTTGCTTACTTTATTGACCTAAACCAACATGGCCAAGGTTATAACTTATCTTAGAAAGCTTTTTTTTCTTTGCAAATTAACAACAATTAACGACAAATTCTAGTTTGTTAAATTTATAATTTGTTGTTGAGTAGTGAGCAAGAATGAAAAAAAAAAATAAATAACTAAAGAAATTACTGAACCCATATTAAAACTATATACTAAACAAAAAATTATCTAATACAAGTTTTTCAAAAAAAGAACAAAATAAAATAAATAAAAACAATATTTACAACCCTTTTGAAAATGGTGAAAATGAAAAGAAAAGTCGCTGACTAAAAGTTTACATTTGTACACTTAAACCTCTACTTACTTGAAATCGGTCGAATATTTGAATGTGTCGACTTAACCAACCGAAATTTTTTAGAATGAGGGGGTGGGGGATGTGTCTTTAAATTGGACTGTGCCCAATGATATATACCCTTCAAAATTAAAAAAAAAAATACTGGGGCGAAAAACTATTTTTAACCCCTATTGAACGTCTGTCCAAAATTTTATTTTCCTAGGCCTAAAACTTAATTGGAACAAATTTGAGGCCAATCGAAATAAATAACTGCTCGGGCCTGGTTTTAAAAATTGACGGTTTTTCCTTCGTTTAAGATTTTATTTTAAATTTCAAAATGTTTGAGTTTGTCCTGATGTTTGTAACTACCCGAAATCTTGGTCCTAAACCTATTTTAAGTAAACCGATCGACGCAGAATCACTTTTTGATTCGATATAGGGATATCAGTCGTTCCGTCTGGCTGTCCATGTCAACGGTGCAAACACGATACAGGTTGCAATTTTTAATTAATTCGAGTTCCCAATAAAATTATCTAACTTTTGCAAGAAATCCGGAAACGGTACGATCAAGGATAGCATCAGGACATTATAAGGAAGTTAAAAAATGTAATTTGTTTGGTTACATTCTCGTAATTATCCGAATTTTGCAAGAAATTTCCTGTTGGAAGCAGATATGTAAAAAAGACACTCCAATAAAGAGAACCTGTGTTTAAAATCCAAAATCTATTAAGTGTATCCAGAAACATTTGCAAAAAAATCAAAGTTTTTAACCAAATTTGGATATTTTTTCATACATTTTTTCATACCAATTTTTATGATTTTTTTACCCTCCAACTACAGTATGGGGGTATACTCACTTTGTCATTGCGTTGTAACGCATCAAAATATCGGTCTAGGACCCCAAAAGGTATATATATTTATGATCAGTGATCGATTCTAAGACATTATAGCGATGTCCGACCGTCCGTCTGTACGTCCGTCCGTCTGTCCGTTTGTAGTTAACACAATGCAGTCCAAAATAAAAAAGCTAGACTTTCGACATTTTGCACGAATAGGTCTTATGTTCCTACACTCATAGAAATATCTTAGTAGAAAAATTAGTAAACCCATTGTAGATCAAGTTTTACAGAATATTGCCGTATTCAACAAAAATTAATGTTGATATCGTTGAATAATCAGTAAATTTGAATCAACTATTTACAACGCTTATACAGAATTCAATAGATAAAACCAAAAAAGAAAAATCAACCCTGTTCGTTCAATTTTGTATTATTAAGTTGGTAGCAATGCACCGCAATGTGAAATTTGTTTGTCTCTTATAAAATTATTTTATGTGTTTGTTTCTTATAAAAATATTTAATATTATAAAAATAAATAAAAATGGGATCTGATGATCAGATTCTGATCTGTAAATATTTGGTAAGTAATAAAATACATTGGTTACTTTATGTATTCATACTATATTATAATTTTTTTTTGTTTTTTTTTTTAAGGTTTTTGATTTGGTGTCATTAGAAAACTGGAGAATGGCTTACGAGTGCATAACATAAATAAACGAAGTGTGTGTGAAAATCTTGTTTAAATATTGCAGCTTAAAAAGCCGGTGATAATTCTAAAAAATATTGTGATTTATACTTAATAAAAGAATATTTACAAATAACAAAAAGCTTTTTTTTATTAATAAAATTTCTTATATCAACAAAAATATGAGTTGAGTTTACAAAAAATACGAGTTGATTTACAAAAAAACGAGTTGATCAACTTTTACAAAAACTGACAACATTTTTTATTGAAATCAACATAAATATTTGTAGGGTCAAAATCAACAATGATTTCTGTTGAATTTACAACGATTTTCTTTGGGAATACAATGATTTTTGGTTGAGTGTAGGCAGGTTAAGTTCGTAAATGAGCAAAATCGCACCAGGGGGAAAAAAGTTCTCCCTTAAAGAACTAAACTAAAGTTCTCCCTTAAAGAACTGGTTTTGTTTAACAAATGCAACATTTTTATGCTATAAGAAGTTCAAAGACCTGCATTTGGACCCAGAGAATTAGAAAATGTCCTTTTTTCGGTCAGCCCCCCTTTTACGGGCGTGGAAAAAAAATTATTAAATAATGATAAACTTGTATTTCTTTAGTGCAAAAAGCATACGAATGAATTTTTAAACACATATCCGAGAGGAAATTTGCTCCCCAGTTTCCACTACCAACCTCCCCCCCCAAAAAAAGAAGACGCCCCTGGATTTTTTTTTATTTTGCATATTGGAGGGTATAAAAGATTCGGAACAGCCGAATTTAACACTCTTACTTGTTTTTGGTAAAATTAAAAAGGAAAAATGTAAAACACAAAAAAATTATTAAATGGCGTTCTGGAGATATAGGCATTTTCAATTTTTGTGGACCAAACCCTCAACACCGATTTTTTTCTTTTGAAAATATTTCTGGATATACTCTGGATTTTAACCCCAGGTTCTCTTTAGTGGAGTCTCTTTTTAATATCTCTGATTTGAACAGAACATTTATTGCAAAATTCGGACACTTCAGGATAAAACAGAAAAAAGGACATTTTGAGATTCCTGTTAATGTCCTGATGGTATCCCTGATCGTATAGAGTACGGATTTCTTGCGAAAGTTAGGTAATTTGATTGGGAGTTTGAAGAAAAAAAAAATAGTTTTCTAACGTTTAAAATATTAATGAAAAAATTTAACAATTTTTATTAGAAATTTTTAATTTTGAACAAGCAATTTTCGTAAAAAAATAGTATTTGTTTGTTTTAGTATTTAAGTAAATTTTCTAACGTGAAAAAATTTAATGATTTTTTTTAGAAATATTTTATTTTGAATTAAAAACATTTAAGTCAATTTTATAAAAAAAAAATATTTTTTTTAGTGTAAAAATTTTTTCGAGTGTATTTTTTTTAGTGTAAAAATATTTTTGAGTAACAAAACATGTATTTTAGGTGAAAACATTCTGAAACTCACGGTTTTCTGAAACTCACGGTTTTCTGAAACTCACGGTTTGTGGCCGAAATCACTGATCTAGCGGCGTTTTAGTCAAAATTAAAAAATTAAAACTGATAAATGTTTTGCACTGTATCGATTACCTATACTTTACAGAGAAAATTAACGTTTTCACTTTTGTTTTTCTCTTAATATTCGCACAGCTGTAAGCTATCAAATATACATTTTCTGCAGCAAGTGTATTAAAGGAATTTGGGGCCTAATTACTCAGTGAGTTTTTCTTGATACTTTTAAGTCAATTGTTTACACATTTTGCGCCAAAAGTTTTAATTGAAAGTAAAAGGTATGTTTTAACTAAAAAATAAATGTTTGTGGCCTGTGTGTATCTAGTTTATTATTAGTTCATTAAAGGAGTTTACATTTGTGATATTAACTAAAGTTACATGGACTGCAACTTTTGAAATTCGATCGTATTCGGTCCAATTCCTGTTTTGTTTATTATTTTGGGTTATTTTTGTTGTGAAGTTTCAGTATGGCGTGCTAGTTCGCGCAAGTTGCTCGGTTTTTTAGGGTCCATCTGCTGTCCAAATAAACAGTATAAACGCGATACAGACCACAATTTTCAATCGATTTGGCTGAAATTTGAAATTTTAGTTTCTTTTATCGCAAGAACAAAACCTATTAAATTTTGACAAAATCAATCCATGTTAACCCATAGCCCCCATGTAAATGTCCCCTTCAAGTTTTACTTAAATACCCCTAACAATTGTATTCAAGATATCCTCTTGAAATTCGACCAATAAATGTTTTTTATATTCATAAACAATCGCTCTAAATTTTAATGGAATCGGACCATTTTAATTTCTAGGCCTCATACAAACCACCCTCCCAATATTCACATAAATTTCCCAAAATACATAAAAATAAATAAATATTGTTTAAAAATTAATTCTTTTTAAATTTTATAATCGCAAATAAGCATTAGTCATTATTATTTTACATTTCGAATTAAGCGCCGCTAGATTGGCCATTTCGGCCACTGTGCACTGAACAGATTTTGCTGAAATTCAATACCAACCATACCTGGAACGGCAAATACATATATCAAGCTTCCGATATTCACTCTTTTCAATATACACACAAAAAACCTTGTCAAATTACTAGAAAAAGTCTCGTAGTCCCATTTTACCAATATTTAACAGTTTTCCTTGTTTTTTAACAAAAAAATTTCCATCGAAATTTACATTTTTTTTTTGTAATTTTAATTTTTTTTTTTTGTAGTTTTATAAATTTCCAAAATTTTTTTACAAAAGAATTTAGTAAAGTCACGAGATTTTCTAGTAAGTTTTATTGTGCCAAAAAAGGAGTAAATTTACAATTCTATTGGTAAAAATCTTGTAAAATTACAAAACAACTCGTAATTTCTACTAGCAATTCTCGTAAAATAGGAGGTAGCAAAAAATTTAGTAAAAACACGAAACCTCCTTGAAAGTTTTATCGCGTTAAAAAATTTTTAAATTTACAATTTACAAAGAATTGTTGTCAAATAGGAGGTCAATGGCCACGTATGTCATGTTGAGGCGGTACCCGCAATTTATTTTCCATTCGACTTAAAAATAACTCAGAAAAAATTTTACGCCCCTACGACCACGCCTTCCCTACGCGACGGGAAAAATAATTTTTCCATGAAGTATGTTATCTTAGGGCGGAGTATTTTTTTTCGACAACATCGTCTAGCATATTCGGATTCTGCATAAAATTCTAAGAAAAATGACGAACAAAAAAAGCTTTTTTTTTTTTTTTTTAAATACTTTATTCTTCAGATTATTGAATCTGCCCAATCTTGGCCTAACAATAAGTAAATAAATCTTACAATCTAACTTAAGTACTAGTTACTCCCTAAGAGCCATTTTGAAAGACGGGACTCATATTTAAATGGGCGGTAAATCTGCACGTTGCAGTCTGGTGTGCGCTTGGGTCCGAGTAAGGGATCTCGCCAATGGATTTGGGTGGTTGCCGAGCTTTTCCTCGTATTTTAGTCTGATGGTTATAAACTCTTCTATAACTAGCGGAATATTTAAGTCCTTGTGAATGTTGACATTTCTGACATACCAGGGTGCACCCGTAATGATTCTCAAAATTTTCGATTGTGCCCTCTGTATAAGCTCAACATTAGACATACTGGCTGTACCCCATAGTTGGATACCATAAGTCCATATTGGTTTTAAAATACAATTATACAGGGTGACTTTCGAGTCAAGGCTAAGCTTAGAATGTTTGTTAATTAACCAATGTAATTGGCAGGCTTTTAGCTTCATATGAAGCCTCTTGGCTTCTAAGTGTTTTCGCCATGTAAGACGTCTGTCCAAGTGAATACCAAGGTATGTAACACTCTCAGACTGTGGGATACTTATACCATTTAAAGAAACAGGTGCACAAGTGCCCGTTCTAAGTGTAAACGTAACGTGCTTGCTCTTAAGCTCATTAACTTTAATTCGCCAGTTCTTGAACCACGTCTCCACAGCTGTAAGGTGATTGTTTAGTCTCAAGGAGGCAACATGTGGATCTGAGTGAGTGCTTAACAATGCAGTGTCATCTGCAAATGTTGACGTTGTAATATGTTCAGATGTCGGGAAGTCCGACGTAAATATAAGGTAAAGAACAGGGCCGAGCACACTTCCTTGGGGAACACCTGCATTCATCTTATAATCAGAAGTTGTAGCTTCCTTATATTTCACTCTGAAGTAGCGACTGAGGAGGTAAGACTCTAAGAGCTTGTGTGTAATCATTGGTAAGTGACATTTTACTTTGTATAAAAGACCCTCGTGCCATACTTTATCGAATGCCTGAGCGACATCCAGAAAAACGGCTGAGCAATATTTCTTTTCTTCAAATGCTTTCCTTATAACGCAAGTTATGCGGTTAACTTGCTCGATGGTTCCATGTTTTTCGCGGAAGCCGAACTGATGAGCAGGAATGCTATCATTATTTTCCATAATTGGAAGAATCTTTTGAAGAAGAACTTTTTCAAATAATTTTGAAAGGCACGGAAGTAAACTTATAGGTCTGTATGACGAAGTTAAAGTTAAATCTTTTCCTGGCTTGGGAATCATTTTGATCTGAGAAATTTCCCATGTGTCTGGGAAGTAACCTTTTTGCAAGATCGCATTAAATATTTTTTTAAGAACAGTAACCGCTACAAATGGTAGGTTTTTTATCATGGTTGGTGTGACTAAGTCATACCCAGGCGCTTTCTTTGGGCTTATCTGCGTTCGAATAATTGTCTCAACATCTTGGGCGTCAAACAATATATTACTATGATCCATGTGCAGAGGCAGTTCTGGGAGTGTAAAGTTATTCTCCGCCAAGTTTGGCTCAAACACAGTTCTTAAATGTTCTGCAAATGAGTATGCTTTCTCCTCTTCACTGCGTGCCCAATTGCCACATTGCTTTCTCAGCGGTGGTTCACCCTCTACCGGTGGTTTAATTTTAGTAGCTTTCCACAGTGAATAGTTTGCTGAACTTGTATGCGATAGACTTTCAACATAAACGCTATTTATGCGATCCTCTTCCAAATGAAGGGCTTTTCTAAGGTTTCTTGTAGCTTCAGACAGCCTCTGCTTTGCGGCAGGAGATCTACTGTTTTGCCATTCCCTTCTTAGCCTTCTCTTGATGGCCAATAGTTGCTCAATTTCTGAGTTTGAAACATGAAAACTACGATTAGGAGTAACGGTCGAAGACGTCGAAGAGTACTCTGCTGCAGATCTCAGAATGGACGTAAACTCCTGAACACATTCTCCAATATCCCCCTCACATTCCAAATATGGGTTAATGTGGATGTGGCTACTTATATATTTTTTATACTTTAACCAATTCGTCTTTGACGAAGTGAGTCCAAAGGGTGTTTTAACCGAAATTGGTTCATCGTAATACGATAAAATTACTGGAGATTGATCTGAACTAAGATCAAATGATGATTCAACAGATAACTTACTCCTATCAATATGTTTCGTTACTCCAAAATCGATAAGATCGGGAATTTTTCTAGGATCCGAAGGCCAATATGTTGGTTTTCCAGACGATATAACATCCAGACTATTTTTCCGATCAATTAGAGCACAGTAAAGCTGTCTTCCCCTAGGGTTCGTCAGACGTGAACCCCAGTAGGTGTGTTTCGCATTGTAGTCTCCACAAGCTAGGAAACGATTACCAAGAGTACTGAAAAAATATTCGAACTGTATAAAAAAGCTTGACAATCAATCCCGTCTGCCAAGCCTTGTTCAACATACAAAAAAACTTGGTCAAATTACTCGGAAAAGTCTCGTTATCCCATTTTACCAATATTTAAGAGTTTTCCTTGTTTTCTAACAAATCGAAATTTACATTTTTGTTTGTAATTTTACAAATTTTTTTTGCAATTTTACAAATTTCCAAGATAATTTTACAAAAAAAATTTAGTAAATTCACGAGAATTCCTTGTAATTTTAATTGCGCCAGAAAACTGTAAATTTACATTTTTTTTGTAAAATGCTTGTAAAATTACAAAATTATTGGTAAAAAGCTTGTAAAATTACTAGGAATTCTCGTAAAATAGGAGGTAGCAAAAAATCTAGTAAAATTACGAAAACTCTTTGTAAATTTTATTGTGTCAAAAAACTTGTAAATTTACAATTTTATTGGTAAAAACCTTGTAAAATTACAAAATTATTGGTAAAAATCTTGTAAAATTACTAGGAATTTTTGTCAAGTAGGAGGTAGCAAACAAAAAAAGTTACAAATTTTACAAGGTTTTTTTTGAGTGTACAAAAATTGCAGAATAATCGCTGGATACCAACCTTGGAAGTTGAATGTTTTAAAAGTCGTTAACCGAGGAATCAGTGTATTATTAAGATGTATTAATGCATTTAGTTTTCATTTTCTTTGTTTTTGTAATTTGTATAAACAAGAGAACCTAGGAGACAATTGAGAACTATAAAATAATATAGTTCTGGTTTAAAGTTCTGATCTGATCATATTGTGAAATAAAAGCTCTAATATATTTTCAACGACAACTTGTTGCAATTCTGTTGTTGTTTAGAAAATTGAAATGAAAATAAATCGAATAAAATATAAATCGAGTATATTTACACCAATACCAACAAATGCTTTCACAACACCCCTTATAAATGAAACTTGTAACAATCAATGTATTTATTCCTACAGTTGGTTAAGGGGGGTCTGGGGAGCAGAAATTTTGCATGTAAAAGTGAGTACAAACCAGCAACCACTACAAAAGTCGGTAAAGCTTAGAATGAATTGAAAACAACAAAAAAAAATATTGCCTGTTTAGCTTAGTTCTCAGTTCAGTGTTATTTGATAATTTGGCGCGACTAACCGAAAATACAAAAATTTCGCGACTTACAGGTCTGAACACAAAACAAAAAATGACTTGTAATGTTTGAGGAAATTTATAAAAATAGAAAAAAAGTTTAATAATAACAGTTTTTATAACGGTTATAAAGATTAAATACAAAAAAAGTGTGATAAACGTCTTAACAAAAAACGTAATAAAACCTGAGATTTTCAATGATTTTTTATCAAAAAAAAAATTCAAAAATATTATAATAAAAAAAAAAAATTTCTTTCAATTTCAAAAAAAAAATTAAATTTACAATTCAATTTACAATTAAATATATATATTATAAAATTTGAAATGTGGCAATAATAGGTAATTAAGTAATAGAACATGTACTAATAAACAATCGCGACAATCAAATAATTAAATAAGCTTTTTTTAATATATTTTATATTAAAAAATTATAAAAATAATAAAATCCAAATCTCAAGAATATTTAATTAAAATATAAATTAAATAATATTAAAAAAGTGTGGAGCAATTGAGTAAAAAGCTTATTTATTTTAAATTTGAAAAATAAAACTAAAAATAAAAAAATATTTCCATCTTCGTATCAAATGTCTTCTCTGTTTTAATAATTGTTATAATTTTCATGCTTCATTGTCAAAGTCGTTCATTGTCGTCAGTCAGATTATGAAAACGTCATCAAAAATATAAAAAACAAGTAGAAAAGTTAAATTCGACTTTGCCGAATCTATGAATACCCTCCACAATGCATTTTTTTAAAGGGCAGTACATTTTTTAACGTGAAAAAATTAACAATTTTGATTAGAAATATTATATTTTGAGTAAAAAATCTTTTTTTGTCATTTAAAAAAAAAAAAAAAATACTAATTTTTTTTTGAGTGTAAAATTTTTTTCGAGTATAATGTTTTTTTTACTGTAAAAATATTTCTGAGTGAATGCACGTACGTATGTACACAAAATATTGTCATTTTTGTAAAAAAAAAAAACTATTTTTTTTTTGTGTAAATTTTTTTTTGAGTGTAAAATTTTTTTGAGTGTAAAATTTTTTTTGAGTGTAAAATTTTTTTCGTGTGTAATTTTTAAGTTACCAATGCTTTTAAAACTAAAAAAGTTTAAAAAGCATTGCTTTAAAATTAAACAAGTTTGAAAAGCATTGTTTAGTTTCCACCAATGATTTTTAAACTTGTTAAAACACGTGGCATTTTAGATGAAACTAATCTGAAATTCAGGGTTTTGCTTATAACTTTTGAGCCACTGGACCGTTTGAGCTGAAATTTAAAACCAAATAGACCCGGGGAACGGCAAAGATACATGTCAAGCTTCAGTAGTCTCGTTATTGTCTTTCGGAAGTTATCGTGTTTTTTATCTCGTAAATTCGCGAAACACCCTTGCCGAAATTTACTATTTTGCTTATAACTTTTGAACCACTGGACCGATTTGGCTGGATTGCAATACCAACCTGACCAGGTAAATGACAAACATATATGCCAAACTTCAGTAGCCTCTGTAAAGTCTTTCAAAAGTTAGCGTGTTTTCTACGGACAGACAGACAGACAGACAGACAGACAGACAGACGGACGGACGGACGGACGGACATCGCTAGATCGACTTAAAATCGATCGAGGATCATAAATATATATACTTTATGGGGTCCTAGACCAATATTTCGAGGTGTTACAAACGGAATGACAAACTTATATATACCCTCTATCACTAGAGTGGAGGGTATAAAAATGTATATAATATTATTATGAAATATATGGTGTAATAATGAGAATATTATAAAAAAAAATGTTTATGGCAACTACAAAAAAAAAAAACACTTGTTGCGATTTTGGTAAAAAAAATAAATAGAGCAATGTACTTCCTTTTAACACTACACCATTTACAGATGTACTTCGTAAAAGATCACTTGTACTTCGAAGATTCTACTTTTATTTCGAAGATTCCATTTGTAACTCGAAGATTCCATTTGTATTTCGAAAATTCCAAGTGTAATTCGTAAAAAAGCAATTCCTCTTTGAAAAATATCAATTGTAATTCGTAAATGATCAGTTTATATTTGAAAAATATCAATTTTGATACGAACAAGTAGAAAAGTTAAATTCGACGTGACCGAATCTATGAATTCCCTCCACAATACCCTTTTTCAGTTGTAGTAAATTTTCTAACTTGAAAAAGCAACAATTTCGATAAGAAATATATTATTTTGAATAATTTTTTTTTTTTTAGTAATTTTTGTAAAAAAAAAAAAATTAAAAATTGTGTAATTTTTTTTTCTATAATTTTTCTTTTTGGTTTGAAAATATTTAAATATTTTTGAGTGACAACAAGTTAAATTCGACTTTGCCGAATCTATGAATACCCTCCACAAGGTCCATTTTTATACCCTCCAACCACAGATGGGGGTATAATCACTTTGTCATTCCGTGTGTAACACATCGAAATATTGGTCGGGGACCCCACAAAGTATATATAATATTCATCCTTGATAGAATCTAAGACATTCTAGAGATGTCCGTCCGTCCGTCCATCTGTAGAAATAACGATGCAGCCCAAACCAAAAGAGCTAGACCCCTGAAATTGGGCAAGAATATCTCTTATGTTACTGGTAAGGTTAAGTTCGAAGATGGGCAAAATCGGACCAGGGGGAAAAAAGATCCCCCTTGAAGAACTTAAACGACCCTTCAAAAATACGATATTGTTACGAGTTTTTTTTTAATTTTTGCTCAACAAATGTAACATTTTTTCGCAAAAAAAAAAACTAAAATTTTTAAATCTCCAAAATCTGAAAAATTTTTTTCACCAATACTTGGTCCTTCAGAATGGAAATATTCTAGGTTTATTTCTACACCCACCTTCAGCAAGAAAACGTAAAATTTAAATATGATCAAACTACGTATCCGATTTAAAAAATGTTATCACAAATATATATTAAGAATGGTCCTTCAGGGTGGACGTATTAGCTCTCTTCGACCACACCCACTTCTACGCCCACTTTTGGCCAAAAACATAAAATTTCGAAATATCCGAAACTACTCATTTAAAAAATGATTTCTCCAGCATTAAGAATGGTTAGACATTGGCTACGGTTCATCTACGTAAAATTTGTAAATATACGAAACTTATTATGAAATTTCAAAAATGTTTTCACTAATATTTAGAATTTTCCTTCAGGGTGAGTTAGGGTAGGTTTCATTGACCACACCCATTTTAAAGATCAATTTGGGTCAAAAGACATAAAATTTTAAAATCTCCGAAACTACTCATCCAATTTGAAAACATTCTGAAAAATTACCTTTTTGAAAATTCCTATTTCACTACTTTTTCTATCTCCTGAAAAGTTGGTCATAGTAACTTGAAATGTGGGATCCTCCAGCCCAAAAAATCATTCTGAAAAAGTACCTTCTGGAAATTTCGATTTTAATGGGGTTATAATGGTAAATTATTGTACTGTGGTACTTTTATATTTTTTTTAAAGAATACATCCTACATCAATGGTTCCCAACCTTTTTTGGGTCATGCCCCACTTTTAAGTTAAAAAAACTAAAATGTCCCCCCTACACTCAAGAAAAATGTGTTAATTTTTTAAATTAGTTTTAAAATTCAAAATTTACTTGTAGTTAAGCAAACTTTTTGTTAAAACCATCTTTTAAACAAAGTTTTTAGCAAAAGTTTTCAACATCCAACTAAATAATTTAACTAAAATAAATATTTTTTTAGTTTTTTAACAAAAAAAATCTTAAAAATTTACTCGTTGCCCCCCTGAAGCATTCAAATTGCCCCCAGTGGGGCGAGAGCCAAAGCAAAGGTTGGGAACCATTGTCCTACATGGAACGAAATTAATTGGAATTCAGAACAAAATGGAATTAAAAGGGAAACAAATGAATAGAAAAGGAAACGAAATGGAATAGAACAGGGAACGAAATGGAGTGAAACGGGGAATAAAATGGTTTCAATAATTACGATTTAAGGGCTCGAAAATTTTCAAGAACATTATTTACCGAAACGAACACGATTGCAAGCTAAACGGGGCTGTTTTAATTTTATTGTTTATTCTAAATAGTTTTTATGAAAGACTTCAACGATAAAAATTAAATAAAATAAAAATTCTGTAGGGGAGAATTTTTGAAATGGAGATTCTTATCCTGATCCTTCTTTAATCCGGTATTTAATATTACCGGTGGCGAAGTTCCGGGCGGGCCTGCTAGTTACCAATAAAACTGTAGTTCTCGTTTGAGCAAAGCACAGGATTTTTTGTTAAAAAACAAGGAAAATTGTTAAATATTGGTAGAACGGGATTGCAAGGCATTTTACCAGGCGTTTTAAAAGTTTTTTTTTTTTTTTTTGAGTGCTATATTAAACATGAACCGGATGACATACGTCTGAAAGTAGAGATCAATTGTAGTAAAACTTCATTTACAGTTATTCATTTCGTGATCCTGTTTCCTTTTTAAAGGACTTAAAAGTTTTAAAGAATACATCTTGTAAAACGTTTTTGAAATATTTTTATCTGTCCTAAGATGACAATAAATCAATAAATAAAGTGATGACAAATGAAAGAGGAGGATCTCCCCTTATATTTCCAGTATTTATTTTGCCATATCATGATAAAGGGATGTGAATAAAGTCATTTGAAAATTTTATCAAAATATTTTGTTTGTTGAAAATTTTTAATGATATTGAAGGTTTCATTTTTGAAGGGACGTATCTTACCTCCTTTTTCCTGATATGTAGAAATAATAAAATAGGAAAATTAGGGGAGTTCCTCCTCTTTCATTTGCTCTCACTAGTGGCAGCCTAGGACAAGTACAAATATTAAAAAAATATTTTATAAAATTTAATCCTCTAAAACTTTGAAGACCTTTTAAAAGGAATCAGGATCACCAAAAGAAAAACTGTAAATGAAGTTTTACTACATTTAGTCATTAGTTTCAAAAGTTTGAGTTTCCTGAAAGAAAGGGGGGGGGGGGAATGATAGAGAAAAGGAATAATCTGTACACTCACAAGGAAGGCATCCCATAGCTAACACTCCGATTGTCCTGCACTTTTAATATGTTATAGAGGAACAAAATCTAAGATTTACCGGACTGAACTCAATTCTACTCATGTTATTGTGAGTGATTGTGAGTATTAAAGCAAATTTCGTGAGTGAGTGTGCGTGAGTAAGATTTTTGCGTGAGTGAGTTTGAGTTTGCGTGATTTGTGTTCTCCTCATATTTCCTTTCGCCCTAAAAAAAGCAAAAAAAAATTTTAAATTTAAATAAACTTTAAATTTTTTCTCGAAAAAACTAAAACAAAATATTAAAATTTGGTAAAACTTCAAATTTTGCTAAACATTTTGTTATTTTTTTGAAATTTTAATTTCTTGACTTTTTTTGTATAAATAAGAGTTTCGTGAGTGTGAGTCAACGTGAGTGTGAGTCAACGTGAGTGTGAGTGAAGCTTGTGTAAGTGCACGTGAGTGTAAGTTGTCCTAAATTTACTCACGTGATTGTGAGTGAGTGTGAGTTAAAAAAATAAGCTCGTGAGTGTGCGTGATTGGAAAATTCCTGTCGTGAGAGTGAGTGAGTGTGAGTCAAAATTCACTCACGCGCCCATCTCTACTTTAGACTACCTACAGTTATCCTAACATTTTGGCAAAATTATACTTAAATCGGTTTTTTTGGTGTGGACCATTGATGCGTTTCGCCCCATATGTGGATATTTATAGTTTCTACAGAATAATTTCTGACAGTTTCCATTAATACAATTTAATTTCTAACAATCTCAGTCTTACCTCAACTTTCCTTTAACTTTAAAAAATATCTCGGAATCTGAAACTTCTTTTATTTGAAAAACTTTTTTATATGTGTCAGAGTCTGATACTCTTTCTGTAGGAAAAATGTCTAAGAATCTTAGATTTTTCCTATTGAAAAATGTTTCCTAACCTGATTATATTTCTAATAAAAAAAATCTTTCAGAAAGTGATTCCGAATCTTAGACTTTTTCTAACGAAAATATGTCTTAGAAAATTACACTTTTTATACCCTCCAACCACAGTATGGGGGTATACTCACTTTGTCATTCCGTGTGTAACGCATCGAAATATCGGTCTAGGACCCCATAAAGTATATATATTATTGATCAGTGATCGATTCTAAGACATTCTAGCGATGTCCGTCCGTCCGTCCGTCCGTCCGTCCGTCTGTCCGTCTGTCCGTCTGTCCGTCTGTCCGTCTGTCCGTCTGTCCGTCTGTAGAAGACACGATTCAGTCCAAACTAAACGAGCTAGACTTCCGAAGTTTGGCACGAATATGTCTTATATTCCTAGGCAGGTTAAGTTCGGAAATGGGCAAAATCGGACCAAGGGGAAAAAAGTTCCCCCTTGGAGAACTAAACCAACCCAAGAAAAAACGCATTTTTTGTAGGGTTTTTTGTACTTTTGCTGAGCAAATGCAACATTCTTATCTCAGAATAAGTTAAAAATGGCAGGGGGAAGGTGCCCCCTAACGTCTCCCGCAACCCCCCCCCCCCCCCCCCAAAAAAAAAAAAAGACGCCCCTGGATTTTTTCATATAGAGTTTTTTTACATTTTGGAGGGTATAAAAGATTCGGCACAGCCGAATGTAACACTCTCACTTGTTCTTTATGAAATGTGTCTCAGAATCTTGGAAATGTCCTTAAAATGTTAAAAGGCATTAGGTAGAAAATATTGCTTATCACAGAAATAACTCTATAGAAAAGTGTTCCAAAATAGGTAGATCACTATAGAAAGGTGTGTTGATGTAGGAAGAAAATATCTCAGAATTCGAGTAATTTGTTAAAGAAAAAGTTTTTGCAAATATTGCAATAGAAACATTTTTCAAAAAAAAAAAAAAAAACTTAGATTATGAGAAGTTTTCTATGCAAATCATCCTACGTGAAGTGTATTGAAATCTGAAAATTTTTCTATAGCAAGAATTTCACAAATACTAAAATCTTTTTAATGGGAAAAATACCTTAGAACCTCTGAATATATTTATTGGGAAAATGTTACAGAATCTAAAATTTTTTCTCAGAAAGCTTTTGGGATGAAATATGTCCCAAATCTGATATTATTAATAACACAACTTTCACTATCAGAAAAATGCTTTTAAACCGAAGACTTTTTTTTAAATTAGAAATGTTTTAAAAATTTCTTAAGGAAAATTTAGTTATAAATTTATGATTCACTCAAAAGAAAAACTCGGTCAAAAAATCTGTAAAATGACTTTCAATTTTATTTAGCAAACTTTGAGCAGATTTTTTTTTACTAAAATCTCTGTCATTAAGTTTTACAAAATAACAGAAATTTTACTACGTTTTTACTGCTTGCTGAATTTAAAATATTTTTAGCAGATTATTTTTTAATTATGCAGAAATAGCTTGCTGTCATTCTTTTTTCAAGAAAATTTTCTAGGTTTTTTTATTTTTCAAAGTGTTAATTTTTTGTTCTGTTTTTTTTTATGCAATCAAAACGATATTTTTAAACATACTTTTAGCAGTTTTTTTTGTAATTTTACAGAAAAAGTTTGCTGTCATCCTTTTTTCAAGAAAACTTTCTTAAGATTTTTTTTCAAAGCGTTAATATTTTTCGTTTGTTATACTATTAAAACGATTGAGACTTATAATTGACAAAACTATAAAAAAATCAGTAGATAATAATACTAATTTTACGTAAATATTATTTAAAGTTTACATTAAAAAACAAAAATATTGAAGTTTTTATGAAAACAAATTTTCTAAAAAAGGGAATATTTTCAGCAGATTTTTCTGCTGATTGGATAGAGAATTTATTTTAAGTGTACTTAAAAATGCTTCCATAAAATTAATCGTATTCTACAAAAGGTATACCCTGAATTAATGAAGCAAATTTCTCCTGAAATTCCCTGTAAGAAAAATTTTTGGAGTAAAAAAAAGTTTCCTCCCCCCACAAGGAGCTGGAAATATGCATATATGCAGAAAACTAATAAAAGTTGATCACATCTTTAAAATCTAAAAGATTTAATAAACAAGTTCTTGTAGAATGGATTGTACGTTATAAAAAATTATGCAAATGCATATAAATATATGCATATAATTTAAATGCACGACCATTTAAATTTTATAACTGCATTTGTTATTGCATATTTAGTATTACTTAATGGTATTAAGTAATTCGTTAGTAGTTCGGTAAAACAAATCCAGACATAGACATAGACAAATCGGTAGTTTATTTACATCCGAGTATTAAACAGCAAGATCATTAACATGAGAAATTGGAAATAAAAATACACATGATTTAAATAACTTTGAGAATAAAAATATTTAAACAAAAGCGCAGAATATAAACAATACTTTAGAAAAAGCTTGATAGTGAAAACTATATAATATAATAGTTTTTTTTTTGTAATTGGTTACCAAGTTAAAACGTGAATATTAATCACTCTCTTCAATATATAAATTATTAAATTATTTGTTGATATTATTGCAATACAAGTACACTGAAAAAAAATATATATGGGCACTTCCACCGAAAGGTCTACCAAGACCAAAAAACCAAAAGTTCTTAAAACCAATTTGTTTTAACACACACAGAAAATAGATTCAGTTGTTGCAACTGAATTGTTTGCCAACTGAATTTTTGCGGTTGCACCAACTATCACAAAATTCAGTTGCCTCTACTGCCAATTCAGTTGTATCTACCGGTAATTATCTATTATAAGTACCGAATATTTTTATGTTAAAATTGAAATTGGTTAGAGTGATCGAATTTTAAAAAGCGTTATATAGTTGTACCAATCAATATTTTTTTTAACTGTTTCTTTTGAAATAAAATTTTTAATATTTTTTTCAAGCAATTTTATTAATTTATTAACTGTTCCATAGGTTTTTCTTGTTGGCTAAAAATTGATTTTATTGTCAACTTTTGGGTAAATATCATCTGCATTAAAGTTGCGTGTGCAAATATCTAAAGTAAGATTAATTTATTTAAATTGTTTGTATTTCGGCAGTGGTATCAACTTACCGTCAAAATTTGTAACATTTTTTACGGAATTTTATATGAGTTTTATTTTAAAATTTAAAAAACGTCTGAACACAATAAAATTTTTCTTCAAACTAATTAATATTTTAATTTTTTTGACGTTTTAGTTTTGTAATCGAAATGAAATCCTAACGACCAATTATTAGTCAAGAATACCAATACAAATTTATAATTTATTAAAATTTTTCAAAAATATAAAATTATTGAAAATTTGGTTAAGTTAACCAACATTTTCAGTTGTGGATACTATTACCTAATGTTTTTGGAATTTATTAATTTAAACAAATGATTATTGGTCGAGTGGGAAAATAAAGACTAAAAAAACGGTTGTACTTACTAAATAATTTTTGAAAACTTTTTTAGTTTTTAGTTTGGGTATATTTACCAAATTATTAGTTGTTGATACATCCTTTCGGTCGCGATTGATTATTAATTATTACTGCTGTTATTTATTTGGTATGGTGATAAAAAATTTACAATAACAACTAAAAATTTATAAGATTTATCAAAATTCCGTTTACATAATGGAATTCCAACTAAACATTTCTCTGTGTGCATATTTTCATAAGAAACAATAAAATTTTACTAACTTGAACAAATTTTACATTTATTCATAACCCATTTCGAGATATTCGAATATAAAGTCGAGAAAGCCAATTTTTTCTCATTGGGACATTTCTATTGCACCTTTTGTTTTGATAAAAGTTCTTAAAGAGAAGCATTTAATGTTGAATTTTGCTTTTAAAAAATCTTTCTGGAGATACAAAGAGCTAAAAAAAATGCATTACAAACTATGCATTTAAAAAATAACCGTAAGTTTTTGCTATGCTTTATCACATATTTCGATGTCCCGTGCGACATAGAAAAACAACATTAGTTATTAGTGCGTCAAGTAGACACGACGAAAATTCATCAAATATTGAGAAAAAACACAGATTTTTATTACAATTAAAATAAAAAAAAAAAAAAATTTTAAAAATAATAAAATCTGTGGTCTTGGTTCTTACATAAAGTTGGTCACGTGCGACATGGTAAGTGTGGATTGTAAAATTTTTAAAAAATATTTTTTCTTGAATAAACGATTTACTTATATAAATACATACTTTTAAATTATTTAAATAAAGATGAGTAGGGATGAGATTTTCATGTACTAAAAAATCGAAAATATGTGCATAAAATATGCGCTAAAAAATTCAAAATATGCACTAAAAACCTTAAAATATGCACTAAAAAATTAAATGTAGGCAATAAAAATCTTGTTTTCATACGAAAAACTTCATAAAAAGAAAAAAATAACGCTGGCCTAAAATAGTAACATTTAAAACTTTATGTACCATAATTGTTTAAAAAATTAAACAATCTATAAAAAAGTTAAAAATAAAAAATTTCTTATTTTCAAAATAAGTTTTTAAAATTTAAAATCGATTATGAAACAAATCAATTTCAATTTGTGTTTTTGCTCATTTATGCCAAAATATGCAAAAATATGCACTTGAAAGTTGGAAATATACACAAAATATGCATTTAAAACCAAAATATGCAAAAATATGCAAAAACAAATCGATGCCATTTTAACGCAAATTTCTTGATTCGGAAAGATAATTGGTCGATATCGTTTTTAGACGATCGACAAAAACATTTGCATGGAAATCACATCCCTATAGATGAGTATAAACGGCGAAAAAAATAAAGAGTGATGCAAACGGTGGAGAGAAAAGTTAAAGGAAGATGAAATAAAATTACAAGACAATAAATTAAAAAACAAGGAAATAATGCGGAATGCTAGACAAAAGTGGAAATCGTTGGCTGAAGGACGTATTGAAATAAAATGAATGAATAAAAATATGTTTTTTAAGCTTATTTATTCATAATTTGTTAAAAAGAGAACAACTAAAACAACATAATTATGATGGAAAAAAATGTCCGTGCGACATGTCCCGTGCGACAGTGATTAAAGTTAAATTTAAAAAAAAGTAGAAATAATTTTGAGGTAAAATTTTGCAACTTTTAAGAGGCATTATTAGCCAACATTCTAAAATTAGTCGCATTGTGATATTGCCTCAGGTTTCGCTAAAAACAGAGTTTTAATTGATAGTCGCGAAAACCACTTCTGTTTTTTGTCCCGTGCGAATGGTTGTGTTCTTTGCGATTATCTCGAAAACTTGAAACAATTTCCAAAATCAACCTGAGCAACAATTATAGAGCTAGTTAAGAGCTATAGATTTCCCCTTTTGTCAAGAAAAAAATTCTTTTTATTTTGACTTTTATTTCAACTTAAATGTGTTCAACGGTCAAGTTCGACATGATGGAATTTCCCATATTCAACAGTAATGACTAAAAATATTTTTCATATTTACTTCTTTCTTCTCCTTTTGATTTCCATAAGTTTTCGGGCAAATTTTAGTTCTACTACACACAAAAAAAAAACCTTGTCAAATTGCTCCACTCAAAAAAAAAACCTTGTAAAGTTACCAAAAAATCTCGTGATTTTACGAGGCTATTCTCGTAAAATATGACGTAGGTAAAATTCTCGTAAAATTACGAGGATTTCCTCGTAATTTTGATTGCGCCAAAATTTGGTAAAATAACCAATTTTATTGGTAAAAATATTGGTTTAAAAACGGAAAAATAAAAAAAAATGGTTAACTTACAAAAAAAAATGGTAATTATGTTTAAAAAAATGGTAAATTTACAAACCAAAATGGTAAGTTTACAAAAAAAAATATTAAATAACATAAATCCTCGAAATAAAATAATTTTTGTAAAATAACTGTTTTTTTTTGTAAATTAACTAGAATCCTCGTTATAAATTTTTCAAAATATTGTCAACTTTTTTTTTTAAATATTTTTCAATAAAAAAAAAATTACAAAAAAATTGTTTTTTTTTGTGTAATAAATCCTCCAATATAAATCCTCGTATAACAAAATTTTTGTAAAATAACAGTTTTTTTGTAATTCAACTAGAATCCTCGTAATAAAAACTTTGTTGTAAAATTACAGTTTTTTTTTGTAAAATAACCTTTCAAAATGGTAGAATACAATTACGAAAATAAACTTGTAAAATTACCAATAAAACTGTGGTTCTCGTTTGAGCAAAGTACAAGATTTTTTGTTAAAAAACAAGGAAAATTTTTAAATATTGGTAGAACGGGATTACAAGGCATTTTACCAGGCGTTTTACCAGTTTATTTTTTTGAGTGTAGCAAAAGTCTCGTAATCCCGTTTTACCAATATTTGAGAGTTTTCTGGTTTTTTAACAATTTTTTTTTATCGAAATTTAAATTTTTATTTGTAATTTTACAAATTTCTTAGAAAATTTTACAAAAAAAAATCTAGTAAATTAACGAGAATTCCTTGTAAGTTTTATTGCGCCAAAAAAGTTGTAAATTTACCAAATTATTGGTAAAAAACTTGTAAAATTACAAAAAAGCTCATAATTTTTACTAGGAATTCTTTTTGTAAGTTTTGTAGCGCCAAAAAAATTGTAAATTTACAATTTTATTGGAAAAAATCTTGTAAAATTAAAAAATTATTGGTAAAAAACTTGTAAAATTACAAGAATTTCTTGTCAAATAGGAGGCAGCAAAAACAAAACTTTCAAACTTTTCTTGTCAGTTTACAAGGTTTTTTTTGAGTGTATAGTACCATATTTTTTGGTTTTAAAGCGGTTTACAAATTTGGCAAAATGGAATGCCGTTTACCGTGGTTAAACTCAAAAAAACCTTGTAAAATTACAAGAAAAACTTGTAATTTTTTTTTGTTTGCACCTCCTATTTGACAAAAATTCCTAGTAATTTTACAAGCTTTTTACCAATAATTTTGTAATTTTACAAGGTTTTTACCGATAAAATTTTAAATTTACAAATTTTTTGACACTATAAAATTTACAAGGAGGTTTCGTAATTTTACTAGATTTTTTGCTACCACCTATTTTACGAGAATTCCTAGTAATTTTACAAGGTTTTTACCAATAAAATTGTAAATTTACAGTTTTTTGGCGCAATTGAAATTACAAGGAATTCTCGTGAATTAACTAGATTTTTTATGTAAAATTTTCTTGGAAATTTGTAAAATTACACAAAAAAAATTGTAAAATTACACAAAAAAAATTTAAATTTCGATCCAAATTTGTTAAAAACAAGGAAAACTGTCAATATTTGTAAAATGGGATTACGAGACTTTTCCTAGTAATTTGGCAAAGTTTTTTTTTTGTGTGCATCATTTTGGACGCTAGGAGAGTACTTATCTATTTCCCAGGACATAAGCGATCATACAATTGTACTGACTTTATCATCCCATTATGGGATTATGAGACTTTTTTCTGGTAATTTGAAAAAGTTTTTTTGTGTGTATCATTTTGGACGCTAGGGAGTACTTATCTGGGATGCTTTCCTAGCACATAAGCGATCATATAAAGTAATTTGCCAGTTTTAATAAAATCTCTTGAATGTAGGAAGAAAACCTAGATTTTTTCCAAATCCTGAATGGCAATATTTTGTCGTCATCATTTTTCTAAGTGTATAAATTAGTTTGTTTTGTTTTTTTGTTGTTATTTTTTTCATTAACTATATTACATTATTATTAAACTGAAGCTTTTAAATATTATTTAATTTTCTTTTTAGTTCTTTCTACATTGTTGTTGTGGTTGTTGTTATTGTATTTCGCATTTAAAATATTTTGTTACAACATCGCGAGATACATATAGTATCAAATGCATTGGTACTCGTATGTAGTGGGTTCTTTAATTCGAGTGTTATCAATTGTGATTTGTTTTATCATAGCTGTAATCAGGACTGGCTGGGTCGGGTAAACAAATATATTAACATCCCGGTTAGAAATAGTCACATATGCACACATATGAACACATATGATCATCCATATATGTCCATGGACGAAAATTGAGGTAATATGTACATATATGATCATACGTGTTCATATTTGATAACATGTTTTCATTCATATGTTTTCATACATTTCAGTAATTCGTATTTGCTTGTCATTAAAAAACACTTTTTTATTACTAATCTTGATATTTTATTTAAAAAAATTATAAAGAAAAATACTAGAGAATACATGGTAGTACCACTTCGAATTTATGTGTTGGAACCGAAAAATATCAGACAATTAGTCTAAGCTCTTCAATTCTAAAGGTTTGCGGTGCGTTAAATACGATTTGCTCTACAACATCAGGCTTTCTGTTTATATAATCGAAAAAAAGTAGCTTTTATCGAAATATTCCGATTTTAATGCTTCGTCAAAATATATTTTTCACAAAACTGCAACATTTCTAATGAAAAAATTAATACTTCCAGAATATTTAATAAAAAGCATTTCTTAGGACTTTATAGCTCGAAATCCTGATGTAAGACAGCAGTTCTGAGGGCATCATTATATTCAGCGCACCGTTAACCATAAAATATATCAACCAAGTGTCAGGTATTTCTTGTCCTAAACTAATAAGCACAAAGTACTAACATGTACTCACCATTGTTTTTGAAGTGGGGAATTTTATTACAAGATCTTGAAAACATCCTCATAGATTAAACTGCCGAATGGATAATTAATACAAAATCCTAATGAAATCAGCTTAGATTGTAGAGGATTCTAAAAGAAAGGAAAATGTGGACTGAGTCGCCGTCATGATTGATTGTGACGCTTTTTTAAATACCTGATCTTAAAAATGGAATTCAGATTTTCCTCCTTTCAGTGGGAACCAATCGGTCTATCAAAATGCGGCTCCCAAAAAAAATCCAGATGAAATCAGCTTAAATCGTAGACGATTCCAAAAGAAAATAAAATGTGGACTGAGTCGCCGTCATGATTGATTGTGGCGCTTTTTTAAATACCTGATCTTAAAAATGGAATTCAGATTTTCCTCCTTTCACTGGGAATCAATCAGTCTATCAAAATGCGGCTCTCAACAGCAATTCCTGACTTACATAACATCAAAACTCTTCTTTAAGAAGTTTTTTTTTGATTTTTTTGATAAAGCACCTTCTTTGTTGCCCACCACCTTCTAAGAAAAACTTGATTTTGATATTTCTGGAAAAGAAAGAAAATATTACAGGACATAATTAACAACGACATTAATATAAGGAAATGTTTTCTTACTTACTTGGACAAATCACATTTTATATTCCAGAACGAATTGTTTTTTTTTTTTTTTAATATTTTTGATTAAATTAAACTAAAAAAAATTGTTAAAAAAAAAGTTGTACAAAAAAGGAAAAATAAAATTATGACATTTTGGTTTTGAAATTTGAATCGAATTAAATAATTTAGAAACTTTCAAAACTAAAACAAATAAAACGAAGCATACGAAATGAAATTTGGGAAAATTAAAAGTTTTCTATTGCATTCCCAGAAAAACTTTAAAAATGGTAATGGATATGAAATGCATTACCAAAGTATGCATAGTCAAAAATATGCAAAAATATGCATTATTTGTCACTACGGCTTACTATATGCATTATTTTTTTTTTGTATTTTTCATGCATTACATAATACTTACCCTTTATTTTGAGTCTCATCAAAAAAAAATCAATGCTGTATGTATATCATCAATTAATCTATTTCCATTAGATATAAGACCATTTGGGATAAGACTCAAAATAATGGGTGCGTAAAACGGAATGCATGAAATATACTAAAAAGTAATGCATATGGTAAGCGGTAGAAAAAAAAAGAATATTTTTGGTAGTTTTTGCTATACATTATTGCATATCCATGGTTATGGTAATGCATTACATAATCCTTACTATTTTGAAGGCTTTGCTGGGTTTTTTTCAACTTGATCAAATGTAAACAAATTTAAAAAGGAACTAAGAAAACATTCACGATGAGGTCTTAAAAATTATACAATTCCGAAAGTGCATTTACAAATACTTTATTAAAAAAATACATTTATATTCATTTATACCACATTTTCCATTAGTTTTTGCGAATTAATTGCAAATATTTCCATATATGACATCTAACTATACTGTATATTCACTCGTTGTATGGATGTATAATTCCATACATGCTATCATATGTACCGAACATGTTCATACGTGTTCATATGTGCTCATTAGGGATATAACCATTTGCATATTTTTGAAAATATCAAAAAGGACCTATCATAGTGAGAAAGTACATAGAAAATCAATAAGAAGTGCGTCCTCTTTTTTTCGCGAAAGTTAAAAAAGGTTCGGCACCGATCGCGATGAAGTTTTTGCTAATATTTTGTTTCAAATATTCATTCAACCCATGTTTCAAACGTTGAAAATCATACTGCTAATTTTTTCTTGTTTTGTTTTTGTTGTAAAACGACGGAAAACAAAAGTACGTTGAAAGGGACGGATTCCCACCTTAAAACATACAAAAATTAAAATTTGAGGTGTTTTAGAAATTGCAATCGGTGCCGAAGGTTTTTGGATCAAAATGACCCCGAATAACGTTTTTTGTTATCAATATAACATTGCCCATACCGTTATGATAGGTTCTTATTTTGGTTATACCCCTAGTGCTCATACGTGATTCATATATGTTCACATGTGAATCCATACATGTTCATATGTGTACATATGTGATCATTTTTACCTGGGATACCAAAACAAAATTTCGAATATTTTTTTCCATAATCTACGCAAACTTAGAAATTATTATAAAAAAAACAAAAACAAATTTGGAAAATGAAAAAATATCCAAAATGGACTTATTAAATCCTAAAATTTAGTTCGATTAATTTTGATTTAATTACATATGTATATCAGTTTCATTTTCCAAATTTTTTTATTATTTTTTCGGATTATAATTGCTAATTTATCGTAGATTACGGAAAAAAAATATTTCAAATTTGTTTTGGCATGTTGAAATATTTATTTAAAACTAGGTTATGTTAGGTTCCTTTGAATCTTTGATTCTCTCTCCTCTTTCCCGTGTAGCCCAAAGCTACTCTTCTTACGCGTCCCATTTTGATGCTTTAATAAATGCTAGTAGGGTCCAGGGATACGTGCCTCTGAAAGATATAAGAGCCAACAAGTTGTAATCTTCTGAAAGAAAGTGCAGGGCATTCGGATAAGAAATAATAGGTGTCTTCTACGGATTCCCTGCACCACATGCATGTATCATCATTTCTAATTCTATGTAATGAGGTTAATGGTCGTTCTAAGTTGCTTTCTGTCCATATCCAGAAGAATTTTATTGTTTTTTATTGCATAATCCTGTCAGAATTGTACCATTTATTTAACCAAATTGCCCTTCACTACGATCTTATCTTTTGACATATAATAGAAAGTGGGAGGAATACGTCAGCTTCCGCTGCTTCTTGTGCGAGTTCTGCTCCCTTTCGTGCAAGCTCATCGGCTTTCTCGTTTCCAATAATATATTTGTGTCTATGTACCCAGCACAGAGTAATATTATGCTGAGAACCTTAAACTCGCTGTGGCAGCGGCTGACTACCATAGATCTGATATTACACTGTCCGACAAAAATAAACAAAGTCGTTGAACACGAACTGGATTATAAACGTGTGAAACTAGAGACTAAATGTAGTAAAACTGCATGTACAGTTTTCCATTTCGTGATCCTGTTTCCTTTTAAAAGGACTTCAAAGTTTGAGAGGATTAAATTTTATATTAAATATTTTTACTTGTCTTAGGACGCCACTATTGATACCAAATAAAAGAGGAGGATCTCGTCTAATTTTTCTATTTTATTATCTTTACATATCAGGAAAAAGGAGGTGAGTTACGTCCATTCAAAAATGTGTCCTTTAAAATCATTCAAAATTTTCAACAAAATATTTTGCTAAAGTTTTCAAATGACTTTATTCACATCCTTTTATCCTGATATGGCAAAATATAAAAATGGAAAAATTAGGGGAGATCCTCCTCTTTCATCTGCGGTCACCAGTGTCATCCTAGGACAATTACAAATATTTCAAAAATATATTACAAAATGTATCCTTTAAAACTTTGAAGTCCTTTTAAAACTAAACAGGATCACGAAATGAAAAACTCTGAATGTAGTTTTACTCCATTTTATCTCTACTTTAAGACGCATATCATCCGGTTCATGTTTAATTAGAGCAGCTTGACTATCGTTGAGGAGTACAATATCACACCTGTATATTGGAAACATCAAAATTTGCTCAGCTGCCTTGGCTATCGCATACACCACGGCCTGGAAGATACACTCAAAAAAAACCTTGTAAAATGACAAGAAAATTTTGTACCTTTTTTATTTTGCTACCTCCTATTTGACAAGAATTCCTTGTAATTTTTCAAGCTTTTACCAATAATTTTGTAATTTTACAAGCTTTTTACCAATAAAATTGTAAATTTACAATTTTTTTAACACTATAAAACTTAAAGGGAGGTTTCGTGATTTTACTAGATTTTTTGCTACCTCCTATTTTACGAGAATTCCTAGTAAAAATTTAGAGTTCTTTGTAATTTTTCAAGATTTTTGCCAATAAAATTGAAAATTTTCAACTTTTTTGGCGAAATAACTTTTCAACTTTTTTGGCGAAAACTTGCAAGAAATTCTCGTAAATTTACTAGATTTTTTTATAAAAAATTTTGGAAATTTGTAAAATTACAAGAAAAACTGTAAAATTACAAAAAAAAATTTAAATTTTGATCGAAAATTATTTGTTAAAAAACAAGGAAAATTATCAAATATTGGTAAAATACGATACTTTTTCTAGTAATTTGACAAGGTTTTTTTTTGAGTGTGTATGTGGTGAAAATTTAATGAAAATCGGTTCAGCCGTTTTTGTTTGCATATTGCGGAACAGACAGAGGTAAAGACGGACAGACATAGAGACAAACCAACAATCAGATTTTTAATATTAATAGGGATTTATCCTATTTCCCTAAAATTCATTGCCTGACTAGAGGACGACTTAGAAATAACAGGTAGTACCCTAGAAATTTCCATAACACTTGAATTAACCCACCCTTTATGCGAATGTGTGTATTAGTAAATTGTGCATTTATTTTTTTTATTTTGCTGATAAAGCAGTTGATAGTTTTAGCGTCGAATCTAATGTCCGATATCGTGTGTAAGTACTTACGTTAGAGGTACGTAGTAATTGAGTACCGTTCATTTGAAGCTTTTATTTCATTTGATGTTTGTGTTTTTTTTTTTTTATTTCTATTTAAACACTGTGTTTTGGTTTGGTTTTCTTACATTTGAAAGCTGTGAATGTCGTTTCTTTCTCACACAATAATTTGCGAGTACAATTTCGTTGTAAATGTTCTTGTAATGAGCTCTTTAGTTTATGGTTTTTGTTGTATATTTTTCTATTTTCTATAGTTTTTTATTTGCAAATAGTGCATTTGACCTTAAACTTAAACGTACAAATACAAAACTGTGTATGGAAGTCGATCCGGTCGTCTATTTGTTGATTTTATTATTGCTGTTGTTGTTGTAATTTGTTTGTCATTTCTGGTTGTTGCATTTTGGTTGTTGTTATTGTTGTTCGTTTTGTTTGTTTTCGCTTTATCTATCTACTTATGTATGTACTAAACTTGACTCAATTTAAATCATTACGAGTATTGATTGTTTAAAACCCGTATTTTCTGTATTTCTTTTTAATTGTAATTTTAAGCTTATTGATTTTGATTAGATTCTGTTTTTCTTTTAATTACACAGTGCAACAACCAAAATCGGAATTGAATGAAAACAATAGCAAATAAAAGTTGACATATTTCATAACATAACCCTTAAGGCATTTTTTTAGTTCAGTGCTAGATTTTTTTATACACGCATTTAAAGTTGGTGAACTTTTATTATAATTATAATAAAAGTTGCTTGAAAACTGTATAAGTGACGTATGCCTTATTTTTAATTGCCTTTAAATAGAAATCATACGCAACGGTGCACAGTGGTTTATTTTTTTAATAATTTGGCTATTCAGTAAAAAGGTACTGGACCAATTGCAGCAAAATTCATACCGGGCCCCTAAACTAGGACATATACATTATAAAAAACTGTAAATGCTTCAAAATCGCCAATTTCATATGTGTGTAAAAAATTATCTAGCACTAAACTTAAAAAAAGCTTTGAGGTTTTTTTTGTAAAATGTCAACCTTTATTTGCTTTTGGTTTCATCCTATTCAGATTCTGAAAGTTCGATTTTGTTTCACTGTGTTATTCCAAGAAATAAATTGTAAACATAAAATTTATTTATTCTTCATTAAAATGCATCAATATGCATGGCAATTGATTGGCAAAATTGACCTTTGTCAATAAGGTAAAACTTGAAATTATTAATTGAGAATTGCTTTGTATTGTGAAAACTGTAAAACATTAAAGTGATGGCATGGATAAAGGATTTTGTTATTTTAATCAAAAGAACAAGAGCATACATTTAGGAGTGAAAACCCGGATGTGCTTTTAAAAGGCATTTCTCGATACATAGAAAAAAAAAATACATAGAATATAAAATGAGTAACCACCTGGGCAGAAAAATACGGACGGGAAAGGGCTGGCAAATTAATTTATATGGTCACTTTTGTGCTAAAAAAGCATTACAGTTTGATTTGGCTTCAAAGACAATTTGGAAAATGTTGCCACTGACAACAAAGTGGCCGGAAATTTAAAGTTGAATTTCCGACTCGAGAATTTTGAACTGGTGTTGCGCTCCAAATGACGCTATAAATATTTTCCCAGACGGCTTCAAACTGACGGCTCATAACTTTGGAAGAATAAGACCTCTGGGCTTCGTTTAGGACATTTTGGAAAGGTAAGAGGTAGAGCTATCTTTTAAGAAAAAAAAAGCATAAGTTACCTGCCATCTGGTTGACCAAATTGAGGGTATGTGCATGTTCGTACGTATTATTTTTCCTACTTTATTTTTAAGCTCTGTATCTTGAATATTTCACTTTTTTGCCCAAAAACAAAAAGACCCAACCACTGGTTCAGAACCCATGAGTCAAGTGTCTAGACCCTGTTAAATCGAGACGCCGTTGGGTCCTATAAGGGTTGCCATAGATTTTGACCCAAAACTTTTATTCGTTTTGCTCTACCTTGCATAGTTTTTGACATACGGTAATAAGGGGTCTGATAGGTTCTTGAAAATCATAAAAACTGGATAACTCAAAAACAATTACTCGGAGAGCCTTCGAGTATTTTGCGGAAGTGTTCTACGAAAATGCGGTTGAAAATTTTCTCGTGTTGTCAGTATTTATCGAGATATGTGGCATTTTTTTTTATGTCAACTTTCTCAATTCTCGATTTTCTCAAGTGTCTGGGCAAATTTTTATTGCCCTAGGTCTAAAACTAATGTACAGAGAGAGAGCCAAGAGCTAAGGAATAAAGAGAGCATAGTTTAATAACAACAAACAAAATTTTCGGTTGCGATAACCAAAATTTGTTTTGAAAATTTAACTTCTGTTGGTTCAAATAAATTTCGGTAATCGTAACCGAAAATTTCTTTTGTTGTAATTAAACGATGCAGTTGGCTCTAAATTCGGCTGGCACAATTAAACTGTTTTCTCTGTGTGGTACAAATTTGAGGTCAATCGGATTAAATTAACCCATGGCGCCCGGCGGTCAAAGTTTTGGATTTACTCCCCATATAAAAATTTCGCCCAATATTCGTTAAATCGGTTGGCAACACAACAAAAAAAATTTCACTCAAATTTGGTTTTTGTATGGTTTCCACACTCATTAAAGATCTAACAAAAGATAAATCAAATCGGTACATGTTTGGACTTGGGACCCATTTTCCGGAAAACACATACTTGTTTTTTTTGAAATACCATTTGGCATTTCTGAATTTTGATTGTGATTTCTTAATTACAATTGATTTTTTCTGAATTTCAACTGAGGTTTCTGAATTACAATTAATCTTTTTTTAAATTTCCCAATAATGTTTAGATTATAATTATTTAAAGTAAATATGGCTGCCAAAGTACACATAAAGTATAAACCGACTATTTTTTTGGTCCGACTTTTTAGTGGTCGTGGATATGAACAAGATCACAGCGATATGAACATTTGAACTATTGTTATTCTAAACGTTTTTCTGTTTAAACCATTTTCAATTATCAATAAATTTTAATTTTTTGCCACAATAAAAAAAAAAACTCTGTCAAAAAATCGGTAAAAAAATCTGTAAAACAACTTTCAATTTGATTTAGCAAACTCTCAGCAAATTTTTCTGTTAAAATAGATATTTTACTTAAATCTCTATCATTAAATAATTATAAAATAACAGAAATTTTGCTGCGTTTTTACTGATTCTGTTTGCTGAATTTCAAAACATTTTTTAACATATTTTTAGCAGATTACTATTTAATGTACAGAAATAGTTTGCTGTCATTCTTTTTTTCAAAAAAATGTTTTTAGTTTTTTTCAAAGTGTTAATTTTTGTGTTTTTTTATGCGATCAAAACGAGATTTTTCAACATATTTTTGAACATATTTTTTAGCAGATTATTTTGTAATTTTACAGAAATAGTTTGCTGTCATCATTTTTTCAAGAAAACTTTTTTTCATAGTGTAATTTTTTTTGTTTTTTATACAATTAAAGCGATTGAGACTAATAACACTACGTGACAGTTTTTTGACCAAATGTATCTGACACCTAATCTTTATGCACAATTGTCCGCTGAATCCGAATATGAAGTCAGAATGGTCAAAAGTAGAACAGTTTTCGAGATATTCGAAAATAAGCGTTTTTTGTGTTTTTAAAAAAGATGATGTCACTTAAATGCAAATATCTTCAAAGCTATTCGTCGATTTATGTATTTATTTTTTTTAATGAAAGATAATAAAATTACTAAAATAACCATGGGTCGCTTGTGAAGATTAGTTAAGAAATGACAGAGTTACAGTGGACAAAAGTTCAAACTTCATGAAAAATTTGATGATTTTTTGCAATTTTGCTCTTTTCAAGTTATTGTTTTTAAACCAAACAATTAAAAATTATAATGTTTTATTACATAGGACATTATTTTATTTCAATACGAACATTTTGCGCCCAACAAGACCCAATCTTCTACAGAAGATTTAGTGAATTAATCCACCTTTCATTACTAACATTTAGCTTTGTATATTTACTTGTGTTTTAAAAAAAAAAAATCGAAAAGTGGGATAATTCAATTAATCTACTGTAACTTTGTCATTTTTGCACCGATCTGGATCCTATTGGGCACAAAATGTTCGTATTGAAATAAACTAACGTTTTAAGTGATAAAATTTTAAAAAAATTTATTGTTTGTAAATAAAAGTTTGTTTTTTATTCGACCTTTTCTTTAGAATCTCAAATGAATAAATACTCAAGTTATGACCTCGAGCTTGAGTATTTATTCATTTGAAATTTATTGTTTGGTTTTAAAAAAATAAGTTGAAAAGAGCAAATAACGGTAATTTTCTCGATTTTCTCGTAAATATCTCGAAAACTGTTCTACTTTTGACCATTCAGACTTCATATTCGGATTCAGCGTTCGGATTTACATAAAGATTAGGTGTCAGATTCATTTGGTAACGACTTTGTTGAAAATTTGTGACACAGTGTAATTGACAAAACTAAAAAAAGTCGGTTATTATATTGCTGATTTACAGAAACATTTTTTTAAGTTTATGTTAAAAAAAAACTATTAAAGCTTTCATGTAAACCAATTTTTTTTTTATGTAAAAAAAAATTATAGAAAATATCTTAGCAGATTTCTCTGCTGTTTAGACAGATTTCTCTGCTGATTTCACCTTGATAATCAATACAGATATTTAGCAAACAGTGTCTGCTAAAATCAGCAGATTTCTCATATGGCTCAAAATGGGTGTATTTTCAGCAGATTTTTCTGCTAATTGAACAGAGAGTTTATATTGAGTGCACACTGGAAATTATTATATCAATTCGAATCTTTTACCTTGCTTGTTTGTTAAAATTTATAAAAAAAATAACTTACAAATCAATTTCATATACTAGAATATGCATAACAAGGCAATTGCCTATAATATTTTCTTGAGAAGCCGGATAATATAGCCGGAAAAAGTTTTTTTAAACCATATTAAAGCAACCTTTGTTATATTGAAAAACAATACAAAACTTTCAAGAAATGTACCTTTTTGTATTAAAATCTCTTTGAGTAACAATTTGCAACTGTAAAATACCAAGAAACCTAGATGTCATTGTATTTTCAACTGCAGGTGGTGAAATAAGATTTTTGAAAAGTTAAAACAAAGTGTGTGTTTTTAATTGCAACACATTTGATAGGTTTCTTAATAAATTTTCATAGAAATCAAATAACAATTTATAAGTATTTTTCTAACATAAAATACTTACTTACTTTTATGTATGTAAAAATATTTACACATTTACTATTTGCATTTAAGGGGGTGCACCCAGTTTTCTTATGAAGATTTTTTGATGTTGCTGAATAAAGAAAAAAACTGTATTCAAATTAAACAAACCGAGTAAAAATGTTTATATATAATCTTATACATATATCACATCTGATTCGAGATATGAAAGATCAGTACAATGGTAAATTTACAAACCAAAATGGTAAATTTACAATTTTTTTTTTTGTTAAACAGCATAAATCCTCGTAATAAAATGATTTTTGTAAAATAACTGTTGTTTTTTGTAAATTAACTAGAATCCTCGTAATAATTTTTTCAAAATTTTGTCAACATTTTTTAAAATATTTTTCAATAAAAAAAAAAAATTTTCCAGGACTTGGAAAATTTAAAAAAAAAATAGAAAATTTACAAAAATTTTTTTTTTTGTTAAACAACATAAATCCTCGTATAACATAATTTTTTTAACATAACATTTTTTTTTGTAAATCAACTAGAATCCTCGTAATAAAATCTTTGTTGTAAAATTACAGTTTTTTTTTTGTAAAATAACCTTTTAAAATGGTAGAATACAATTACGAAAATAAATTTTTAAAATTACCAATAGTTCTCGTTTGAGCAAAGTACAAGATTTTTTTGTTAAAAAACAAGGAAAATTGTTAAATATTAGTTGAACGGGATTAGAAGGCATTTTACCAGGCGTTTTACCAGATTTTTTTTTTTTTGAGTGTAGTGATCCTTCACATTTTTACTTGGGAAGTACACAAAAAAAAACATCTTGTAAAATTACCAAAAAATCCATGTAAAATAATTTTTTTCTACTTCCTATTTTACTTCTGAAGTTTGGCAGTTTTTTGAATACATTTTTTTTCTTTATGTTGGTCATTTACCTGGTCAGGTTGATATTGCAATCCAGCGAAATAGGTCCAGCGGTTCAAAAGTTATAATCAAAAGAGTAAATTTTGGGTAGGGTTTCTCGTGAATTTACGAGATATAAAACATGCTTAATTAAAAACGACATTTCTGAGGGTGCTGAAGCTTGGCGTATATATTTGTCGTTCCCCTGGTTCTTGTTCGTATTGAATTTTAGTGAAAGTTATTAGTAAAACCGTGAATTTTAGATTGGTTTCACTTTAAATTCATGTGTTAAAACAACCGAGCTTTAAAAAATCAACCTTTAAAAACATTGATAAGTCACAAAATTACTTTACAAAGTATTTTTGTCAGTCAGAAATATGTTTACACTAAAAAAAAATTTGCACTAAAAAAAAATTAGTAATTTTTCTTTTTTTTTTAAATGACAAAAAAAAGTTTTTTACTTAAAATAAAATATGTAGTTCTAATCAAAATTGTTAATTTTTTTTCAAAAAAAAGTTTTCTATCACTTAAAAAGGGCATTGTGGAGGGTATTAATAGATTCGGCCTAGTCGAATTTAACTTTACTTCTTGTTTTTTTTATATGTGTTTTTGAAAAAGTTAACCGGGTAGTCCCTTATTGTTAGGTGTTATTTTGTACTAAAATGTGTGTTACATCTACGTACGGAGTGTTAAGAAATAGCTACCCACATATAAGCTAACTCCATTTTTACAAGAAATACATTTTTTGTATGTATTTGAAGGAATTCTATGTTGTTTTATACTATTTGAAGGTAAAGTATGAGTTAATGTAATGTACTGCATCCGGTTTTTTTTTAATATTAATTAAAATACATAGAGAAAACAATTTAAGCCAATTAATATTTTAAAATTTATTATTTATCAATTATTTACAATAGGGTGTCCCGTCAAACTTAAGGTTTCGAATTTCGAGTTGTAGTACTTGCCGAACGATGGCCACGGAGTAGCTGAGTGTGGAAAGAGTTTTGAAAAAAATTTTGCAAGGGCATCTTCAGTCGGCAACCAGCGCCGACCACTTTTTGTAATTTTGAGGACATTATTGTAGCTTAAATAACATTTTTCAATTTCAGGACACTTGGGAGGTAGGCGTATCCTTGCACTTTTTTTTTTTAAATTCATATTATTTTAAAGTAAGGCATTTTTTTGGTAGTGTACAAAATTTCAAAATATTTGACTACACCTTCTATTTTTTGGTGACATGACATCATCCCCACGGACATAACCCCCATTTCCGATATGGAGATTATGACCAAAACGAATTCGGTCATAATCCCCATAACGGTAGTGGAGACCATAGTGACATAGTAATCCATCGACCGTTTTGTAGATCTGGCATCACCAAAGATAATTGGAAAATTCTGGCGATGCCAAACTAAAGTTCAAACGCAAAGCAAAGAGAGACAAAAAACAATCTGCATTCTCACTGTAAAACTGGTATCTTCCATCTCGCTCACATTTCGATTTGTGATAAAATTTCGTAAACAATACCATATGGTTTTTGTTTACTACTTTTTCAAACGCCATTTGTTGGACTACTCTATGACTCTGGTGGAGACTATGACCGAAAAAAATTTGGACATAATCCCAATAAAAAATGCCTGAGAATTTTGTACTCTTGCCCAAAACATTAAATCATGATAATGTTTTGCGGAAGATTTGGGTGCACTTGCCAAAGCAAAGTTTTTTTAGAAAAAATAATGTTATATTACTTTGCTATTCCATGCAAAACGAATTGAAATATCAGTCGAGGACCCCATTAAAAAGCCAAAAGAGCTATAAATTTCGTGAGTGCAAAAATATGTGCAAAAAAGTGTTTTTACATTTTGGAGAGTATAAAAGATTCGGCACCAAAGAATATAGCACTCTCACTTGTTTAATGTACATTTAATAAACAAATAGAAAATTTTTACGCGAAAAGCTTAGACTTGTTGAAAAAGTATTTTTGGTAAAAAAAAAAATGATTTTTTTTCACGAAAACAAAATTATATTAAAAAAATTTAATGAACCCCAAATTTTTGGTGAAAAAAAATTTTGATGAATAAAAGTTTTTGATGAATTTTTTTGATGAAAAGAAAAATTTTTTGATGTAAAAAAAATTGATGAAATACATATGAAAAAAAAAAATTGGTGAGGAAAAAATTGATAATAAAAAATTTTATAAAAAAATTTGATGAAAAAAATTGATGAAATAAATATGATAAAAAAAATTTATTAAAAAAAAGTTTTGAGGAAAAAAAATTGACGAAAAAAAAATTTGATGAAAAAACAAAAAAAATTATGAAAAAAAAATTTTGATGAAAAAAAAAAATTAATAAAAACAAAAATTTGATGAAAAAAAAAATTTGATAAAAAAAAAATTGGTGAAAAAAAATTGATGAAAAAATAAAAATTGATGAAAAAAAAGTTATAAAAAAAAATTGTTAAAAAATTTATATATAAAAAAAAAGGTTGATGAAAAACAAAAACTGATGAAAAAAAAAAAAAATTGATGAAAAAAAAAAAAATTATGAAAAAAGAAAATGATAAAAAAAAATTTGATGAAAAAAATGTTTTTTTTTTTAAAAATAATTATGTTCAGTGTTACCGTTGAGAATTTTGAAAAAGTCGCAGAAAAAGTCGTTTTTTACAAAAAAAGTCGTTTTTCCAAATAAAAGTTTTTTTTAGGGTTGAAGATAGAGGTTAAGTATGTTCTGAAAAAAAGTTGGAGTTGAAAAACTACTGGGGGTCGGTCATACATTTGACTCCTCTAGATACACTCCACTTAGGGAATGGTGAGAGGGCCTTAGGTATGTTTGGAAAACGTTTAAGGGTAAAAAATGCCACTATGAAAGAGAAGGATCTCCCCTTATTTAACTATTTTATTATTTTTATATATCAGGAAAAAGGAGGTAAGTTACGTCCATCCAAAAATGGGTCCTTCAATATCATTCAAAATTTTCAACAAAATATTTTGATAAAGTTTTTAAATGACTTTATTCACATCTTTTTATCCTGATATGGCAAAATATGAAAATGCAAAAATTAGGGGAGATGCTCCTCTTTCATCTGCCGTCACCAGTGTCATCCTAGGACAATTACAAAAATATTTTACAAAATGTATCCTTTAAAACTTTGAAGTCCTTTTAAAAAGAAACAGGACCACGAAATGAAAAACTATAAATGCAATTTTACTCCATTTGATCTCTACTTTCAGACGTATATCATCCAGTTCATGTTTAATATTGGCTGTCGGATGGTGTAATATGTGAAATTTTTAATGTATGTCTTTAAAAAGAAAAAAATATTTCACTTTACAAATAAAGGGGGAAAAAAGTCGCACAAAGTTGGAAAAAGTTGCAAAATTAGACAATCTTAAAAAAGTCGCACAAAAAGTCTCAGAGCGTCAAAAAGGTTGCAAATTGCAACTAAAGTCGCACAACGGTAACACTGATTATGTTACTTTTTATTCACCAGCTGGTGAAAAACGGTTTTATTCACCACGAGGTGAATTATTATCCAAGTTACAAACCCAAGTTATTTAAATTTTTGGTTTTAAGAAAATGAAAATAGTAATTCTTGTTTTCTTTTTCGTTAAATGTTAGCTTATATGCAACTTTTTTAAAATTAGACACCACCCTAAAAACATTATCATGTTAAAATGGACATAATTCCCAGTTTTATGGGGACAGTGACCACGTAAAAAGTGGACATAATCCCCATTACAGGAATTATGTCTACTATACTAATAGGTCATAATCCCAACAATTTTTGTTGTTTTTGTCTTAAAAGTTTTTCTGCGTAGCCGAACTCCAAACTCCAAGCATTAAACCTACCCTCTCCGCAAAATAAAGGGATTATGAGTGAAATTGTTTTGGACTTAGTCCCCATAATATGAATGGGGGTTATGACCGAAAAACTTTCGGTCGTAATCCCAACAGGGAAGGGTCATAATCCCCTTTGGGATTATGACCGTTTTAGAAATGTTCATAGTCCCCACAACTAATATGGGGATTATGTCCGTAATGCATTGGGTCATAATCCCCATTTCCGTTGTGGGGATTATGTCCGTGGGGATTATGTCCTGTCACCATTTTTGTCCCTTCGTTTTATGCTATCCACGCACTGTGGGACGCCCTAATTTACAATCAGTTTATGATTTTTAATTAAAACTTATTAAACGTTTCCAATAACCATAATTGTCAACATCTATTTTTAATTGGTAAATTTAACAAAAAAACAAAAGTTAAAAATATGCAGCAGAATTATAATTATATTTTAAAACAGTTATTCATTCATACATACTTTCACGTCCCTAGTAAAAAAATAAAAAAAGGTCATGACTAATTATATCCCAAATATGGCGGATACAATTACTTTAATAATTATCTACGGGTATATTTTATGATCTAGCGGGATAACCTTATATATAATGTGATACGTGAATTGGGTCTATATAATTATATCAGTTGGAGAAAAATGATACAATTAAATATAATTTAAAACCATTATAACTGATCATATATTGCTCCTTATAACGTAATATAAGTTGGATAACATTATATATAATCATATGAACTTTATGTAATGTTATATACAAAAATATGTTCTTTATGTAGAGCAATATCTAACCATATATATTTATGTCTGATAGTCTCAATTTATTTTATATTGTATCAGTCCGGATCAAACTGATAAAACCAGATAGACCCATTTTACGTATCACATTATATATAAGATTATCTGTCCAGATCTTGTAGGATAACCGAAGATAATATTTGAAACAATTGTGTCCACCATATTTGGGATCTAATTTGTCACGGCTATATATAACTCTTTTTTACTCGGGGTATTAAAGTCAATCGGATTATGAATAAATACCCTGTTGATACTATTTACAGTAACAATCCTATCAACACATATGCCATTTATACCTGCATGTTGGAATGTGTCTGTGTGTGTGGGTGTGTGTTTGGACATTTTAAATCCTTTCGTTTCATTACAAGCATTTAATAATCTGCAGCTTAAATCCCAAAAGATGTATGAACTTGTAATTAGTTCGTATGATGACATCAAAGAAATTTTCAAATTTCACATATGGTAAAGGTATTTAACGACTGGACACCAAACCAATTATTTGGGGTTAACTAAAGTGTTGCTTGGTTAACCGTAAAATATTTTAAATAAGATAATGTTTTTAAAAGACAATTAAGCAGATTTCTTTTAAATTTAAAATAATATTTAAAAATCGTGGGAATACATAAGATAATTAAAATCAGAACAAGAGGAATAAAAAAGAAAAACAATTAGGAAAAATTCAACTTGGCCGAATATATGAATACGTTCAAAATGTCCTTTTTTTTTTTCTGATAAAATTGATGCAAAAAAAATTTTATGAAAAAAATAAATTTTAATGAAAAAAAAAAAAAAATTGATGAAAAAAAAAAATATTGAAAAAAAATAATTTTTGATGAAAATAATAACTTTACGTTTTATTTACCATCTAGTGGAAAAGGTTTTATTCACCATTTTTTTTGTAAGCCGTTAGCTAATATGTATAGTCAAACTGAGGTGGCGTCCTGCATCATTTTTATACCCTACACCACACTGTGGTACAAGGTATAATGAGTTTGTGCTGATATTTGTAACTACCCGAAATATTGGTCCTAGACCCACTTTTAAGTATACCGATAGAATCAGAATCACTTTTTGAGTCGATCTAGAGATAATCTGTCTGTCTATGTAAACAGTGTAAACACGATACAGGTCGCAATTTTTAAGCAATTTACTTGAAATTTAAAACTTAAGCCTCTGTTGGCCCAAGGACGAAGCCTATTGAAATTCGAAAAGATCAGTCCATGTTTCGACCTAGCCCCCATACAAAGGTCCTCTTTAATTTTAAATTTCAAAGGAAATCGGACCAGTTCTTCTTGTAGCCCCCATATAAACCACCTTCCCGATATTCACATAAATCTCTCAAATTTCATAAAAATAGAAAAAATTTAATTAAAATTTTGTTTGTGTGTGCTTAACGCGTACTTAAATAACCTTATAAAATCCGATTATAATCGGACCATTTTTGGACTTAGGACCCATATGAAAATTTCGCCCGATATTCAATTAAATCGGTTTATTGGCAACAAATAGAAGCCTTTTTGGCTCAAATTTGGTTTGTGGGTGTTTTTTACATTTATTAAAGATTTGACAAAAGATAGATTCAATCGGTCCATGTTTGAACTTGGGACCTATTTTCCGGGAAACTCTGGTGTAGGGTATTATATGGTCGGTCTTGACCGACTAAAACTTTCTTACTTGTTAAAATTATACACCAGACTAAAAATATTATCATCATATTATAAAAAAAAAATAAAATTACTGATTACTAAAATTGTTATAGGTGTATTTTTTTAAAAAAAATTTTGAGTGACAAAAATGCGTTGTAAAATATTTTTGTGACTTACCAATTTTTCTAAAATTTGTTTAAAGGTTTCTCAACACGTGAATTTAAGGTGCAACTAATCTGAAATTTACGGTTTTCTTAACAACTTTTGAGCCACTTAACCGATTTGGTTGAAATTCAATACTTACCAGAGCAGTGGAACGATAAATATATATTCCATGCTTCAGCAGCTTCAGAATTGTATTTCGAAAGTTAGAGTATTTTTTAACTAGTAAATTCGCGAAATACCCTTGCCGAATTTCACTTTTTTGAACCCACTGAACCGATTTCACTGGATTGAAATACCAACCTGCCAAGATAAATGACAAACATAAATGCCAAACTTCAGCAGCCTCAGAAAAGTCTTTCAAAAGTTAGCGTTTTTCAACAGACAGACAGAAGGACGGACATTGTTAGATCGACTTGAAATCGATCGAAGATCATGAATATATATCGGTCAAAATTACGATACAAAACCACAAATCTGGACGAGGGTCTTCAGTTATTTAAATTACGAATACAGATGCTCTATAGTGCCATTAAGGCATTCCCATTTACAGTTTAATTAAATTCTAAAAACTCGCGATTTTATTCGCCATTTAAATTTTTTAAAGTAGTGAAGCTTAAAGAGCTAAAACTTCTTAAGTAAACATCAGATTTTTACAATCAAAATTGAAATTAAAAGCTAAACTCTCTTCTTTAAACGTAAAATTAAAAAAAAAAAATAGTTTCATTAAAAAGTGCATTTTAAATGCAAATGCATTTTTTGAGTGCATTTTCGTCAATTTTTACCCCTTTTGATTTCTTATACCCTCCAACTAGAGTATGGGGGTATACTCACTTTGTCATTCCGTGTGTAACGCATCGAAATATCGGTTTAAAAACATTATAGATTTTTTTTTTTTCAAAATTTTGGAAATAAATGCGTTCTAAATTGTTTTGCAATGTATTTTTGAGCGGCCATAACTCCTTAAGTAATTATCGGATTTCTATGATCAAAATTGAAATGAAAAGCTACAATCCTCTACTTTAAACGTAAAAGTTCACAAAAAATGTTTCAAAATATGATTTTTAAATGCAAATGCAATTTTTTAATGCATTAAAAATTCATTTTTTTAATGACACAATTTTTTTTTGAATTTTTTCGTTGGAAGTAGAGAATTCTAGCTTTCCATTTCCATTTTGATTTTAGAAATCGGATATTTGCTTTAGGATAAATGGCTCTTCATTGAAAAACGATTTTGAAAACAGTTATATACATAACATACTTACGAAATTTTGAAAAACAAAAAAAATATTTTTTTCATTTTTGTATGTAAAAAACAAGTAAGAAAATTATAGTCGGTCAAGACCGACCATATAATACCCTACACCAGAGTTTCCCGGACCATGGGTCCCAAGTTCAAACATGGACTGATTAGATCTATATTTTGTCAAATCTTTAATAAGTGTAAAAAGCAATCACTAATCAAATTTGAGTGGAATAGGCTTCTTTTTGTTGACAATAAATCGCTTCAACTGAATATCGGGCGAAATTTCCACATGGGACCTAAGTCCAAAATGGTCCGATGATAATTAGATTTGATAAGGTTATTAAAGTACGCGTTTAACATACACAAACAGAATTTTAATTAAATATTTTCTATTTTCATGAAAATTGAGAGATTTATGTGAAAATCGGGAAGGTGGTTTGTATGGGGGCTACTAGAAGAACTGGTTCGATTTCTTTAAAATTCGGAATGGAGTATAAAACATTAATTCCTGCCAAATTTTGAAAAGATACCTATTAAAATGCGACTATTAGAGTCATTTGAGCCAAAACTAAAGAGAACCTTTGTATGGGGGCTAGGTCTAAATATGGACCGATTTTGTCCAATTTCAATAGGCTTCGTCCTTGGGCCAAAATAGGCTTAAGTTTTAAATTTCAAGTCAATTGATCGAGAATTGCGACCTGTATCGTGTTTACACCGTTTACATGTACAGACAGACGGACGGACAGACGGACGGACGGACGGACGGACGGACGGACGGACATCGCTAAATCGACTCAAAAAGTGATTCTAAGTCGATCGGTATACTTAAAAGTGGGATCAGCACAAACTCATTATACCCTGTACCACAGTGTGGTGTAGGGTATAAATATTAAAAATAGAAGACACTTGTGTCCCATGAAAATGATGACTGAGGTTGTTTGTAAAAATGTTGTACTTTAATTATATGTTAACTAAAAAAAATCAAAATAAATGTATTATTTTAAAGACACATTTTTCTGAAATTTTACGTTTAAAGTAGAGGACTTTAGCTTTTGATTTCAAATTTTATTATAAAAATCTGATATTTAAGAAGTTATAACTCTTAACGCAACTCAACTTTTTAATTTTTGTGTGATTTTTAAAAAATAAAAATCGCGAATAAAATCGCGAATTTTCGGAATTTAATAAAACTGCAAATGGAATAATCTAAATGGCTCCATACACAGAAAAAAATATTGAGTATATTTTTAATACTATTGAGTAAAAAATTAATCAATTTTGCACCAATAAACGATTTAAAATTATTGAGTAAACTTTAACAAAAAATTATTAAATGCTTACTAACAAATTTTAGTAAATTTTTAATTGACATAATTAAAACTTTACTTAAAATTTTTCGTTTTTTTAAGTAACTTTTTAATTGTGTCAAGAAAATAGTTACTGAAAACTTATCAATATATTTTTTTTAAGTTTAAAAAAGTTTCACATTTTTTCCCCAAAAAAAGTTTTTTCAAACTTTAACAAATATATTTTGAGAATATCATGGTTTTAATTAGTAAAGAAAATAATGACCTCGAGCCAGAATAAACATCCTCAACATATAATATTTTAAAGGTCAAATAAAACAATTTTTTTTTTTAATAAAAATTAATCATAATTTACCAAATATATTTATGTTTTAAAGACATAGGGAAATTTCATAAAGACAATTTCAAACTTTCATATACATATACAAAAAACTATAAACTAAATGTGCATTCAAAACACCAAGAGAAAAAAAAATATTAAATTTGTATTAATTTATTTACTCGATTTTTAGTTTTTGAGTAAATTTTAATTGCGTCAATTAAAAAATTACTCAATTTTTTTTTTATTTAAACAAGTGATTACTCAAATTGTTTTTCTTAATTTTATTTTCTGTTTAGGGTATCTTTGTACACAATATGAAAAAAATCTGAAGACACCACGTTAAAAAATACCCTTTTTCTCGTGCTGTTTGATGGAAAAGGTGATATACTTTATGGAGTCCTAGACCAATATTTCGAGGTGTTACAAACGGACTGATAAACTTATATATACCATCTTTCACTAGAGTGGAGGATATAAAAATGTTATCATTATTTTTTCTTTCCCTTTCAAAAAGCTCGAAAGAAATTTTAATTTTAAACTAATTTGAGTCAAATCAGATCATTGTAAGCCATTGAGGCCTTCGATCAAAGCTTTAAATTTTCAAATAGTTTTTAAAAATATAAAAATTTTGATTGAAGGGTGCCGGGGGTTAATTGTTTAAGTTTTTTATATAAAAGTTCTTCTAAATCTCTATAAAAGGTCAAGGGAAAGAAATTTTGTATAGCAAGACACATATTTTTTTAATTTTTTGATATTATTTAAATTTTTAAATATCTAAAATTTAATTTTCGGTCGCCAGCGGTTAATTTTGTTCCACATGAGTTTTAGGCCTAGGGCAATAAAAATTTTCCCGGACACTTGGAAAAATCATAAGTTAGAAAAATGCCACTCTAATGCACATTCCGCTAATTTGTTTCAAAATAAAAAGTATATATTTTTCAACAAATTTTCTTTTTTTGGAATATTTTGTTAACTGTATACAAAATCAGTTTTTAAAAAGTCGTTTTAACTGAAGCTCAATGTCCAGAACACCAGCTGTTGGGAAAATTTTACAACGAGTAATTATATATGGGGCATTCCATGCCAAATCACTCACTTTTAGGCCCGACCCCATTCGATTAATTTTATTTTTGGATATGTTTTAGTACGTATTAAATGCAACTTGCAGCCAAATTTTCAGCCTTTTATACAAAGGTGGTGTTGAGTAATCAATTTTTCAAAATGGCGATTTTTTCCAAAAAATGAAAAAATTTAAATTTTCAATCAATTTTGACCAGTAAAAAATATAGATATTTTAAAAAAAGTTGGACAACGTTTTGTTGGTATTTAAATGTAGTTTTAGAAAAAAAATGTGAAAAAATTATTCGAAGTAATTATCACTTATTTTTTGACGTTTAAAAATTAAAATCGACTTTTTTAAAAAGTCCGAAACCTTCGATTTTTTTGTAAAAAACTATAAGAATTCTACTCTAAATTATGCAACTTTTAAGCCATAACTCGAGATGTGATCACAATTCTTTCTATTTTTTTTTTAATTTTTAAAATTGCACCTTTTATGTTTTGGCTCTGATTTATTTTATATGGAGCTCCAAAAAAAAAAAAAATGGTAGATACTGACCCTAACTTACCCTAAATATATTCATTTGGAGGTAAATATACGTCTCACAAAAATTTGGGACGATCGGACATGTGTAAGGCGCTTAGCATGGTCCTTGAAGTTTAAAAAACGGATTACAAGGAAAAATATGATTTTTTTTCTGTTTTCGCAATTTCTTTGGTATTTTAAGTTAAGTTTTAATTCAAGTGATTACAGAATTATGATGTGGAGTAAAATGCCTTTCTAATAAGGTACTAAAAACTAAAATCGGTTGAAAATCAGCCAAGCTATTACAACTTCCCCAGGCATCTAGCGTGTGCCATACAACTTGATTAAAAAATACGAGGCCCTTTTTTAAATTTATTGAAATTTTCTACTGTAATAACATTTTTTCATTATTCATGTTTCAGTGTAATATTTTTTTGACTTTTCCAAATTTTAAAACAAAAAAAATAATTTTTTTTTTAAAATAGAGATTTCAAAAGGGTGTGGAAAATGCAGGCATTTTTAGCACTAATTTTAAAAATGTTAGCAAAACACAATATGAAAAATACTTGTCATCTAATAACATTTGAACTTGAAGAATAAAAAAATGTTATTACAGTAGAAAATTTCAAAGAATTTCAAAAATCGGATTGTATTGATTAATCAAGTTGTCTGCCACACGTTAGATGCCTGGGGAAGTTGTAATAACTTGGCTGATTTTAAACCGATTTCGGTTTTTATGACCTTAATAGAGAGACATTTTACTCTACATTTCAATTCTGTAACCATTTGAATTCAAAATTAACTTAAAATACCAAAAAAATTAAGAAAACAGAAAAAAATGCATATTTTCCCTTGTAATCCGATTTTCAAACTTCAAAGCCGATGCGGCACGCCTTACCCATGTCCGATCATCCTAAAATTTTCTGAGACGTATTTTTACACCCAAGTTAATATATCTAGGGGAAGTTACGGTCAATATTTACCAAATTATTTTTTTTGGAGCACCATATAAAATAAACCAGAGTCAAAAAAAAAAAAGTGCAATTTTCAAAATTTGAATAAAAATAGAACGAATTACGATCACATCTCGAATTATGACTTAAAAGTTGCGTAATTTAGAGTAGAATTTTTTGACATTTTTAAAAAAAAATCGAAGGTTTCGGACTTTTTCAAAAAGTCGATTTTAATTTTTATACGATAAAAAACAAGTGATAATTACTTCGAATAATTTTTTCATATTTTTTTTCTAAAACTACATTTAACTACCAACAAAATGTTGTCCATCTTTTTTTAATATATCTATATTTTTTACTGGTCAAAATTGATTGAAAATTTAAATTTTTTCATTTTTTGGAAAAAATCGCCATTTTGAAAAATTGATTACTCAACACCACCTTGGTATAAAAGGCTGAAAATTTGGCTGCAAGTTGCATTTAATACGTACTAAAACATATCCAAAAATAAAATTAATCGAAGGGGGTCGGGCCTAAAAGTGAGTGATTTGGCATGGAATGCCCCATATGTATTGTATATATTTTTATTTTCTCAAATAAAAATAGATAATAGTTCAATCAAACAATGGGCGTATGCACATTAGAGTGCCATTTTTTTCTTATGCTTTTGATTTTCGCAAGAGTCCCGGAAAATGTTTATTCTACTAGAACTAAAAATTATGTGGTACAAGTTCGAGGCCAATTGAATAAAACTAACCCGTAACGCCCTGCTATAATATTTTTGGATTTTTGAAAAATAAAAAAAAAAACAAGTAAAAAAGTTAAATTCGGCCTTGCCGAATGTAGTGATACCCTCCACAATTTAAAAAAGATTATTACAAAAAACTTTATTTAAAAGGAAATTACTTTTTCAAAAAAAATTTTTTTAAAAAAAAAATTCCGCGAAAAAAATTTTGGTAAAAAAAAATCCGCGATTCTTTTCTTTTTTTTGGCAAAAAAATATGTTCGTAGTTGTTTAAATACCATTTTGTGTTCAATTATGTTCACATATGTCAACCAGAAGCCGAATTAAAGCATTTTGTATTTTTAGGTTATGTTGAATGTACTGACATTTTTGAGGTGTGCTTACATTTTCGCTCATAACTTTTGAACCGCTGAACCGATATCGCTCAAATACAACACCAAACTTCTCGGGAGTACTTCCAATAAATATGTTAAGTTTCAGTCATCTCTGTGCAATATTTTGTCTGCGACAGCATTTTCCACAGACAGACAGACAGACGGACAGACGGACAGACGGAGAGACGGACAGACGGACATCGCTAGAATGTCTTAAAATCGATCGGGCATCATGAATATATATACTTTATGGGGTCCCAGATCGATATTTCGATGAGTTACAAACGGAATGACAAACTTATATATACCCTCTATCACTAAGTGGAGGGTATAATAAAGTCATCATTCTTCATTCAAAAAATTAAAAAAAAAAATCAAATTTCTAGCCTTTGACCCTTTGATAGAGCTTACGACAAATCCGATCCTTTCAACCAGTGGTGCCCTGCGATCAAAATTTTGGTTTTTAGAAAATTTTCACCAAAAACTCTAAGCTTTGAAAGTTTGTAACAAGTTCTCAGGTGTTTTCATCTGAAATTACCAAAAAAAAAACAAGTAAAAAAGTTAAATTCGGCCTTAAAAGGAAATTACTTTTGAAAGAAAAAATTTTTTTTTTGAAAATAAAAATTTTGCTAAAAAAAAATCGTGATTTTTTTCTTTTTTGTTAAAAAATATGTTCGTACTTGTTTAAATACCATTTAGTGTTCAATTATGTTGACATGTGTCAACCAGCAGCCGAGTTAAAGCATTTTGTATTTTTAGGTTAAATATGTTGAATTTACTAAAATTTTTGAGGTGTCCTTACATTTTCGTTCATAACTTTTGAACGGCTGAACCGATATCGCTCAAATGCAACATTAAACTTTTCGGGAGAACTTCCAATAAATATGTTAAGTTTCAGTCATCTCCATCTAATATTTTGGCCGTGATCACCATTTCCACAGACAGACAGACGGACATCGCTAGAATATCTTAAAATCGATCGTGGATTATGAATATATATATATACTTTAAGGGGTCCCAGACCGATATTTCGATGAGTTACAAACGGAATGACAAACTTATATATGAGGCATTCCACACCAAATGTCCAGCGAAAAAAACTTCTGAATAGGTTGAATGAATAGCCCTATATGGAACTTAGACAATTGCGTTTTTAGTTTTTCAATTTTTCAAAAACTGGGCTTAGGAGGCGTGGTCAAATATTGGAAAAATGGTAAAATTTGTGGCGACTTGCCTTGATTAAAAATTTATCACATTAAAACGGAATGCACCACAATCTCAAAAATTTACATTCTTATATAGTTTTGTATGGAACCCGTTCTGAAATTAAAAAAGTAAATTTATCAAAAATCCGGCCACTTTTTTTTTGATTTTTTTTTTTAATTTTAGATGTTTGTCCATCCACACAAAAAAATTCAGAAACGCGTTCTTCGTTTTTTTTCGAGAAAATCACATTTGAATTTTAAATTTCATAACAATTTTGTAATTTGCTTGTATTTTGTTGTTTCAACAGAGCGTATTAGTAATATTTATGCAATTAATATTACTCATTCGCAACGTTAAAACAAGAAAAGAAAAGCAAATTACAAGCAAATTACAAAATTGTTATCAAATTTAAAATTCAAATGCGATTTTCTCGAAAAAAAAAACGAAGAATGCGTTTCTGAATTTTTTTTTGTGTGGATGGACAAACATCTAAACTTAAAAAAATAAAAAAAAGTGGCCGGATTTTTCATAAATTGACCTTTTTAAAAAATGGAAAATTTCAGAACTGGTTCTAAAAATTTTCCAAAAAAAAAATTCAATCGATATCCCATACAAAACTATATAAGATTGTAAATTTTTGAGATTGTGGTACATTCCGTTTTAATGTGATAAATATGTATTTAATCAAGGCAACTCGCCACAAATTTTACCTATTTTCCAATATTTGACCACGCCTGCTAAGCCCAGTTTTTGAAAATTTGAAAAACTAAAAACGCAATTTTCTTAGTTCCATATAGGGCTATTCTACAACCTATTCAGAAATTTACGGGACACATGTTTTTCTGTAGCGGGAAATTTGGTGTGGAATGCCGCATATCTTCACCTAAAATGCAAATAACCCTAACTAACATTTTATAAATTTTACAGGAGAAGCAAAAAACAGTATTGAATGATATTTAAAATTTGTTAATAACTTTGTTGTTATTGAATGAATTTGGCTAAAATTTTGTGAGGACGTTCTTTTAATAAATATGAATCAAAATAAATCAAAAAATATTAAAAATGCTTTTTGTTTAGTTACGTCCATTGGCGATTGCTCAAATCACATGTTTTTAAATTTTGGCAATAAAATCGCTAATTTTCATTATGCAGTCCTAATTTTTTGAATTTCTTGTTAGATAGGGCCTTTTGCATTTTAAGTGACGATATACCCTCTATCACTAGAGTGGAGGGTATAATAACCCAGTTGGCAACGTCCTCGAGCCATCCTCAGTGACGGAGCGGTGACATGTCAGAGTCACTGCTGACATACACAAGACATCTCTATGTACTGGGTTGAGGACAGTTTCATACAAATTTTCAAAATGTCTTCACTCAAAGTCAGCAGTGGTCAGGGCTGACCTTCTGGGGACATGTCACCTAAGACTTCTTTGGGGAAATGTCTGACGTAGGTTATGCGAAAATACAAAAAATTTTCGTATTTCCTTTAGTTTTTACTTTTATCCATTTTTTTTTATAAATTATCTTTCTCATATTTAGAAAAAAATTTTCGCCTTTTTTAGCCCCAACTGGATTTGAACCTGGAACCTCCAGCTTATTAGTCCCACACCTTACTACTTGTTCCAAACTTTATTTTGAAAAATGTTTGTCTTTTTATTACTTTCATTCTACTTGTTAGATTTTGAATTTATTTTAAATAAATTGATTATATTGCCATCTTTTTCTTGGAAATTGAAGAGTTGCCCAGATTTTAAATTTTAATTTAATGTACTGCTATTCTGAAGACATTTCCTTTTAGACGTCTTAGATGAATTGTCCACTCTATTAAAGCAAACATTCAGTGCTGACAATGTGAGGACATGTCATCAAGGATTACCGATGATTTTGTCAGAACCTGATGACATTTCCTCAAGGAATCACTGTGGAAATTTCCTCAGTGACACATTTTCCAACTGGAAATGAATGTATCGCAAGATAACTTTTTTTTGTTTTTTATATTTTAGAAATCCAAGGTTTTGTTGGAAAGTTTCCAAAAATCCAAAACTTTGATTGAAGGCTGCCACAAATTAAAATTATCGGACTTGGCTTAAGTTAAGTTAAAATGAAAGATTGTCCGAAGTTATATAAAATGTCAAGGAAATTTTGAGATTTTTTTTAACAATTCAATTAGCGATATCTCGAAATCCGTACCAACGATTTTCAAAATTTTTTGATATTTGTGTTCAGCGCATAAAAATTATATTTTTAAGAATAAAATGAAATATTCTACACAGAAAAAAATAAAAAAAAATTTTGAGTAAATTTTTAATACTATTGAGTAAAAAATTACTCAATTTTCCACCAGTAAACGATTTAATAGTATTGAGTAAACTTTTAATAAAAAATTATTAAATGCTTAATAAAAAATTTGAGTAAATTATTAATTCACACAATTAAATCTTTACTCAAAATTTTTTAATATTTTTAAGTAACTTTTTAATTGTGTCAAGTAAAAATTTACTCAAAATGTATGTATCAAACTATTTTTTTAAAAAGTTTAAAAAGTTTCTAATTTTTTTTCCAAAAAAATTGCTTTTACAAACTTTACCAAATATACTTATGTCTTCAAGACAAAGTAAAATTTTATAAAGATGATTTCAAACTTTCATATACATATACAAAAAACAATAAACTAAATGAGAATTCAAAACACCAGGAGAAAAAATAAAAATAAAAAAAAATATTAAATTTGTATTAAATTATTTACTCAAATTTTATTTTGAATTTTTGAGTAAATTTTTTATTGCGTCAATTAAAAAATTACTCAAATTTTTTTTAAAAAATTAAACAAGTGATTACTCAAATTTGTTTCCTCCATATTTTTTTCTGTGTATGAAATGTCAAGGAAAAGAAATTTTAAATTTTTTTTTTACAATTCTTGAGCATAGGAAAACAAAACGTTTTTTTTTTCCAAATTCAAAAACCGATATCTCGAAAACCGTTCAACCGATTTAAATATTTTTTTTTGATATTTATGTTCAGTGCACAAAAATTGTAATTTTTCTGAGTTTTAGGAGCAAGACACATAAAACTTTTTTTTTTTTTTTTAATTTCAAAAATCCAAAACTTTGATCGTCGTAACCCGTGGCACCGATTGGCCTCAAATTTGTACCACATAAGTTTTAGGCCAAGGAGATTACAAATTTCTAAATCGGGAAAAAAAATTCCCCATACAAAAAAAATCCAGTCTATTGCACATATGTATTCACTTATGTATTGTTCGAAAAGTACAATAACTGCTACAACAAAGAAAAAACGGTAAATAAATGTATGTGTGTTAGACTGCCCAGAAAAAAAGCGAAGTTTTTATTTTCTTGGGGGATACCTGCAAATTTTGTTCCTTTTTGTGCAAAAAAATTTTGGTTTTTTTTGGGGATTTTTAAAATAATATCTAGAGGTCGCGATCTCGCGTTTTATAACGATTTATTTTTTTTGAGTTTTTTATTATTTTAAATTGTTAAATATGATTAATATGATAAAATATTAATAATTTCAGACAAAAAAAAATTAAATTAAAAATTAAATATCGCTCATTCCATGAGATGTCTCCCAGCATCTAATCAAATGTTCCTTAATTTATTTGAAATTTTGCACACATGAACACTATGAAGCTATTAAAATAAATCAGTTGTTAGTTCCGAGAAAATCCGTGAATTCGCGAATATATTCGCGTTCGCGAATTCGTGGATTTTCGCGAAACTAAAAACGAATTTATTTTAATTGCTCCATAGTGTACCTGTGTGCGAAATTTCAAATAAATTAAAGAACATTTGATTAGATGCTGGGAGACATCTCATGGAATGAGCGATATTTAATTTTTAGTTTATTTTTTTTTTTGTCTGAAATTATTAATATTTTATCATATTAATCATATTTAACAATTTAAAATAATAAAAAAATCAAAAAAAATAAATCGTTATAAAACGCGAGATCGCGACCTCTAGATATTATTTTAAAAATCCCAAAAAAAAACCGAAATTTTTTTGCACAAAAAGGAACAAAATTCGCAGGTATCCCCCAAGAAAATAACAACTTTGTTTTTTTCTGGGCAGTCTAATGTGTGTATTGGTGTATTATGACATTGTAATTGGTATTTACGCAATAACCAACAGAGTGTTATACATGAATAAAATATTCCTATTTTCCATACTGTATTTTGAAAATCATACCAGTTTAAGGGATGAAACTGCAGTCCAGACACATGTATGTCAACATACACTCGTACATATTTACTGCTCAATACATACATAAATAAACAAGTGTGGGAGTTTTACGTGTATGTATAGATAATGCATTTTTTTTTTTCATTAACCATAACAACCAATCCTATTAGATAGATTTTCTACTGGGTCAGTTTCATATAAAAATTGTAGCTGTATAGAAAAAAACACGGTGGTGAGTGTGCGCAAATAGTTCTCAAATTGCATAATTTTGCACAAACGTAGGAAATTTATTTTGAATTGTATTATAAACTATGAAACGGAAACGGATATATTACACCAACACACACACACACAAACCCTTACACTCTCATACATATGCAATGCTAAATGTAAAAGCAAAAACTCACACATTGAAATAGAAAAGACATTGGAAAACGTTTGTTGAATTAACTGAAATATGGATATCCTTCTTTTAGAACTTTTAGAGCACTTGTTGCATACAGACGCGTTTAACGATTAAATTGATAAAAAGTTATAAAAAAACAATAATTGAAAAAATTAAAAATATTTTAAAAATAAAATTATTACACAATAAATACAAAAAAAAATTAAAACAAAAAAAATATTATTCAATATTTCAACAAAAAAAGTGCAAAATCTGTGTTTAATTATAGATTAAAAATTTCTTTCTGAAAAATCAAAAATTTCTAAAAAATTATGATCATAATGTTTGGCATCGGTGATTTAGAAATATTTTTTAAAGTTAATATTACCTAATTTTGAAAACAAATTATTAAAAGAAAAAAAAAATCAAAATCTTTACACAGAAATAGTGTTTAATTAGTGCCAAATTTAAAGAAAAAATCTATATACCATCTTTAATATACTAAATTTGAATAAATTTCGCTAAAAGCAGTCAACTGAAAATCGGATTTCTTTGAATTTTATTTTTATTCTAAAATGGAGGATGACAACGATGACAGAGATGACACAAAAAGGTGAGTTAAAAAATTTATTTTTAGAAATAGGAATACTTATTACAAAATATAATTTTTTTTAAGCGATAGCATTGTGGAAAATTTTGCTTAAAATATATATTGATCATTCCATAACAAAATACCCAATAACCAAAAAGCTTCTTCATATTGATAAAAAGCTACATCAATATGATGAAATGTTGCATCAATTTCGTCCATTGTATCGTGTCATCGGTATGATGAAGAGTGACCTGAATAACAAGAATTTATTTTTAGTTTAAAAATAAGAAAACAAAAAAAAAAAATTCAATTTTATTTTAAGTAGGTTTATTCAAGTTCGAGGTCGTTATTTCCTTTACTACTTAAAACTATGATATTTTCATAGAATAATTTTCAAGAAATTTTTTTTTTTCTGTTTTAAATTTATTTCTGTAGGTAATTTTTTCGATACTTAGTCGACTCGTACTTCGGAATTTGTCAAATTCCACTATCAAGACTATTCTGCAAATATAAAAATCCTGTACTACAAGTAGCAAAGGGAATTTAAATGACAAATCGCTAATGTTCAAACAACAATAGCAATACATATTAAACTTTGCCCTCATTGAGAGTTAAAAGAAATAACGAACAAAATCGTCAAATAACCGACAAAAACTCTTAAAAACAGGTTTACATATCGCTCATTTAATTGCGTAGTTTCATAATTCAAAATATTTGATTTTACAGAAAACCTATTTAAAGTTTACAATTGAAACTTGGTTTACACTGCAAAAGGCCCGTAAATAGAAAATGTTATAATGGGGTGCTCTCTTCTCAAACAGTGAGTTTAAAAGATATTAATACGAATTTTTGACACAATATAAAGCATGATATAACCAATAATTCTGTATTGTTTATTCAAAAACGACATATTTTGAGTTATGACCAGGGAAACCAAAAATATGCTCTAAAAAACACGTTTTATGCGCTTAAAATATGCCCTTAAAAACGGAAAATATGCTCTAAAAACAATAAAAATATGCTCTTAAAAAAAATTATGTCCCCTTTTTTGTTGTGTTTTTTACAATTTTTTAGAGAATAGACCCTTCAAATACCGTTATGTGCGATAGTAAGAGGGTTAAATATGTTCTACAAAAATATTTGCCTTAATATTTCCTGCCAAGTTGCTGAATCTAAAGAAAACATAGTTTCATATACCGATATGAAACAAGAACAGACCAAATGGGAATCAATCGTCACAATTCCGTTATTGTTGAAAAAACATCCGTGTTGGATAAAAAAATTTAAAAATAAATGTTGTCATAAAAAAAAATTGGAAAATAATGCTCTAAAAATTAAAAAAAAAAATGCTCTAAAAATGTAAAAATATGCTCTAAAAAGTGGAAAAATGCTCTAAAAATTGAAAATATGCTCTAAAAATATGTTCTTATGCTAAAATATGCTCTTAAACCTAAAATATGCTCTTAAAGCTAAAATATGCAAAAATATGCTCTAACAAATCGATGCCAGATTTCTTAAAAACTTCTTAAACGGATAAATACCTTACCCATTTATCAATAAAATGCACAGGAAAAAACATGATACTGCATATTTTTGGTTTCCCTGGTTATGACACTATAAAAGTAAATGAGCAATATGATTCTTTATTGGACAATACTACACTCAAAATAATTCTTTTGTTAAATTACAGAGATTTTCTGCTGAGCCAGTAGAAAATACCATCGATTTCCAACTTGCAAGAGTTTTTGTTATTTTACGAAGAAAACTCTGTAAAATTATTTCGATAAAAATAAATTGTAAATTTACAGAATTATCTGTAAAATGTTGATAACAGCGACCAGAATTTTACAAAAAAACTCTGTAAATTTACTAATTTTTAGTTAAATTAATTTTTAGAGTGCAAATTTAAAAAAAAAAAAACTATAAATTTACAAAGTTTTAGTTAAATACATTTAAGTGTGAAAATTTACAAAGGAAAGAAATTTAAATATCGATCTGTACTTACAGAAAAAATCAAATAAAATTAATCCTTATTAATTTTCTAGAATGAAAAATGGGCCAAGAGGCATCTCGATAGGATTCCCCGCCTCCTTTTACGCCCACTTTTTGTAAATTTCAGATTTTTTAATATATTTGGATGTTTGATACAGATTAGCATGAAATTTGGCGTAGGGTGTTTTTTGCAAGGAAATATAGGCCATCTCGCATTTTGATTGAAAGCCACGCCTCTTTTTATGCCCACTTTATGTAAATATAATATCCTTACAAAGGGGCGTGGCGTCCTTTGGTTTTTCTTTCTATCTGCTCCACAATCACGGATAAACGGCTGAACCGATTTACATGAAATTTTCACCACAGATAGTACTAACCGAGGCGGGAACTATAGGCCAAAAGAGAGACCGATCGGCCAAGTGAGCGTTAAATACCACGCCCCAATATGAAATATTGAATGTAATTTCTGCCTTCTCAGCAATTTCGCTTTAACGGCTAAACCGATTTTAAAGAAATTTTTTCCACATATAGTACTAATCTAAGCAGGATATATATAGGATGGCGATCAGACAAAAAGGTGGTAATGCCACGCCCCTTTGTATTACATTGAAAGTTATTTCTACCTGTTCAATAATCACGTATAAGCGTCTGAACCGATTTTAATGAAAATTTTACGAGGCGGGAACTATAGGACATAAAATGAGCAGGGGCATAAAATGACACGCCCTGTTAAATTTATTGCACATTCTTTCCGCCTTTTTCACAATCACGCTTATTCGGCTAAACTGATTTTGAGGAAATTTCCCCCACAGATAGTACTAACCGAGGCGGGAACTATATGCCATAAAAGAGTGCGCTTTAACAAAGGGGAGTAAAATCCCACGCTCTTTTGTATTACATTGAAAGTTAGTTCTGCCTGTTCCATAGTCATGCTTTAACGGCTTAACCGATTTTAATGGAATTTTCAGCACATATAGTTCTTCTGAAACGGGAACTATAAACCATCATAGAGCGCGTTTTGACAACGGGGTGAAGTTGCCACGCTCCTTTGCACCACACTGAAAGTTTTTTCTGTCTGTTCCGTAATTACGCTTAAGCGTCTAAACTGATTTTAACAAAACTTTCACCACATATGTATAGTACTAACCGAGGCGGGAACAATATGCCACATTAGCACGTAATTGGGCAAAGGCGTTTTAAAATGCTGCGCCCCTTAGCGTTATTTAAAAACAATTTTTGCCAGTTGTGCAATCACTCAAAAACGGCAGAGCCGACTTTTACTAACTGACTAACCGATGCGGGGCCATATCAGCGTGCGATCGAACGAAGGGACGTAAATTGCGGGAACAATGAGCCATATCAGCGCGCGATTGGAAAGAGGTGTTGTAAAATGATACGAAATTGAAATTTCACCAGATGTAGTGCTAACTGAGTATGAAGTTACAAACTGTCATTCATTATATAATATTTTTTTCAACCCGGACAACGCCAGTTGCAAAACAGCTAGTGATAAAATATGGCACGTCTCTGAAACAGAATATTCAAATTCCTTCATTTGTGTCTGCAATTCCAGATCATGTTAGTAACCCTTACGAAATAATGTAAGAGACAAAAAAGTTTAAAGAAAGTATGAAGTGAGGTTGAGATTGCCAGAAATAGAATTGTAGTGTTGAAAAATGTCAAAATTTATTCTGTATAAACTATAAATATTCACATATGTATACATTAGAGTGTCCCTTATTTTGGAAATGTTGGAAATCTTGAGACGGTACCCGCTCATTTTTTTCCTTTTGACTTAAAAATAACTCAGGAAAAATTTTACGCCCCTAGGACCACGCCTTCCCTACGCGACGGGCCCTTAAAGAGCGGGGCCTAAAAAATCATTTTTCCATACAAACCAAAAAATTTTTTTTTTGATTTTTAATTTTTTTGTTATTATTTATTATATTACTTGGTTTGCTTATTCACAACAAAAAATTTGATTTTGGTGGGATAAGTCTTTCAGCGCTAAAAAATTTTTCGCAAAAAAAAATTTTGAGCCGCCGGGGTCCTACAGTAAAAAATTTTTAAAAAAGATTTTTTTTTAGTTTTGACCAGCAACGGTTTTAGCTGCTATGTTGCTTTAAATGATATATATTCATAAAAAAATATTTTTTGTATCTGTGACATCTTAATCTTGTTCTAAAAAAGGGTAAAAAATGCATTGATGATTTTTTTCGATACACGATAAAAATGTCACAAATATGAATAATATTTTTTTTGGAATATATATCATTAAAAACAACATAAAAACTAAAACCATTGCTTTTCAAAACTAAAAAAAAATATTTTTTAAAAATTTTTTACCGTAGGATTCCTACGGCTCAAAATTTTTTTTTTCGAAAAAGATAAAGATGTCACAGATATGAATAATTTTTTTTTTGGAATATATATCATTTAAAGCAACATAGCAGCTAAAACCGTTGCTGGTCAAAACTAAAAAAAAATATTTTTTAAAAATTTTTTACTGTAGGACCCCGGCCGCCCAAATTTTTTTTTTGCGAAAAATTTTTTAGCGCTGAAAGACTTATCCCTCCAAAATCAAATTTTTTGTCGTGAATAAGCAAACCAAGTAATATAATAATTAATAACAAAAAAATTAAAAATCAAAAAAAAATTTTTTTGGTTTGTATGGAAAAATGATTTTTTAGGCCCCGCTCTTTAAGGCCCCGTCGCGTAGGGAAGGCGTGGTCCTAGGGGCGTAAAATTTTTCCTGAGTTATTTTTAAGTCAAAAGGAAAAAAATGAGCGGGTACCGTCTCAAGATTTCCAACATTTCCAAAATAAGGGACACTCTAGTATACATATAAAAAACAGTTTTCATTAATAAGACAAACCGACATGTAAAACCCTTCTGATGATAACACTAACTGGGGTGTTTGAAACTGGTATGGGAAAGTCTAGAAGTGTCTATATTTTTTAGAAATTCTATTGCATTTTTCTATTGCATTTTTTCAACCCTTCCCAGCAAAAATTGGCATTACTAGTAATGGGTTTTGTAATCCGAAACAGATGTTAATAAGTAGTTACTTATAGAATGAAACACTAATTATTTTAACAAGGGCGTGAGACTAAAATAACTAGTGAAGAGTATGGAGATAAATAAGTAGTTACTGTCTCGGATTACAAATAAGGAGTAAAAATCCATTACCAATAAGAAGTAAAATAACACTACGTGACAGTTTTTTGACCAAATGTATCTGACACCTAATCTTTATGTACAATTGTCCGCTGAATCCGAATATGAAGTCAGAATGGTCAAAAGTAGAACAGTTTTCGAGATATTCGAAAATAAGCGTTTTTTGTGTTTTTAAAAAAGATGATGTCACTTAAATGCAAATATCTTCAAAGCTATTCGTCGATTTATGTATTTCTTTTTTTTTAATGAAAGATAATAAAATTACTAAAATAACCATGGGTCGCTTGTGAAGATTAGTTAAGAAATGACAGAGTTACAGTGGACAAAAGTTCAAACTTCATGAAAAATTTGATGATTTTTTGCAATTTTGCTCTTTTCAAGTTATTGTTTTTAAACCAAACAATTAAAAATTATAATGTTTTATTACATAGGACATTATTTTATTTCAATACGAACATTTTGCGCCCAACAAGACCCAGATTGGTGCAAAAATGACAAAGCTACAGAAGATTTAGTGAATTAATCCACCTTTCATTACTAACATTTACCCAGCAAAAAAAGAGCTTACCATTCACTACAAAATTCACCACAACTTATGAACCAGATGTACTTCTTCTTCAACTGAAACATTGATGAATTTAATATGGGCGTGACACACAAAGTATGTTCTTTTTATCGCCACTTTTCAGTGGCGAAAGATTGACACTTAAGTATAACATATATCACTATTGTTTTTATCACAACTTCTGAAGTAGTGATCCGGATGTTAATATAACTTGACCTTTTGGAAGCACTTTTTTCATCACTTCTTTGGAAGTACATATTTCTTTGCATTTTGGGTGTGATTATGTCATTTTTATTTGGTGATTTAGAACTTCTAAATTAGAAGTTCTTTTTTCACTTATTTTTGTAAGATTGATTGAAAAAGTATTTTTTGTAACAATTACACTAAAAACACTGTTTGACAGCAAAAACCGTCCAGTGAAATTTCTAACTGGTCCTTATAGATTTTGGTCTCCTGCTTCCAACTATACCATCCAATTTTTTCTAGCACGTACCGTTTTTAAGATATTCGCTGTTAAAAAGTAAAAAATAAACAATGTTTTAGCACTTTTAGGGGTCCACTGTTACGTATTCTTACTTTGCTTCCACCAAATAGGAATTGATTTCATATAAAAATTACCTCCTGATTCCAAAACTGCAATCCAAATTTTTCAAGCATGTTCTGTTTTTGAGATATTCGCGTTTGAAAATTTTAGTGTGATTTATAAAGAATATAAGTGCGTAACAGTAGAATTTGAGTTTTTCAAACGCCAATATTTAAAAAATAGTACGCGATAGAAAAATTTGGATGCCAGATTTGGAATAAAGATGCCTTATTTTAACTAAATCGAGTACTATTGTGTTTGAGCAACTTAAGAATACGTTACAGAGGGGACCCAAATATTTTAATATTAAAACGCGAATATCTTAAAAATCTTATGTGATAGAAAATTTAATTTCATTGATAACACAGGGCAACACTTTTTTTTTGCCCGGGTTCTGATAGCTAATTTTGGGTATTAGGGGTACACTGATTTCAAATCTGGCTACCGTTTTTTTGGGTCAGCTCTAGTTTTCGAGATATAGCCTAAGGAAACTTTGAAAATAGGCTGTTTTTGGCATGTTTGTGAGTCCATATTTCCCAACACTTGTCTTACATCCAAAAAGTGTATGACGATTTTAGGTATGACGGATATGCTGATTCCAAAACTGCTCTTACTTTTGTTGAGTCATCTTTAGTTTTGGAGATATCGCTAAAATAATTTTTTTAAATTTAGTCCCTCGTTAATTTTGTCTGAATATTTATGCCCTTTTTAATAACTCGAAAACTAAAGCTGTCAGAAAAAATCTAATACCAGTTTTGGAATCCTGGCATCCAAAATAGTTAAGTTCGTGTTTAAAACTGAGGCACTAAATTTTTTTTTGGATATTATAGCCAAGCAAAATTGGTAAAAAACGCACTTTTTCGACTATTTAACAGCGAATTGCTCGCGAACGCGAGCTGATGGAAACAATGGGATAACAGATTCGGAATCATCACACTAAAATCCATATTAATCAGTTGGCAAAGGTCAGGCAAATTGAAAAAGGTCAAATTTTGTCAACCTGTGTAATCTAACGTATATACTTCGAATTAAAAAAGGATTAATTATAGAGATCACAAAACTATAAAAATTCACGGCGAATTGATTCACAAGTTTGTTTTGACCACAAGCCTAAACCTCAATTTTCTAAAAAGCTTAAACAATCTTTAATAATGTGATGCAGCAACATCCGCTTTAGTTCGTAAATGTATTTATTTAATTTAGGACCAACTTTTTTTGATATAAGATATGAAATTTAAAAAATTTATCAATAATCGATTTTGGTCTTTTCGATAAAGAGAAAAGAAATGCCAAATTTTGTCACCATTTTTGCAAAACCTAAATCTATTTGAAGCTGGACGTAAAAAAAAAAATGCATACTTCGTGTATCACCCTCATTCTAATTGTTTCAGTTGAAAAAGAAGTTCATGTATTGTGGTGATTGGATTTGATTCCTAAGAACATATGAAAAAGGTACTTCAAAATCATTAAGCAAAGAACTGGTGAAAGATGCTTTTATTGTTATTTTGTAGCATTTTTGGAAGTGATTTTAAAAGTACTTCCTACGGAATATGAAGTTCGGCACCTATCGCTACTTTGTACGTAGTGAAACCACTAATTCTTTTTGAACCACTTCGTTTATTTTTTGCTGGGTTAGCTTTGTATATTTACTTGTGTTTTTAAAAAAAAAATCGAAAAGTGGGATAATTCAATTAATCTACTGTAACTTTGTCATTTTTGCACCGATCTGGATCCTATTGGGCACAAAATGTTCGTATTGAAATAAACTAACGTTTTAAGTGATAAAATTTAAAAAAAATTTATTGTTTGGTTTAAAAAAAATAAGTTGAAAAGAGCAAATAACGGTAATTTTCTCGATTTTCTCGTAAATATCTCGAAAACTGTTCTACTTTTGACCATTCTGACTTCATATTCGGATTCAGCGTTCGGATTTACATAAAGATTAGGTGTCAGATTCATTTGGTCACGACTTTGTTGAAAATTTGTGACACAGTGTAATTAGTTAATTAAAATTTAACTTGTTTTTACTAAAACTTAAAAATTCCGTAATTTTTATTAAGTTTTTAAGTACTTTTTAAGTTAATTGTATTGTAAAGGTTAAAACTGCAAGTGCAAGAAGATATTATTACTTAGAGGTGCTTTTATAACATATTACTGAGAAGTAGTTACTTTTGGGCTTAAAATAATGTTAATGGTAATGGGTACTCATTATAAATAATGTACTCGGTAATGATTACTTTTCACAACTCATTACCATGTTTTTGCTGGGTACACACAGAAAGAAAAATTTCCAACCGAATTTTTCATTTGTACCTATTCAATATTCAGTTGCTGCTATATACTTATATTTGGCTCGGAAAACCGAATTTTTTGGCAGTTTCAATAAAAAGGCAGTTATATCATCCGAATTCAGTTGTGACTACCGATATTCAATTGTGACAACCTACATTCAAATGTTGCAGCCGAATTTTAGTTGTATCAACCGAATTTCGATTAGAAATTGGCAAATTTGTTTTCTGTGCGTTCTAAAACATACACACAAATAATCAAAATCGAGGGGAATCGTTTCCAAAAGTGGGCGATTTGTCATGGAATGCCTCATATACATATACTTTATGTAAGTATACCCCCATACTGTGGTTGAAGGATAAAAAAATATATATTTTGAGGTGGGCCTGGCCTAATGTTTGCATTTGCAATGTATTTAAAAAAAAAAAATCTTGTTATTGTGAGAAAAATATTTTAGTAAAATTTTCATATGGCAATTTCGATTTATCGCAGCCTTTTATAATTTTGAATCTTTCTTTATTTTTTTTTTTTATATTTAAACAAAAAGTTCGGGCACCAAATAAGAAAAAGTTTAGGAATACTACCGCAGTTAAATGATAACATTTTTCTGCATGCTTAGTTATTGATTACAAAAATAAAATGCTCTTCGAATTACATTATTATTTTGTTTGACACTTTAATTAAAGGTAATATAATAAAATTAATTTCGCATTTTAATCAATTTTTCGAATCAGATATCAATTACAAATTATATTTTTATGTCCTTAAGCAGTCTGCATTTTTTATAAACAAGTGGGTAAGAAATTAATTAAATCGATAGTACATTTCATCCTACACTGTACATTAAGGCGGCACGAATAATGCATTTTTTTCGAATTTCGTCGACCGCCGGAAAATTATAGTTGGTTTCTGTTTTTACCCCCATGTCTGCATGGGGGTAAAAGTTTTCCCTAAAAATTTTAGTTTTTTTTAAATATTATTTTACTTAATAAGGTGATTAATAACAAAAACTAAAATTTTGGTGAGATAAACCCTTCCGATTAAAAATTGACTTCGAAAAAACATTTGACGGCCATTGGAGCCTTAAGCTAAGTAAGTTCTTCACCGGTAAAAAAAAATGTTACGAAACATCAATTAATTTGTAGCGAAAATTTGACAGTCATATGTTTAGTTATGTTTCGCGCATCAGCATACATAAAATAACTTTAATTAACATTTTTTTGGTAATTTATGTGATAAAAAATAATATTTACAGTCCCAAAAACTTATAACTACTTCATTTAATATCTGAATGTTAAAATTCACCGCTTTTTGAATGATCTGTATAATTTAAAAAATGTTGCTTATAGTGTTGATGCGTATTGGTGCAACATATACCGGGTTATTTTGCCGGTTTTTCACCAGTGAACAGAATACCTCTTTAGCGAAAATTTAACGCTTTTGTAAAGCCAGTGTGAATTTTACGTTTTTTTTTATATGGAGTTTGACAGATTTTCACGTGAAAACCGAGCAACTTAAGCAATTTTATTCTAAAAATTTAAAATTATAGTCGGTCAAGACCGACCATATAATACTCTACACCAGAGTTTCCCGGAAAATAGATCTATATTTTGCCAAATCTTTAATAAGTTTAAAAAACACCAACAAATCAAATTTGAGTGAAATAGGCATCTATTTGTTGACAATAAACCGCTTTAACTGAATATCGGCCGAAATTTTTACGTGGGGCCTAAGTCCAAAAATGTTCTGATGATAATCAGATTTGAAAAGTACGCGTTTAACATACACAAACAAAATTTTAATTAAATATTTTCGGTTTTCATGAAATTTGAGAGATTTATGTAAAAATCGGGAAGGTGGTTTGTATGGGGGCTAGAAGAAGAATTGGTCCGATTCCTTTAAAATTCGTAATGGTCATTTTCAAAGACAAAACTCGTATACCAACCAAACTTTAAAAAGATACCTACTATAATACGGTTATTAGAATTCGTTTTTGGTTTTAAGTTTCAAATTTCAAGTCAATTGATTAAAAATTGCGACCCTTTTTTTTTACTTTGAGCCAACACTCAGGGGATGCCCCCTACTAATGCAATGCATTGTGTTGGTATTAGGAAAAAAGGTTATGAGGAGAAGGAAAGAGGGAGTAGTGTTTGTGGACATTTAATTTGAACTTTTCTAAATTATAGCCTACTGGAAAGATTTCTGCGGGGAGTTTATTCCACATACGACTAGTTCGACCGAGAAACGAATTTTCTCTGTAATGCGTTGTGCGATACATTGGACAATCGACAACAAACGGATGTGAGTTGCTGGAAAGGCGAGTACTACGGGTATGCACCCGCGTCTCAGGGATGAGTTCACCCATCTCAGCTGAGCACTTACCGTATCGTTTACATCGTTAACATGGACAGACGGACGGACATTGCTAAGTCGACACAAAGTGTATTTCTGAGTCGATCGGTGTACTTAAATGTGAGTCTTTTTGTTAGATCAATAAAACAAACATCAGCAAAAACCCATATTTTTCTGCTGATTGAAGAGAGGATTTATTTTAAGGTATTTTGAATATTACCACTTTAAGTAAAAACAAGTGAGAGTGTTAAATTCGGCTGTGCCGAATCTGTAATACCCTCCAACATATAAAAAAAAAATTTTAAAAAAATTGCAGGGGGTTTTTTTTTTTGGGGGGGGGGGGGGTGGTCCGAAGGTGTCATTGGGGGACACATAAACCCATGCGGTAAATGTTTAAAAATTCGTTTATTATACTTTTTGATCTTAAGTAATACAATTTTATCATTATTTAAAAACATTTTTAAAATACACGCCCACAAAAGGGGGGCGGTCAAAAAAAATATTTTTTTTTTATTTCCTAGTGCAGGACCTTGAACTTTTTCTGGCAACATATTGTTTCATTTGCTTAACAAAAATACAAAAAAAAACCTGTGAAAATATGTCGTTTTTCAGAGGTTAGTGAAGTTCTTCAAGGGGGAATTTTTTCCCCCTGGTCTGATTTTGTCCATTTACGAACTTAAACTGCCTAGGACCAAAAGACATATTCCTGCCAACCTTAACGAGTCTATCTCTTTTATTTTGGACTGCATCGTATCTTATACAGACGGACGGACATACGGACATTCTAAAAAAGTCGTAGAATCGAAAAGTCTTAGAATTTATGGGGTCCCCGACCGATATTTCGATGCGTTACAAACGGAATGACAAAGTGAGTATACCCCCATACTGTAGTTGGAGGTTATAATGAGACAGCAATTTTTCCACACTATATTGTTTTATCAACTTTCAATCCAATTTTTCTGAACCCATCAAATTTTGTATAAAATATAATTCACATTATAAATTCGTCGACCCATTTTCAATTTCTTTTGCATAACATATTTCTCAGTTTTTTTTTTTTTTTTTGTTATCTAATAATAAAATCCTTAACCGAACACGAGTAATGATATTTACTAGCCATATGCACGTCGTATTGAAATACATAGTAAATATTACAATGTGAATTGCTACATCAAATCAACATGAAGTAATCTGTCAAATACACATACTATAATTTCGTTGTCTATTGTGGCGAATAAAATTTTAATTTCTTCTTTTTTTATTTATATAATATTTTTAGATGTTTGTAAATATTTTTGTGAATATTCTTTTTGTTTTAATACACACACAAAATATGTCTGATAATTCTAAGAAAAAACTACCCCCACTTGGGTGAATATTTTAATTGATTTATTCACGTCTTTATTTAAATAAATGCATTTTTTAATTGAATTAATTAAAATTTTAATTACACTCAAAAAAAAACCTTGTCAAATTTCTAGGAAAAGTATCGTAATCCTATTTTACCAATATTTTACAGTTTTCCTTGTTTTTTAACAAAAAAAATTTGGATCGAAACCTTCATTTTTTTTTGTAATTTTACAAATTTCCAAAAATTCACGAGAAATCCTTGTAATTTTAATTGCGCCAAAAAGCTGTAAATTTACAATTTTATTGGTAAAAAGCTTGAAAAATTACAAAATTATTGGTAAAAAGCTTGTAAAATTACTGGAAATTCTCGTAAAATAGGAGGTAGCAAAAAATCTAGTAAAATTGCGAAACCTCCTTTAAAATTTTATCGTGTGAAAAAATTTTTAAATTAACAATTTTATTGGTAAAAATCTTGTAAAATTACAAAATTATTGGTAAAAAGCTTGTAAAATTCCTATAAATTTTTGTCAAATAGGAGGGAGCAAACAAAAAAAGTTACAAGTTTTTCTTGTAATTTTACAAGGTTTCTTTTTTTTAGTGTAATTAAACTTTTTTATTGTTGTAAATTCAATTAATTTTTAATTGTGTCAACTTATTTGTAAATGAAATCAACAAAAACTATATTCTGATAAATAATTTCACATTTTATGGAATCATTTATTTTAAAAAAATATCGATCTCCACAATAAGCTATTAATTGATATATCGACAAACTTGCTCCAATCTTACCAAAATTTGGCAAAAAATTAAAATTACATTGTAAATTTCAGAAAGATTTTTTTTTATTTTTCAGTTCAAGACTGATCTAATACAAAACAAGTAAGAAAGTTATAGTCGGTCAAGACCGACCATATGATACTCTACACCAGTGTTTTTAGGAAAATGGGTCTCAAGTCTAAACATGGACCGTTTGGACATATCTTTTGTTAGATCTTTATTTAGTGTAGAAAACACACACTGATCAAATTTTAGAGAAATTGGTTTTTCGCAATAGACCGATTTAACTGAATATCGGTCGAAATTTTCATATGGGGGAATAAGTCCAAAAATGGTCGAAATGTATTCCGAAGCGATTAGGTTATCAAAGTACACGTTTAACACCTACAAATAAAATTTTAATCATATATTTTCATTTTTATGAATTTTGAGGAAATTATGTGAATATCGGGAGGGTGGTTTGTAGGGCCATTCCAGAAAATTTAGCTCAAATTTTAGTCATTTTTGGAAATGGTGTCTCAGATTAATTTGAACCTTGATACATAGATAGCCCTCATAAATATGATATATGTACCATATATCGTTTTTTTACATTTGGTGTATTTAACGAATTATGGCGGGTCAAAGATTGACTTTTTAAGCAAAAGTAAGAAAAATACATCACTTTTAAAGAGCTGTAACTTCTTAACCAATGACCCGATTTTCACAAATTTAGGCTCATGTGAAAGCTGGGATTCTTCTTTTAGAAAATATTTTTAAAATAACACAGTTTTTTTACAGAAATGATGTAAAAATGCAAAAACGTTTTTTCTTTTCGAATATTTAAAAAAACACATCTTCGATTTTTTTTTAAAAATTCTGGTGAAAAATAACAATGTTTTGTATAACATATTCAAAATTCAGAGTGGGATCTCCATGGGATCAAAAAATATTCTGTTTTAAGTACGAGGTTCTCATATTTTTCCCTTAGAAAATTTAAATTTCTAATGTTTTGAATGTTTTTCAAAATTTTAATAGTATAATTTTCTTTGAAATTTTAAATTTTTATATTGAAGAAACATAAAATTTTAATTTTCTAAGGTAAAATTTAAGAACTTCGTACTAAAACCAGAATATTTTTTGATCCCATTGGGATCCCACTCTGAATTTTGGATATGTTGTACAAAACAGTATTGTTTATCACCAAACTTTTTTTTAAAAAAATCGAAGATGTGTTTTTTTAAATATTCGCAAAAAAAAAATGTTTTTGATTTTTGCAACACTTCTGAAAAAAAAAACGTATGCTTTTGAAAATATTTTCTAAAAGAAGAAGAATTAAGCTTTCATATGAGCCATTACTTGTGATAATCGGATTACTAGTTAAAAAGTTAGAGCACGTTAAACGTCATGTATTTTTCTGACTTTTGCTAAAAAAGTCGAACTGTGACCCGCGATAATTTGAAAACTACAGCAAATTTTGAAAATCCAAATATGCAATATATCTCATATAAACGTGGATATCTATTAGCCAAATTCTCAGTTGCGTCCAAAGGCATGTTTCCGAACAGTGGGGCGAAAATTTTTGGAATTACCCTGTATGGGTACTACCAGAAGGATAGATTTCTTTGAAATTTGGTATGGTGGTTTGTGCATATAGAATTTTATTACCTGTTAAATTTTAAACCGATATATACTTTAATACGGTTATTAGAGGCATTTAAGCGAAATTCAAAGGGAGCGTTTGTGTGGGGGCTAGGTCTTAACATGGACCGATTTTTTCCAATTTTGCTTCGTCCTTGGGCCAAAAGAAGCTTAAGTTTCAAATTTAAAGTCAATTGATTGAAAATTGCGACCTGTATCGTGCTTAAACCGATAAATGGACAGACGGACGGACGGACATCGCTAAATCGACTCATAAAGTAATTATGAGTCGATCGGTATTTTTGAAGGTAGGTCTAGGACCAATATTTCGGGTAGTTACAAACATCACCACAAACTCATTCACTAAAAATTAAAAATGCTGATATCTCGAAAACTAAACACGAAAAAAAGTCTGAAGGCATTTTGTTGCTCTTTAATTGTAGAATTTGACCACATACCCAAAAGCACTGAGATCAAAAGTTTTTGAGTTGTTTGATTTTAAATTTTTCAGGACCCCAAAACTTATGAGTTTAACAGGCGATTTCTCAAAATTTTTGTACTATGACCGGGACAAAAAGCTGTGTGGGTAAATTGTCAAGAGTATCTTTGTTCTATATGGAGTCATTTGAAGCAACCACAAAAAATTGCTGTCCTAAAGACCGTCCCAATTTCATGAAAATACATGGAAAAAAATTACTTTACGAGTTTTACATCCGATTTCTCAAATATTTTTGTTCTACAACCGAGAAAAAAGCTGTGGGTAGATCAGCAAATATGCCTAAAGTAACCTTGTTCCATATTTAGTCATTTGAAGCAACCATAAAAAAGTACCGTCCTTAAGACCAAAAAAGACCGTCCCAATTCGAATTGTCACGAAGTTTTCTAAAAAAGTTACTTTCTTTACATAAAATTTCAGTTTCGACTCTTGAGTTGTTCATAAAAATTGTGGAAATTGGATATTTTTGATAAAATAAAAATGGTGGATATGGGAAATTTTTGAAAAAAAAACAAGTAAGAGTGTTAAATTCGGATGTGCCGTATCTTTTATACTCTCCAACATGTAAAAAAATTCAGGGGCATTTTGGGGAGGGGGCTTCGGCGGGGGCAGTGGGGGAGTCCTCTCCCTGTCGAAAATTGTATAACTAAAGTTATACAATTTTATCATCATTTAAACTATTTTTTATATCCAAGCCCAAAAAACGTTGGCGGGAAAAAAAAATTTAGTTTCCCGGTCCTAGTGCAGTACTCTGAACTTCTTCGTGCATAAATTTGTTTCATTTGTTTAACAAAAATATAAAAAACACGTCAAAAATCGTGTTTTTCAGAGGTTGGTTCAGTTCCTCAAGGGGGAACTTTTTTCTCCTAGTCCGATTTTGCCCATTTACGAACTCAACTGCCTAGTACCATAAGACGAATTCGTGTTAAATTTCAGGAGGCTATCAGTTTTATTTTGGACTGCATTGTGCCATCCACAGACAGACGTCCAGACGGACATTCACAAAATGTCTTAATATCGATCATCGATCAATAATATATACACTTTATGGGGTCCCCGACAGATATTTCGATGCGTTACAAACTGAATGACAAAGTGAGTGTACCCCATACTGTGGTTGGAAGGTATAAAAAAATATTAATAAAAAGACTGGTCTACCCGGGTAGACCGAAAGACCGTTACCTTGGTAGACCGGTTTATTTAAAAAAAAATCCGTTACCCCGGTAGACCGAAAACCGGACTTTTTTAAATAAATGTAATTTTCTTCGTAATAGATCAGACTTGATTTGTAAAGAGAGAAATGAATTTAAAATATTTTTTTCTTTCTGAAATTTTCAATTGAATCTACTCTTTTTCCAAATTTCAGTAAATTAAAAGCAAAATTTTCGATATATCGATTAAAAGCTTCCAAGGCGATCATTAGATTGAAAAATGTTGTATGTAGGGTTGATAGATCAATAAATTTCCTTTAGTTTAAACCCAAAAACAATAAAATCCATTAATTTCTGTTGGAGTAATTTTAATATTAATTTTTGTGGGTGCTGTGGCTTAGTGGTTAGCGCGTTGGACTACAAGCCAGCAAGCCTGGGTTCGATTCCCGGCTCAGGCAGAACAAAATTTTTTTCAGATATTTATTAGTTTCTATTTATAACTAATATCTATAGCAGCACCCTCCTTCGTTGATAAATAGCACTAAAAAACGTCAACGAAGTAAAATAATAAAATATTGGCTATTAAACACAGCTTCAAAAATAATTCGCCAGATCAATAACAGATGGCGATGCAACAACTGTACTCAAAATTATAAACACGCGCAATTACAGTGTTGCCATACTGAAGCCCTTGTATCTTTCAAATCTTTCATCTCTCTTCTATCCCCTTTCCGAAAGAAACATCACGGTTACAGTAGTAATTGATAGGCAGCATTGCCTGAGTGTTGTTTCTTAAAAAAAAAAAAAAAAAAAATACAAAATTTCGTGGATCGCAATTTTTTTTTTTTAATTTGTAAACTAGTGTAATTAACTGGAGCGGTTAAACAAACTGCATCATCACATGACTTTCAAAAATCTTTTCAAAAGAATTTTCTTTTAGTGTAACATATTAAAAGATGCTTTAACAATAAAATGTATGCATTCGAACACATACATACTTACTCAAACACTGGCCGTCATAAACATAATAAAAATCAAAAACATATGTCTAAAACGCTCGAATTAACATTGTAATTGTACCTTAAGTAAGGGGGTGGCTTCTAAAAGTATTGAAATTGGCTTTTAAATAAAATTTATTTATTTTTTTGTGGAAAATGCAAAAGCTCAGGTGCTTAAGTCAACATACACATTGTTAATAATACAAAGAATTTGTTAACCATTTACATACCATTTATAAAATAAACAAGTAAAAATGTTAGATTCGGCCTTGCCGAATGTATTAATAACCTCCACAATGTAAAAAAGATTATTAAAAAAAACTCTGCGAAAAAAAATGGTGAAAAAAATTCGCGGACAAAAAGGAAAAAAAGGTATGTTCTTGTTTAAAAACCATTCGGTATTCAGTTCTGTTCACATATGTCAATCAGCAGCCGAATTAAATCATTTTGTATTTTTAGGTTATGTGGAATTTACCAAAATTTTCGAGGTATCCTTATATTTTCGTTCATAACTTTTGAACCGCTGCAGCGCGGTTCAGCGCGCTGAACCGATTTCGCTCAAATGCAATACCAAACTTCTCGGACAGACGCACATCGCTAGAATGTCTTAGAATCAATCACTGACTAATAACACTGCGTGACAAAACGAACCACTATTTTAGAAAACAAGAGGTACGACCATCATTTCTATATATTTCGGACATGCTGAATCGAATGGCGTACTCCGTTTTTCGATGTATGGTACAGTTTTCTTGCAAAATGTCATTAAAGATTGGCTGATTTTCAGCTGCTTTTTTAACAAAAAAATCCAAAGCTAATGATTTTTAAATTTTATGGCATGGAAAACAAAGATATAACTTGTAGCAATATTTCTAATATAAATTTGGTTTAAAGCTTTTCATCTTAAGCCCTTAAATTCGCGGATTTCTTCATTTTTTTAAGTTTTTGCGAAATTAACCGCTTAATTGGTCTCTGATAAAAAACTTGCATTTTGTGGATCATAAAGGCGTCCATGACACTACGAATAGTGGACAAAAAACATCTATGTTATATGGACCACCATGATGAAAATCGCGAAAAATCGTTTTTTTGTATATGCCAGCATCACTTTAGGAGATGATTTGAGGCTTCATCTTTTAGTATATAATGTGGGAACCTTAAACAATGAACTGACCCAAAATTTGTCCAAAAAAGTTTTCATTTGCAAAAGTTATCTTAACAAAAACTATAATTATTGTATCGCAAACACTGAAATAATAGTTTTTGTTAAGATAACTTTTGCAAATGAAAACTTTTTTGGCCGAATTTTTTGTCAGTTAGTTGTTTAAGGTTCCCACATTATACACTAAAAGATGGAACCTTAAATCATCTCGTAAAGTGATGCTGGCATATACAAAAAAACGGTTTTTCGCGATTTTCATCATGATGGTCCATATAACATAGCTGTATTTTGTCCACTATTCGTATTGTTAGGGATGCATTTTTGATTCATTAAAAGCAAGTTTTTTTATCAAAGACAAATTTGGCTGTTAATTTCGCGAAAACCTTAAAAAATGAAGAAATTCGCGAATTTAAGGGCTTAAAGTGAAAAGCTTTAAACCAAATTTGCATAAGAAATGTTGCTACAAGTCATATCTTTGTTTTCCATGTCATAAAATTTATAAACCATTTACTTTGCAAATTTTTTTGTTAAAAAAACTGGCTCGAAATCAGCAAATCTTTAACGACATTTTGCAAGAAAACTGTACCATACATCCAAAAACGGAGTACGCTATTCGAATCAGCATGTCCGAAATATATAGAAATGATGGTCGTAACTCTTGTTTATTTTTTAGTGTTCCGCAGTGTAATATATATACTTTATGGGGTCCCAGACCGATATTTCGATGAGTTACAAACGGATTAACAATATTATTTATACCCACCATCACTAATTGGATTGTAGTAAAACGGTATTGAAAGTGTAACGGCTGGCAATCCTGGTCATGATACTGGTACATCAATAGAGAAAAAATAAGAGACATTGTTCGAATTGGGGTTTTCAATATATTTCTCTTTTTCATATACATATGAACGATTTTATAAACACCCAGAAATTGCCAACCGTGCAAAAAAAATTATCCCGGCAGATGAATTTCTATTTCATAATGCATCGTCCTTTTGAAGCTAAATATATTGATAATTTCGACCTGTGACATGAAAATTCTGACTTGAAAAATGATTCTGAGTCGATCATTATACTTGAAGGTGGATCTAGGGCCAATATTTCGGTTAGTTAAAAACATCAGAACAAAAGCCTTATACCCTGTACCAAAAAAATAATTGTTGATGGTTTGGAGATAATTTGTTATTTTTATGGGGACAATAGTAAAAGGTAATTGGCAACGGAATTTTGAATGGTACTGAAACTCAAACAAAAAAGTAATATTTTTAACCCGACGTTACTAAAAATAATGAATTTATTTTGAAAGATCTAAAATTGATGACATCCTTATCCAATTATTATTTTTTTTTTTTTTTTTGAGAAAACCCCTTGATGATAGTTGGACGAAAATTAAAAACTTCCTATTTTTGGGAATTATTTTAATTAGATTTTGTTGATCAAATATATAAAAACGTCTGGTTTAGAAAAGCTACTTAATCAGTCGCGGGGGTACTACGGTATTTTAGAAAGTGAAATAACACAAAAAAAAGTACTAAAGTACTAACTTGTCCATCCCTGGTATGAAATATAAACAATTGCGTTGCCAACAAAAAGCTTTAATGGTGGTTGTTGCATTTGATAAATTTAAATACATGCAAATAAGCTTTCAAAAGACAGTGTTGCCAGGAACCAATATTTTTTTCCGTTGTGCTATAGATAAAATTCTTTATTTAACTTAAGATTTTAAATATTATTAATTATTTCTTTTTTTTTTAATTTGCAGAAGATCTCGAAATCTCAGCGAAAAGAAACGTCGTGATCAATTTAATTCTTTGGTAAATGATTTGAGTGCTCTGATATCATCGTCAAATCGGAAAATGGATAAATCAACTGTTCTTAAATCAACAATAGCATTTTTAAAGCATCACAATGGTAAGAAAAAAACAAGTAAGAATATTATATACTATTATTTAAAAATGGTTAAAAATTAAAAAAAAAATAATTTTGCAATTGCCAAAGCCATCATTTAAAAAAAAATCGGAAATAAAAAAGTTTTTGAACAAATTTGATAAAATAATTTGATAAAATAAATAGGTTTTAGGTAATGTGCCACAGTTTTTAGGTAAAATACCTAAACTTTTATACAAAATTTTTGAACTGCTAAACCAATATCTCTCAAATGCAGTAACATTTTAACCATTAGGACGCACTGGGCGACCTGAAAGGAAAATGTACACTTTTTATGCGTATAAAATATTTTTCGTATTGAAAAAGTCTCATATTCTGAAACTTAAAATATATAAAAAAAGAGACAATTCTAAGGTTGGGGTGTGTCGGCTTATCGTCCATATCAGAGATTTAGGGGTTCAAAAAATGATGAAAAAATCGTTTTTCGGATTTTTCAGCCATTTGCTTCTAAGAAACTGTATAATTTTTCCATATAAGAAGAAAGGTTTTTTTACTGCCTATTGAACGATGGCATAACCTTGTAAAAATAAGGCTCTGTTAAATATTTTTTTCATGAAAATGTTTAATTTTTGGGTGGTATTTATGTTAAGACATATTAGCAAGGGGCCCCGTGGGCTAGTTGGTAGCGTGCTAGCCTTTGAACGTGGGGGTCGTGGGTTCGATTAGCACCAGAACCCTTGGTTTTTTTCGTTACAATGAGACGACGGTCAGTGTTACCAGTTCTCGGTTAGGTTGAATTTATTAAAAATGAATTGTAAATAAATAGAAAAGAAGAAGAAGAAAGAATAATGAATTGTATTAGCAAATCCATGGGAAATTTAACTAACGGATCACCGGTTTTGTTTTTTGTCATTTGATAGAGCTTCGTAAATGATTAAAAATATTTTTTTTTTTGGATCAATACTTTGGAAGATATTGGGCTTTTAAAAAAGCGGTGTTTTGACAATATTAACTTTTAGACATTTTTTTACATTTTTATACTCGGAAACCGTAAGTCGTACGAAAAAACCCATAAAAACAAAATTGTTAATAAAATTATGAAGATTTAAAATTTAGAAAAAAAAAATAAAAAATTTCAACAAAAAATTTTATAAAACATATTTGAACTTCCTTTTTGTACCGTAAATTTCTGAATAGGTTGTATGGATAGCCCTAAATGTTTTTCAATTTTTCAAAAACTTGCCTTTGGAGGTGTGGTCAAAATGGTAAAATTTGTGTCGAGTTGCCTTTTTTAAATATTTATCAAATTAAAACGGAATGCACCAAAATATCAAAAATTTACATTCTTATACAGTTTTGTATAGGCTATCGATAATATTTTTTTTGGAAAATTTTCAGAACCCGTTCTGAAATTTGCAATTTTTTAAAAAAGCCAATTTATAAAAAATCCGGCCACTTTATTTTTTTTTTTTTTTTTATTTTTTTTAAAGATGAGATGTTTGTCTATCAACACAAAAAATAAAAATCAGTCATGTGTTTTTCGTTATTTTTTCAAGAAAATCGCATTTGAATGTTGAATTTCATAACAATTTAGTAATTTGCTCGTATTTTCTTGTTTCAGCATAGCGTATGAGTAATATATTTGCAAATATTTAATACTCTTTCGCTACTTTAAAACAAGAAAATACAAGCAAATTACAAAATTGTTATGAAATTAAATATTCAAATGTGATTTTCTCGACAAAAAAAACGAAAAACACATGTTTAAACTTTAATCGATAGCCCATACAAAACTATACAAGAATGTAAATTTTTGAGATTGTGGTGCATTCCGTTTTAATTTGATAAATTTTTGAGATTGTGGTGCATTCCGTTTTAATTTGATCAATATTTAAACAAGGTAACTCAACACTAATTTTACCATTTTTAAAATATTTGACTAAGCCCAGTTTTTAAAATATTGAAAAGCCAAAAACACAACCTTTCGGTTAATGTCTTAATTAAGTCATTAACCCCCTTGAATTGAAGATTAGTTTAAGACGATTCCAAAAAAAAAAAGTTTTTGTTCATGGTTTGGCAACAGCTACATTTTTGACTTTTATCATTTTAGCAAAAAAAAAAATGTTGTAATCGTCTTAAACTAGTCTTTAATTCTAGGGGTGACTGGCAAAACTTTTTTTATCGACCCACCCTAGTATAAATATTTTTTTGTGTGTAAGCTTTTGCAATTTAAAATTTTTAATTTTTGGGGTCGGAAGGTTAATGATTTTATACACTCTACCCACTTACAATATTTTTGGCGAATTTAATTAAAATCGGAGATGACAAATATTAAGAATAATCAAGCTTTTTTCTAGATGTCAAAAAAATCAAGCTTTTTTTAAATATCAAGCTGTTTACCATTTTCAATCTGGCAAGCTTAAGATCAAATGAAGTCATACAAAAATATTTAAAGATTTTTTAACTAATTTTAAAAATATATTTGTCTTTTATTTAAAGAGGCCACCGATCGTTCTAAGGTTTTTGAAATACAACAGGAATGGAAACCATCATTTCTTAGTAACGATGAATTTACCCAACTAATGCTGGAATCTTTAGATGGTTTCATTATAGTGTTTGGTAGTCGAGGTCCAATATTTTATACATCAGATAGTATAACAGCTCAATTAGGTTATTTACCGGTAAGTAATGCAAAACAATTACCTACAAGAGGTCTATTCGATTACCCAAATTTCTTATCATTTTTTACTACAACTGGAAAGTTTTGTTTACTTTTTGTATTGAAAATTTCCAGCTGTAGTAAAATGTGTAAAAAAATAGTAGATTGTAGTAAGGTAATCGAATAGACCTAAGGATACAACATTTCTAAGAAATCTAGTAGTATTTCCAGAAACTGTTCCTTTTACTTTAAAAATGTATTTGTATAACAAGGAGTTACTAGATTTGAACAAAAAAAACATTGTTACCATATCTAATAAAATAATTTTAATTTTATTTCCAGTGTGATCTCATAAAAAAGACAATTTTCGATTTAGCCTACGAAATGGAACATGAAAATCTTTTAAATATTTTCCTTAATCATAAACCCGTCATAGAACCCATGCAGACTGATATCAATTCCAGAAATCAAATAACATTTTTTATACACATAAAACGAGGTGGCATGGATGATCGTAGTCGTAGCAATACATATGAACTAGTAAAATTTGTAGGTTATTTTAGTATGTATTCCTTAAACTATATGAGATTATAATTGCAAAAATTTTAAATTAAAATTAATATAAATTTTTACTTTCTTTTGTGGATTCATGTAGGAAATGATGCCAATGTTGAGGTGGGATTAGGTGCAACTTTACAAAATACTCAAGCGTCATTGCCGCGCATTCTGCAAATGAATGCGGCTAAGGAAATTGATAAGAAATTAATATTTGTCGGAACTGGCCGTCTACAAATGCCACAGCTAATACGAGAAATAACCGTGACAGATCCAACGCGTAATGAATTTACTTCAAAACATAGTATGGAATGGAAATTTTTATTTCTTGATCATCGAGCTCCGCCCATTATAGGTTATATGCCCTTTGAGGTATTGGGTACATCCGGATATGATTATTATCATTTTGATGATATTGATGATATAGTAACATGTCATGAGGAATGTAAGTAAAAAAAAGAGATATTAAAAAAAGGGGTTTCACTACAGAAATTTGGATAGAAATTTAAATTGGACTTTGGCCCAAAAATGTAAAGTGATATAACTTATAAGGATAGAGCATTTGTGGACATCTGCTTTAAAAATTTCAACTGAAAAGTTTTCCTCCTGAGTAAAAAAGTTTTTATATAATTATATATAATTTTATAAAATTATATCAAATTATATATAATTATATAAAAAAAAATACTTAAATTTTTCAGATTGACAGACATATTTTTTTTGGTGTACTTTAGAAATCTTAGATATAATGAAATTTCATTAAAGATCTCTCAAATGTTGGACAATTTTTTTTTTTTTTGCAAAAATGTACTCTGTATAATGTAGTAATATGACTGATGACCGACTGATGGATGACTGATGACTGACTAAAGACTGACTGATGTCTGATTGAAGACTGAATGATAAATGATGACTGACTGATGACTGACTGATAACTGACTGATGACTGACTGATGATTGACTGATGACTGACTGATGACTGACTGATGACTGACTGATGACTGACTGATGACTGACTGATGACTGACTGACTGACTGACTGACTGACTGATGACTGACTGATGACTGACTGATGACTGACTGATGACTGACTGATGACTGACTGATAACTGACTGATGACTGACTGATGATTGACTGATGACTGACTGATGACTGACTGATGACTGACTGATGACTGAATGACTGATGACTGACTGATGACTGACTGACGACTGACTGATGACTGACTGATGACTGACTGATGACTGACTGATGACTGACTGATGACTGACTGATGACTGACTGATGACTTACTGATGACTGACTGATGACTGACTGATGACTGACTGATGACTGACTGATGACTGACTGATGACTGACTGATGACTGAAGGATGACTGACTGATGACTGACTGACTGACTGACTGACTGACTGACTGACTGACTGACTGATGACTGACTGATGACTGACTGATGACTGACTGATGACTGACTGATGACTGACTGATGACAAGACTGATGACTGACTGATGACTGACTGATGACTGACTGATGACTGACTGATGACTGATTGACTGATGACTAACTGACGACTGAATGATGACTGAATGATGACTGACTGATGACTGACTGATGAAAGCATGATGATTGACTGATGACTTACTGATGACTGACTGACTTGATGACTGACTGACTGATGAGCGACTGATGATTGACTGATGACTGACTGACTTAAAGTGGACGGGTGACTGAAGGCTGACGGATGCCTGACTGATGACTGACTGATGACTAATTGATAACTGACTAATGACTGACTGATGACCGACTGATAACTGACTGATGACTGACTGATGACTGACTGATGACTGACTGATGACTTTTTTTTTTTTTTTTTTAATTTTCAATAATTTTATTATTTAAAATATAATACTGACTGATGACTGACTGACTGAAGACTGACTGACTGACTGACTGACTGACTGACTGACTGACTGACTGACTGACTGACTGACTGACTGACTGACTGACTGACTGACTGACTGACTGACTGACTGACTGACTGACTGACTGACTGACTGACTGACTGACTGACTGACTGACTGACTGACTGACTGACTGACTGACTGTTGACGGACTGCCTGACTTACGGGCAGTGATGACTGACTAACTAATTGACCGACCGACTGATCGATTGATTGATTGATTGATTGATTGATTGATTGATTGATTGATTGATTGATTGATTGATTGATTGATTGATTGATTGATTGATTGATTGATTGATTGATTGATTGATTGATTGATTGATTGATTGATTGATTGATTGATTGATTGATTGATTGATTGATTGATTGATTGATTGATTGATTGATTGATTGATTGATTGATTGATTGATTGATTGATTGATTGATTGATTGATTGATTGATTGATTGATTGATTGATTGATTGATTGATTGATTGATTGATTGATTGATTGATTGATTGATTGATTGATTGATTGATTGATTGATTGATTGATTGATTGATTGATTGATTGATTGATTGATTGATTGATTGATTGATTGATTGATTGATTGATTGATTGATTGATTGATTGAT